>CM046848.1:28761091-29133591 GCA_025618425.1 Heliocidaris tuberculata
CAACGCGTGAACCCGTGTTCAGTATAAACAGGGAGATGGATCCCTGTATTAATTATCTACATTAGGGATGATAATATTCGACTTTAACCCTTTCAGGACAGGAATTATTTAAGGCCTAAATTGATCACAATTTGTTCTTCAAATTGGCAACAATAATATTTTTCTTTTAGTGCTACATGGTTCTAATAAGGTGTAATGTGTTCTAAAATAATATATATGGTTAAGAGTTTTGTTGAAAAGTTGAAAAAATTGCCAATTTTGATGAAAAACAATGATTTTGAACCTCTCAATGTGTTGCCAATCTAAGGATCTCAAAGTTTATTCTCGTTTTTAAAATTCCTGGCATCAAACGCAATATGGTTATGCAATAAAAATGGACATAGTGTGTGTAGAAAATTTTGCTCTTTCTACTCATGCATCTGGTATATTTTTTAGAGCTCTTAATTAAAAGTTATTGAGCCAAACCACACAATGTGGTCAATTGTCTTGAAAGGGTTAAAAAAATAAACCACTATCATCTTGATCATGCCATACCTTTCCAGATGTTGTCTAGTACAAATACTGAAATGAGATAATGTTGACTGCTCGAACTGAATCTACAATAACACGTAGGAATGTATTATAATACATTATGAAAGAACTAAAGACACATTTAGTCACCGAAAAGGAATGGAAGGAATTTTCCTTGGACTACAACATTGTATCTGAAAATAAACGTTACAACAGCTTAAAGAATGCAAAACTACAGGATAAAAGAAAACAGAACTTCATGAAAGAATGGAATGACTTCCTGTATACAGTATATAAGGGTAGTGGGGGTCCCTTTCACTTTTGTATATTCCTCAGTTTCCAAAGTGACAACATTTCATAATATTTGCAACCAGGCACTTCAAAATTGCACTTTCCGTTCATAAAAATAACTATTATGAGGAATATTTACATATTCATGTCATGAAGTATAAAAGGCTGTACACAATTATTTTACATCTGCAGGAGTAAAAAAAAAAGAAAAAGAAGTGTTTTACCCTGGTCCAAAAGCCTCACTTGGCGAGTTTTTCCCCCCATCCTTTTGTGTAAACCTCAAATTCACGTAGTTTTGACAATTTGTCTTCTTTCAGACTATGTCAGCAACCGTCATAGGTCTTTTTCTACTCGATCCAAACTTGTCACTTTCCACCAAATGTTAGCCGACCACCAAAACCAATCCTCATCAAATCTGCAATATCTTGTATACGTACGTGCATGACGTGTTACTTATTTCAAGCATAACGACATGTGCTTGAATATTTCATTGAGATAATCTTTATCATTTCCATCGAATCATAGATAATGCTTGGAGTTTCATGTACAAAATGGACAAAATGTTGAATAACTCCCGCTGTAATTCTGACAACATCATCAAGAGGGTGTCTATTGCACTATACGTTTCAGTGATACGCAACATAGTCAACATGGTCAAGGGAATCCGATTCCTGTCATAATCCCAAACTCGACAGCTTTTCCCTTCACCTTTTCCTTCTTGATGACGAGGGGTGGCTCATAGCACCACGCCAGGATAAGACCAAGGACCATCAAGATGTTCTTAGTGATGAAAACCGATGCTGAGACACCGTGGATCAGCCACAGATGGAAACGAATCGCAAGGTACGGGACATCCATTAGTGCTACCAACGTCGAGTTCCTGAAGAGAATGGTGTTGAAGATGATACTTCTTGAATGCCTCATCGCCTCCTGTACTACGTGGTCAATCACCTTCTCGTTATGGTGATTGACGTCGTTGTCAACCTTGGTGTGCAAGAAGCTGTTAGTCTTCTCCTTCCTGTCCGCCTCCTGTCGATGCGGCTTGTCCAACGTTAGTGGCTCCACTTTACAATTCTGGTTGTAATTCCAGTAGCTGAAGTTCAGACTCTGGCTAAGTTTGGTCTGGGAAATAGGTGTCCCTGTTGTCGTATCTGAGCACAGGTTGTCATAGCTTTTGCAACGTTGGTCTCGACTCTTGCAACTCTTACTCAATTCACTTACAAACATGTCATTTCTGAGTTGTATAACCTTTCTTTCGAAATGTGGATGGTCCAGTTGGTCCACAGACTTTGCGGCCTTAATTTCTGGTCGCTGTATATCCGATTTCTGGATCTTGGCTCTGACGTCAGGTTGTTTACTCGATGAAGCTTTCTCTTCCTCGACGTGTCGTTTCTTTGGGGGTTTCGGATCTCGAGACGGTTGCCTGTGGCTCTTTCCTGCTGCCATGATTCTTAAGCTTACCATAGGAAGCAACGGGAGAACAAACCAAGCGCATCCAAAGACCATGATAACGTTCCTGAGAACAGTTGGGTACTCGTCACTCGCTCCCCGAACATGAAGCATCCCAAGGATATCACAGCCATCAAGAATGGAGAATCCAACGACTTTACCAATCATGGGAAGACGCAGTTTATACTTCATGTTGTGGACATCACTATCATGACAGTGTGTAAGAAGCAAGAAGGTGACACCCGTCAAGGAGATTGATATCTGGAGCATATTGGGTGTGAAGATCCAGTGTTTCTCGCTCGGCCTATGTACGGTGTTGTAAAGACGGACTACCTTGGCGATCAGCAAGGGCGCAAAGACCAACCATGACATGTACGCGTAGAGGAACTCCTTGAGGATATTTCCGCGTGGCTGTTGGGGTAGGTGTGAGCTCGGACCCAGTCCGAGATGAGGCAGGATGAGACCGATCAACCAGAAGACGACGACTATCGCGTCCACCACGACCCAGATGTAGCCACGAGCGAACCCGGTGCCTTCGGAATGGTGGATGAGAAAGAGGTCGAGGAAGGCACTCTGAGAACACAGCATCAGGATGCAGAAGATTCCGAGGATGATCTTGCTGGCTCGTTGACATCTCGTTGGCCTCGTAATAAAAGTCATCCTGAAAAATAAGTCTGGACTTCGAGTTTCGACTTAATAATCCTTCTAAATGTACCAAAGTGAAAATAAAAACACAGTTAATAATCTCTCATGTTTGGCAGGTTCATATTCGATCCCGTCCCATCGAAAAAGTTTAGTTCAGATGTTAATTAGTTAGCGTCGTTGTCAAGCTTAAATATAGATAGAAAGCCAATTGTGGACAGTGCACCAGTGTCATTTCTCTGGATCCGTTAAATGAAGACGAATATTAGAGATTACCACTTGTCTTGGTGCCAAAATATCGGGAAAAGAAAGAAGATAATGCAGTGAATCCGGGTGTGAATCGTCTTGAAGAAATATATATTCAGAATCAAAACACAAGGTGTCGATGAATAAGTTCGCTGAGTTTTTCAAGTTTCTGCAAAGAGTTGATTTTAAAAGTGAAGTCCATTACCGTCCACACAATCAATACAGCTTTTGTTTTAAAACAAATCGTCGGCCAAAACTGTTCATAATATGTGGCGGTTGGCGTAAAAAAAAGTTTCTCGAGATATTTCAGCTATTGTTACTATCCAGTCATCAGCATTTGAGAACGGAGCTGCTGCAAATATCGTGGCAGTCCTGTCATTGACATAGTCATGAAGTGCTCGGTTCGGCTTGACATCACTCTGTCAAGTTTCTTAAGTTCGGAAAAAGGGAGGACGCGGTGCGTTACAAGTTCACGATATGCTGTATCACGCGTGTTGTGCCAACAAAAAAAAACGAACGAATTGGTCTCAGCATGTATATTGGGAAGGGGTTTTTAACAGGCGGTGGGGCGAGCACTGCATGGGGAATAGGTTTTACGGTCTGCTTGTGAAAGATAAGTCATGACCAGAAACGATAATGTAGAAAAAAGAAAGAAAAGAAACTATATGTGAACGACCTTTGGAACCACTGGAACCAACCCTTATAATTTGTTGATTTAACATTAAAACTGCATCTTCATTGTCTTAGTTCTGTTTTATCAAGTATCGTTGTTCAAATATAACTATTTGATGTTTATGTTTAATCTCCTTCTCGACTTTAATTCTATTTCAGATACGGTATACCATTGAGTATTGAATGTGAAAACAGTAAATATTTGATGTTCGTGTCAAATATTCTTCTCGACTCAAGTAAGTGAGTTATTAGTCAACCAATATGTCAATCATTCATTCATATTTCCACATATGACTTGCAGGCTCGAATTTACCAACGAGTATGATAAGTGTCAAATCACATTGGGGAGAAAAGTTGGGGGGGGGGTAATTTTTCTATTTTGTCTATAAATGGGTAGTTTTGTTGTAATTTCATTTAATATATTTTTCTAGGATTCTAGAACATGTAGTTGCCATCTAACTCTAAATATCAAATGATATTCTATTTATTTTGTACACCTGTTACATCGTTCAAACTAAAAATAGATTAAAACAAACTGCATAATAGGAAGTCAGGTCAACTCCACAGCTAAGATATGATTATTAAGATGTTACAAAAGAGTATATACTTTGATTTTCCGTGGAAAAAATGAAGGGCAAAATGTTCTTACGTATTCCCCCTTTTCAAAGTGTATAATTTATAGGGGGAAAATAGTCCAAGTATCCAGTAGTAAGAGTCGTTGTCCAGTTGACCAATATCTTATAAGTTTGTTGTGACCCCAAAGTTTCAATGTTATCTTGAAGTTGACTTTAAAGTTCTAAAGTTATTGCAAATCAATTTTGAAGTAAATATGTATTTCAATAGAATATATAAGACAATATTGTATTAATTTTAAATTTGTGTTCGTATAGTGCAAGGAATATAAAGTTGCATACTCGTTTGTATAATATTCTTTCGGCAGTACACAATCCAACACATGGAGAAAAAATATTCGTCAGTTCATTCCATAAGTTTGTCGGAGGAATAAAAACAAATCGAAATTGTATGACAAGAATTACCACTTTCTGAAAGGTCGTTTTCAATTTTCTTCTCTCTAAACGATTAAATCCTTATAATGCGAAATGGCAGGAGGCGGATAGGAGGGACTCACTTTAATAATTGATATATTTTTTGTACGATGTCGGAGCCTCAGCCCCGAAAATTTGAGGTTTAATGAGATAATTCCTAAGCTTGGCCAGGAATTATCTTCGAAATTGGAAGCAGGTAGGAAGGTTTCACAAACAGAGAAGGTGTTTGACTTTGATAATATCGATATTGGTCCACGTGGTGGAGTTATAATTTCAGATCTTTCTAAAGAATACTATAGCACTGACTTGCTGAGTGTTTCCGAATGCATATTAACCCCTATAACATGAGGTGCTTTGGTTAGAACTGTTTTACTTTTTTTTACATGTACAGTGTATTAGCCTTGGTAGTTTTGGAGATGACGGAAATAGGTTTGTCATAAGCCAACCAAATTTAAAGTGATATGGTAACTTTGTAGAGGCTTGATAAAATCTGAGCTGCCTGGCCTTACATGCTATCATTGTATGTAATATGGTGTAAAAATGAAGCCCAGGGGGAAAAAAGCACTTCAACATCACCATGTGCTTCACAAAAGTAAACATATGCAAGTGACAGGAAATGCCAGACTTATTTTCCCCCATATACTCAGTGTTAGACTAAAGCGTATGGCCATACGCTTTCGTAAATGGGAGCATTCAGTCATAGATATATTAATAATAGCATTATCAGATTATATATTTGAAAACCTTTCTATGCCAGGCTATTTGTTTATCCTTCTGAACATCATTATACAAGACAGAAATCAAAATTCAACAGTTTATTAAATCAAGCCCCCACAAAGTTACCGAATCCCTTTAAAAAGGAACACTAAAAATATACATAATCTGCCAAACTCATCAATCGCAGGTAAATGAACAAAGAAAGATAAATAAATTGAGGAGGTAGTCCCGACCAATATAATACATAGTGCCATTATACCTATACAGCGGTGTGCTGAGGCCCTTCAGTGTTTTTTTTTCTTTTCATAAGGTACACAACACACTCACACACACACACACACACCCACACCCACGTACACACACACATATATACATACATATTATATACATATATATATACATATATATATATATATATATATATACATATATATATACATATATATATATATACATATATATACATATATATATACATATATACATATATATACATATATATATACATATATATACATATATATATATACATATATATACATATATATATACATATATATTCATATATATATATATATACATATACATATATATATATATATATATATATATATATATATATATATATATATATATATATATATCTCTATTGTAGTATGAATAAATTTTTCATTTGAATATAAATTTAGAAAAGAGGGAGATTGGTGACGAAAACGATATATATTATATATATCGTTAACATATAATGCTACAGGTTAATGAAATTTACGTAGAATTATTTTCTCCCAGTAATAGCTTTACCTTTCAAAAAGTGTCAGCGGTAAAGGGCATTGTATTCAGGGTATGGAGCATGAATACATCACAGTCCTTTCTGGCTTTATGAAAATGAGTAATATATCCGGACTGAATTTCCCTCCAATTAGGAGTGTCAGACTCCAGTCGAGATAATAGAACTGAAATACAATTATTTTTGTCCATGGCCGTTGCGAACTAAATAACCCTGATGACCATTGACAGGGCATGTAAACATCACAGGTGAATTAAAAATGACATCTATTGTAGTATGAATAAATTTTTCATTTGAACATAAATTTAGAAAAGAGGCAGAGTGGTGACGAATACGAAAGGGCCATGCTTAGTGAGATTTTCCCATTGTCATAGGTAGTGGTTCCTTGAAACATTTGAATTAGGGGGAGGGGTGGGGTTGTTGGTTAAATCTTCCGACAAAAATAGCATAATTTGCCGAAAAGTAAAGAAGAAGGATAAACGTTACAAACATACTATACATACATATACCAACATATTTCCAACAAGGCTAATAATTACCCCCAACAGGGGAATATTAACAATTATCATTTTGGGGTAGTTGTCCAAGGATAATTGTGTTTTTTTCCCCCCTTTGAGGTAGTTTCCTGAAAACAGTTTGCCAGGGAAGTTGTCCTGGGCGTTAAACCTGTTGTTTTCCTTGGTTTTGGGTTTGTTTTGTTTTTTTCCTGTTACAATATAAAATACAAGTTTAAATTTTTTTCTAGAAGAGACTTTGATGGGAGAGGGGTACACCTCCTAAAGTGACGCTCCGGACCATTAGTGTAGTAGCCAGCGTATTAATTATGGCTACTGTTCAGCTGTTATTATTATTACCCCGGTCACTGGATTCAAATGTAGATAGATAGATAGCCACACCTGTGTAGATAGTTCGACTGCAATTAATTAGGCCCCGGCCCAGTGCAAGCTTCGAGTGTTTATACAGGCTTTGCCCCCTACCATGCCTACAAGCTAGATGCTTACCACCTTACAGACTACATGCGCTGCCACATTATTACTTGTTATGATGTCAACCAATGTGATAATGCATAATGCATGGTTTGATACCCTTGGTATGTGAAGCGCCCCTGTCTTCGACCACGCACAACAGTGCTTCATACATCAATTTGCATTCCTTACTAGATCAGAGCAATACATATTGATACAAAAACGAATCAAAAGTTTTGAGAAAAAGTCACATTTGAGAAATTTTATTTTATGCCTTATTTCATGTTTGAAATCTAACTGTGTCAGTGTGTTAAATTAATGATACTTTTGTTTTCGCAATGTCTAAATAAAAGTGCTCCGAACTTTGATGAATTTGGGCAAACTTGTCAATAGGAATACCTAGAATATCATAAGAGAAACCATTACATAATGAAACAAATTTTTTTCCTTCATTTTTGATTATTAGGGTAGTAAACATATAAAGCTCCTCATCGTACTTCCAACTTCCCCGACAAAGAGACCTATTTTTACCCTTCTCTCAGTTTCAAGGATATCCGAATAAAATGGGGAGGATCAAATGGTTAGTTGTCAGTTATATTAATGAGTTCCCATGCTGTCCCACAGTGCCTAACACACGCTATAGTCATACTTAGCGGATGTACATGGAGGGGAGGGGGGGGGGGGGGCGGCACAAGAGACAAGTTCGCCATAATTTCACAAGTTAACAAATTAAAGGTTATCTCCTAATAAAAAAAAATGCAGATATTCAAACTTTTCACCCAAATGGTACCGTACATGTTTTTGGTGATTATGGAACGGTAAGTGTGGGTCCATACATTGAGGGGGGGGGGGGGGGTACTGGCATCATGGGGGAGGGGGTGCAGTCCGTCTTACTACATGGATGAAATGCGAATTAACAAGGCGCCACTGATTAGGGGGTGGGTGGAGTGGGGGTGGGGTCCCTATCATCTTCTTTTCAGACCCCTTCACCCCCTTTTCTTTCTCCTTCTCTTTTCTCGTTTTTTTTTTCTTCAAAAATTCATCATTCGATAGGGCACGTGCCCTCGTGCCCCTATTACTACGCCACTGGCCACGGTGATATACAATGACATCACTGGGATAACTTATTTTTGGAACAAAATATGTGTGATCATATTATATAGTGTGATGCGTATCAGCAACTGACATTAAACCACTAAAGGTCAGTGTATTAACGGCCTTTCTGGCGCCCTCCCCCCCCCCCCCCCCCCCACCAATAAATTTTGCTCTTCTATTGATGCTGATGGGCAGGAGCAAACCCCTCAAAAATCGCCAAAGTCAAGTTCAGAATCATGATGTAGACGAAGAAAAACAGGTGTCTATGGCGATGTGGGGGCGGAGTACCCTGCCCCTCTCCCTCTAGCTGTCCACGCGTCGTTAACTTCAAGCTAAATTCTTTACGAGATATTTCGCAATTCCATATATCAAGCGTTGACCTCTGTGGTTGACAACAGATTCAAAATATTTTTAAATAGTAAGTGAGATCTTTTTTTTTTTTACTGAAAAAAAAGTTTTGAAAACAAAGATATCTGTATTAACATGTTAAACAAAATTCAACTGAGATATTTTGATGGATTTTTTCACTTGGTGTTTTCTTGGTTATTTTTCTTCCCATCACATTTCAATGGTGGTGTATTATTTAAGATGTTGATCGCTACCTTTAAAACTTAAAGGGAAATTTCACAAAAGGCATGCATTTGAGAAAAGGGTATAGGCTCACTGTTCTGGGCTCCCTCATTACTCCCTTTCTAAATTCATCTGTGCTATCTATTCACTTGTGACGCAAATGTGGAAAATAAAGTCTTACGAGAGCCTTAAGGGCGTTAACTCAATATTCGAAAACTTTGTGGAGGCTTAATTTAATAAATTGTTGAATTTTGATATCTGTCTTGTATAATGATGTTCAGAAGGATAAATAAATAGCCAGGCATAGAAAGGTTTTCAAATATATAATGCTATTATTAAGATATCTATGACTGAACACTCCCATTAACGAAAGCGTATGGCCATAAACTTTAGTCTAACACTGAGTCTATGGGAGAAAATGCGTCTGGCATTTCCGGTCACTTGCATATGTTTCCTTTCGTGAAGCACATGATGATTTTGAAATGTTTTTTTCCCCATGGGCTTCATTTTTACACCATATTCATACACTGATAGCATGTAAGGCCAGGCAGTTCAGATTTTATCAAGCCTCTACAACGTTAACACATTGTTGACGCCTCTCGTAGAAACCTTTAATAATAATAATAATAATAATAATAACTACATTTATAGGGCGCTTTATACGGGCGTTTCTAAGCGCACAGGTGGTCTGTCTAACTCAGTATACATGGTACATCCAATAGCTTAAAAGCAACAAAATGAAATAAAATATTACTAATACTAATACTAATAAAATAAACTAATAAAATATTACTAATACAATACAGTTAAATAAAACCTTTAAAAGGTATAAATCTTTTCAAAGCTACACATTGTTTTTAGTGAATGGATGAATTTTGTTTCAGGTGTTGGTAAGAAGATAGTTTGCTCATGACGTCATCATGGATCAATTTCTTCTATATCACTCATTACATCAATTAATTCAATAGGCGATTCTCATCCGGTTACTTTCAGAGGTACCTCAAGCGTATCCCGTTTATCATAACTCATCATAACCTGTGGCGTAGCTCTTGGGGGATTCGGGGGCACGGGGGAATGTAACCCCCCTCCCCCGCCCATGGAATGACGAAAAGAAAAGAGAAAGAAAAGGAAAGAGAAGAAAAGGGATATGAGGAACAAGTCGAAAAAAGGGAGAAGATACCGGGGGAGCGTTTCATCAAGCGTTTTGTCAGTGATTTTTACCGACAACTGTTATAAGCTACTGAAATCCTTGCATCTGATTTGTCAGTAAAAATCACTGACAAAACGCTTGATGAAACGCTCCCCAGGACCTCTCCCATTTTTCGTCTACTCTGTAGCCTTGTTGGACTTGTTATTTCATATTTCATTCAAGTAATACCAATGCCCCCTCCATGACTAGACCCACGCAAGGCTTACTGCTCATGACCGATGGTCACAGATAATTATGTTATTACTCAACCAAGATAATATTCTTAGCAATCACGGATGGTGGTATAGGCAAAGGGGTGCATGTAACACGACAAGTTGAGTGGCTAGCATAATGTTCGCTTTCTTTATAACATTAAAAAGCTCTGTTATAAACAGAAGCAGAATGGTTTAAGCTAATTATTCTCTAAACAATTTTTGCTTTTAAATGTATTGTGTTGCTAAATCTCTTCCTCGGTCTTTACTTATGAAAAATGATTAAGGGTCCTCCGTGGGAATCAGGGTTTCAGGATCTGTCTTATTACGTTATTATCGGCCTCCTTCCCCTTCTTCCTAGTTCAAAGGTTCGAAATGCATGGCAGAATATAATCATGTTTAAAGGCTTAACGACGTAGGTCTATTTAATTTCCACGGAATGTTATCATGAGAAGTAATTCAATATTGATCAGAAAAAGGAATAACAGATAAATATACCCAAAGAAGGCGTTGATGCAAATTCTGCGCAAGCTGCCACAGGTGTACAACGTCTTTTTTTTTTTTTTTTTTTTTTTTTTTTTAAATAAAACTCATGTTACTTAAGTCTTATGCCTGCAACTAAAGTTTTGTTTTTTGTTGTTGTAAAAAGTACCAAAAAAAAACAGCGTGAGGAGGAGATGACATAGGAAAAATTCACGAATATTTTACATTATAAGTAATTGATGGTTTCCTTCTAACCTGTAATAGATTTAAACTCTATGTGAAGGGATGTCAAAGGTAATGTAAAGCATAGGAATATGGAGAAAATTGGGAGATAATTGCGTTAAATCTTCATCCGCACGCAGAGCCAGAGGAAACGAGGCACCTCTTACCAGGTCAACTGAGAAAGTACTCTCTCCCCCTCTCTCTCTTTCTCTCTCTCCCCTCCTCTCCCTATCTCACACATTATCTTCACTTTCTATCTTTTTCTTTCTCCCTCTATTTCATCTCTTATCTATTTCACTCTCCCTGCTCTATCTTCCCCTCTCTTCCCTCATCCCTCTCTCTCTCTCTTCTCTTCTTTCTTCTGTTTCGTATTCTCACTATCCAATTTCTCTGTCTCCCCTTTCTTTCTTTTTTTTCTCTCTCATTTTCTTTCTATCTCTTTCTCTCTCTTCCTGGCTATCCCATTCTCTCTCTCTTTATAACACACCCACATTTCTCTTTCCTTATAACACACCCCCATTTCTCTCTTTTTCTCACTTTTGATTTCCTCCGCTCTTTCTTTATTCATTTTCTCTCTCGCCGCCTTTCTCTTCTCATTATCTCACTTAGTATATCCACACGACTCATATTCTCTCTACCTCTTCTAAATGAATGCCTAATATCATCATTATAAATCATGATATTATTTATTACTATATACATGTATATCATCAGTATATATTATTTATTACTATATACATGCATATCATATTATATCATAATATTATTTATTACTATAAATATATTGAAATAAATCAGTGCAAAAGCGTCAGTCCCTTTTCCCCCATCTGAAAAATAATCACTACTCCCATGTTTTCATACCGAACAATATATTTCGTGACTGAATATTAAATCACTGGCAAATGTCCAGCCATTTCCCCCCTTTCATATGAATAGGATTATTATTTACTACGTGTTCATTTACCTTTTCTTCCCCCAAGATTTGTGTATAGAAATGGGACAGGGAAAAGGTTACTGTTGCTTTATGATGGTTTGATAATGGGCTTGACAGGGATGGACAAAAGAGGGACATTTTAGGAAATCCATGAGGAGGTAAACTACGAAAAGTGGATAATTTTGATGCGTAATTTATGCTGTATATAAAGCACCGTAAACGGTATAGCCTAGATAAAATCGGAGATATATTGGAAGGACTTGAACATAATGCTTGGTGTATATAATTGATCGAAAGTGCATATATTTTGAAAGTTTATGTATTTGAAAGTGCAGTATGAATGATTATAATAATGATAATGTTATTATTATTATTATTATTATTATTATTATTATTATTATTATTAATATTATTATTATTATCATTAATATTAATATTATTATTATTATTATTATTATTATTATTATTATTATTATTATTATCATTATCATTATCATTATCATCAATATCATCATCATCATCATTACTGTTGCTATTATCATTACTACTGCTACTACTACTACTACTACTACTACTACTACTACTACTACTACTACTACTATACTACTACTACTACTACTACTACTACTACTACTACTACTACTACTACTACTACTACTACTACTACTACTACTATATCGTTATAATAGATATTGGTAGTTCATCTAGATTATAATTGTGACAGTAAGGAATAATGATAGAAATGTTATAGTAATATTTTTCTCTCTTTCTCTCTCTCTCTCTCTGTACAATTATCTATCACCAATCCCTTCAAAAAAAATCATATTCCCTCTCTCTTTCGCTATCCTCTATATAATTATGTCACTATATTTTGTTCTGTCTGTTCATCTTTTTAATTTAATTAATTAATCTCCTTCTGTCTATACCCCCTCTTCCATTTTTTCATCCCTTGTATCTAAATCCAGAATTCTAAATTCTTCGAAACTCTTTTCTCCATGTTCATGCAACTTTTTATCCCCTTCTGTACCTTGACTCTATTCTTATCTCTATGTATTCGACTTCTCCCCTTTCCTTAAACTCCATTCAGTTTAATCACATGATTAGAGGAATCTTCAGTTGATCCCCAACTTTAAAACTACCGCTGTCAAGTTTTACGATCCTGGCATTGCACCAAAATGAGATAATGAGAATAATAAGTACTCTTGAAATAAACAAAGAATAACGTATCTGACTAATCATGATATTCACCCGGTAAAAGGAACAAAGAATTAGTTGGTGATGGTAAAAAAAGAATGGAAGTCTGAACAACTGATGTTCCACAATCACAATTTTATCGAAATTCAGAAGGAACATAAAAATTAACGAAACGATATATCCGGTTATGTCTCACTTTAAATAATAAGATTAAAAATCATTTTTAATACCATTATAATCATCATAAAAGAAAACCGTTTATAACTATGGGAGCGAAAATATACTTCAATGTGACAGAGATAGAATATGATTTCATTTATTGTACCCCCCCAAAAAAAAAGAAAAAAAAAATTATGACAAAAAGGGGTATTTAAAAAAGGGAACCTTTTTTTATTTTGTTTCTTTATTTTCCCGCTTGTCCGTCTACTCAACTTCCTTTGAATGAGATTTAGGAATAGAGGAGGAACGGGAAGATCATGGAGAAACAACCCCCCTTCCAAACAAAAAAACAAAACAAAACAAAAACCACACACACACACACACACACACACACAAACAAAACCAAAAAAAAAACAACAAAAAATAACAAAACAACAAAAAACAAAAAAAAACAAAAAAAAGAAAGGAAGAAAATAAATAAGTAAAAAATGAAAATAGCGTGGTACTTAAGCAACTTAATATGATGGTCAATAAACCTTTAGATACGAGAGGGAGGGGTGACATGCCTTATAAACTCCTTCTAGCACAGAGACTCCCTAGGTCCTAAGACTACCAGCATCGCTGTAAAAAGTATCGACATATTCTAATCAATGTTGTCTCATTGTAAGCATTCAATAAGACACAGGGAAAGCACTAGAGAGAGATCGGTCGTATGATAAAGGGAATTTGTATTTCTGGCCAATGTACAATTTTCTCCTTAAATGTAACATTTAAAAAGTAGAAATACACGGCTTTCAAATGCATCCCTTTTGGGCCTTGGTACTTACACGCAATTAGACAATCCCATTTTTGAAGGAATGAGGAACAAACTGGTTGGGAGAAAAGAAAACCAACGGCAATGGATGCATGGACAGAGAGAGGGGAGAGGGAGAGACAGAGAGAGAGAGAGAGAGAGACAGAGAGACAGACAGAGAGATATAGACAGAGAGAGACAGAAACAGAGAGAGAGACAGAGAGGGAGAGAGACAGAAACAGAGAGAGACAGAGAGGGAGAGAGGGGGGGGGGGGGAAGGGGTGGGGTACAAGAATGACGAGTGGTTGGAAATCAGGGGAAATGTGAGAATTTGCAAGTAAAAGATGAAATGAAAAGAGATACATTATACAAAAAGAGAGAAATGCATAATAAAGGTAAAGTGATAGCAATGATAAAAGATTAAATGTGTTGAATGAGAAATAAAATAATGGGTCATCCCAAACGCGATTGACGCATTTTATTATGCAGAATAAGATAGGAGATGGCGCTGTTTAAGTTTGATGATCAGCAGGATTCATACTTGTTCATTGCACTGATCAAGTACGTAGTCCACTTAAGGGGTTAAATGCCTCAAAAGAACCCGCGCAAGAGATAAGGGAGACAAGGATGCCATTTCTTTACAGAACTAGCAAAAGCAGCATCAACAGTCTTAAATATTATGGTAATTCTAAGCTGATACATAACTCATTTGAAAGCAGAAAAGTATACAATTCTCAAATGAACAGGTTCTCAAATGAATTGATAGCTCTCTAGTAGGTCCATGCTATACCCTGTGCGTCTAAAGTAATGTCTTGATTTGTTTATTAGGCTTTTATTTTACATGTAGTTGTCTCCCATAGCTTTGATTGTATATTGGTTGACAGGATATTAAATCAGACATTAAACATAAGTAATAATCCTTTTCAGCCTTCAAGGACACACGTAGCCGCCTACATGAACTAATACAGCAACATACTCATACACTTATGATGCATGTACGGATTAGTGAGATCATCCATGATGCCTGAGCCCCACCCCCCCCCCCCTTGTTATCCGCCGAGGGGAAATTTCAGCTGGATAGACGGCAAAATTAATCATCATCTCAAAACAAAACAAAACAACAAAAAAAAAAGCTCACGTCAAAATGAGTAAAATTAATTGGTAAACTAAGCCTAGCAACCAATCTTGTCGTATCTACAACACATTATCCAAGACCATGAAAAATAGATGAATTTTGGGATGATAAAATATGATGATTAAGGATGAATAATCGCCGTCGTCTGGGCGGCGAGGGCTATCCCCCAAAACCTGACACATTCTTCAGACGATGAGTCATGCTTTCTCCTCACTGCTGACTACACAGAGCTTGCTGTCCTTGCGCTTGATGACGTACGATGGACACCCACTGGTAGTCTTTGAATCGCAGACTCGGAGGGTGAATGCTGATGTACGAATCTAAATTTAGAAAAAGAAGAACAAAAGGATTTCAGTCTAGAGCATTCTTGGTTACGTTTCTCCTTTTATCCATAGGTTTGTTTAATTCTATAAGTAATGATTCATTTTAGGCCTATCATTACCGTTTAGAAAAAAAAGTAAAATTAATCACATATTTCGGTTCTGTGAATCTCCTTGTCAGGGTAGTAAGTTATTAACGAAATAAACCAGTGCCATCCTTTTCTACTATCTTTATCAATGGTGCTGTTCCTTGTCCCCTTCTTTCAATGAATTTCCTTTTCTTCTTCCTATAGTTTGATATTTTCCTAGGTTTTTTCTCTCCTTTCCTTCTTCCTCTTTATCTTGTTCATTTTCTTTCTTTTTCTTGTTCTTTTTATTGTCGTTATTCTCTTCCTATTCCATGCTATCTCCTTTCCTCCTCATCCTCTTTCTTCTTCTATCAATCAGTTTGCACGCATTATCTGCCGAACGGAGGCTTGCACTTTGTTGTTCGTTGACAAAGTTGAAATTTAAATATGATTAAGATATCGTTTTGATCTGAATGATGTTGAAAAATATATTGCAGGGGTCACAAAAGGAATGTTTTAAATAGATTGTATAGGTCTAAAGTGAATGGTGTTAAATAACTCTTGGTGGCTCTTTAATCAATGGGATTTTGGTTTCATAAAACAATGTCGCTGCACCTTCACTAAGCTATTCTTCACTGTCATTAAAATATATTTAATACACACCTGACGCTAATGTGACATTTACGACTTTCATAGAAACAAAAATAGAGAGTTCAAGATATTAATGATCACAGAATGCCAGATTTTTAATGGACTTAATTACAATACGAGATTGGGCTATGACAGAGACTTACCAGATGAAAGAGGAATTGAATTTAAGCTCCATTTTTAAAGGGAAAGTCCACCCCGATTGCAAGTTGGTTTTAAAAGAAGCAGAAAAAATAAAGAAACAGATCAGAGATTGTTTGAGCAAAATAGGATAGGAAATAAGAGAGTTATGAATTTTTGAAGATGTAATCAATCAAACACAAATTGGCAACTCCGTGACGTATCTTGCAGCTTGTGGCTTCTCTCCCATTTGCCCTGTACCCCAAAAATCATTGATTTCCATTTCTCTAAAGAAAATATTCAATCATACATGCACCTTAGATATAATCATTGCTCATATGTTTTTACACAAAACCTGTATGAATCAAATCTATTCCTTCATCAAAAACTAAGAAAATGAAAATTTATGAGATTTTCTGTACTGAGCAAATGGGAGAGGAGCTCGCAAGATACGTCACGGAGTTGCCAATTTGTATTTGATCGATTACAACTTCAAAAGTTTATAACTTTCTTATTTCTTTTAGGATTTTGTTTATACATTCGCTAATCATCTGTTTCTCTCATTTTTCTTCTTGTATTTAAATCAACTTAATACCGGGGTGGACTTACCCTTTTACGGTGGACGATCGAAAGTCATGTTAATAGCTTCAAAAATACTAAGGAAGTCTGTGATTTGTTATGAGCTATGCACAAAAAGATAAATAAAACAGAGAGCAAGGAGTTAATAGGTACTGTGGAACCTCGTTATAACAAACTACTTGGGACAGAGGAACTTACCTCTTTATATCGAAACCTTGTTATATCAGGGCTAAAAAACAATAGAATACAAAGAAGTGGGACCGGAAAAATTACCTTGTTATAATGAGAGTTTGTTATATGAGTGTTCTTTATAACGAGGTTTCACTAGGTATACCTTAACAGCAACCAAAAAAACAAAACAAAACAAAAAAAACAAAACAAAAAACAAACACAAACACACACACACACACACACAAAAAAAAGAGCAAAAAACTAAAACAAACAAAAGCATTAAAAAACCCCGACCCCCAGTTAAATCAGAATACCATTATCATTATCGTCATACTGTTTTCTTTTTAAATTTTATTGTCAATGTTATTGACCTATCTATTTTTTAAAAATGGATTTCTTCCCCTTCAAACTAATTTAGGCGGTAATTAGCTTCAAATGTATTATTATTATGTATAACGCGTCCACGTTTGGATATATGTTGCGTTGGACGGAAGTTTTAAATTGTCTGTCCAAGATGTTGTGTGTGATTATCATGATGTCGGCCCAACTTCCTGTTACGGAAATGTTTGAAAAAGACAGGATATGTGTCATTCTTGTCCACCACTCAAACTGAGCAAATAAAGTATCAATACTCAGACTAGCTTATTAACCTGGTCATCAATTTGGAATGTAGCGAGGTTGTTTTCGGTGGACACGTCTGTGTTTTAGTAAGGATGACGAGCTCCATGGCTCCCCAAAACAATCATAAATTCATGCATTCCATGAAAAGATGAATGTACATTTCTGGTGGAATGGCAGTTTCCTGGTTTGACCTTGGGTATGGTTTGAGTTGGTATAACCTGTGGGATGGTAGAAGAACGCAAAAATCAATAATTGTATAGGCCTACTAGTAATATTTACTTACATAGACCTTCGAGGCGAAGCAGCCTACTGGTACATTGTGATTCGTGATGTCATAAAAGGATATCACCGTTGAATTGTTCAGAATATAATGCAACAACACATTGAAGTATATGTAACTTATACTAGACTTATAATTGTTGCGTTATTCTTATGCAAAAGAAAAATGATAGCACATTTTAGCTTGAGAGTACAAATTCTATTTCGATACATACGGTATAAACATGATAATTTATGGCTTCGGTGTCCGAGCCTCATGAGGAACAGCTCCATTATAAATGTATTATTATAGGCCGAAAGTCAGATAGTTGTTAGTCTACATCCCTGTTAGTTGAGACATGCAGTTTGTGTAATGAATATCACCTCTGAAGATTATCAAGGGTTTGCATGTGGAAATGTTATAGAGATTTCCCTAACACGTACCTTCAATGAATTTTATCATGTAGGTATATATACAGTTTGTTCATTTCTTTATTTCAAAGAAAAGTAAAACAAAATACAAATTTGCATCATGCAAAATAGCAGTAATAAGAACAAGGTTCATAAAATTATATTCGGGTTCATGGCAGCTTGTAATACAAAGTATCATGATATACGAAAAACAAAGGACAAACATGAACATAAAGTAATGGGAAAGAAATGTTATAACAATATAGTGCCATTCTGATGCTTAAGACAACATTATCATATTACAATGTAATGACAAACAATGGTAATATACACTGTTATATACCTTATTGATATAGGAAAATTGTGTGAGAAAAGGTTGTGAGATAAATGTTTATACAGAACATTTCTCTAGTATATGTCTACCGACTAGGCCTTGGATTAAAAAAACAACAACTAATTGAGGATATTCCCCATAGTCAATAGAATATGTAGTAATAATCACCATCGTGAATGCTTCATATTCTTTGTAGTCAAGCTACTGAAACAAAGTAAGCAGTCTGTTATGGTTTACTGAGCAAGGGATAATCTGTATTTTACGCATGAAACACATTTTTTTTTCTTCCGTGAGGGAAATGAAAGCCCTGAAAAACAAGGCTCCCGGTAACACTTCCTTGTAAGAAGAGACAAAACATGGCGTGTAACGCGAAGCAGGAAGAAGAGCAGAAAGGAGACAACCAAAGAATACTCGAAATAAAATATCTTCAAGAGAATAGATAGTGGTTCGGTGGGTGCGCCACGTATCGAATCCCGGAAGTACTAAAATGCAAACAATTTCCTTATTTTTTTTACAAGACGAGTACCACTGCTACCAATGTACCCCATAGGAATCAATGGGTAATCATTCCGCAGATATATAACGAGTCTGATGTACATTCAAAAATAATTTCTGTAATGAAATCAATAACAGGGCCCTGTCTCAGGATTCATGGTCTCCTGTCTACATGCTCTAAGGATTCATGGTCGGTTGTATGACCCCCCCCCCCAAAAAAAAAACACTTAATAGAAATTCTAACTTCATTCCTGGACCAAACACTATGCCTAACTCTACACCTAAAACCGAATAGCAGCCCTAATCAATTCAATTCATTTATTTATTTAACCATCAAAAAATACACAAACAAAATAGGTATACATCGAAAATTTTTACAAAATGCAGTGATGGTTTGGTGACCCCGGAGAAAGCAGAGCTTATAAAAAGGGGCCACCAAATTAAAATATATAAAAAGATTAACAATAATTATACCTCCTCCGTCCCACCCCCCCCAAAAAAAAAAAAAAAAAAAAAAATCACCATAGGACAGGTAAACTCATGCAGCAAAAAAAAAAAGAAAAGAAAAGAGAAAAAAAAAAAAAAAAAAAAAAGAAAGAAAGAAGAAGAAAAAAAAAAAAGAGGAACGAACAATAATATCAAGAGCATATTATAAAGAAATTAACAGTTCCCTGCTTAAATTTTTGAATCTGGAAAGGGTTGAACTGTTTTTTTATATCGTTGGGGAGTTTGTTCCATAATTTGGGAAAATGGGTTTTAACTGAATTCGAAGCAACAGAAGTGCGAACCTGAGGTAAGTGCATTAAATAACTGACGAGTATTATGGGAACGTACTGTGGAATTTAAAACAAAAATATCGCTAAAAAGAGGAGGTAAGATTTTGGCAAGAAGTTTGTACATAAAAACAAGGGAATTCAAGAATATCAAGTCCTTTAATGGTAATGTATTTGATTGCAAGAATAAAGGTTTTGTATGACTATTGAAGATTGAAGATAATTGAAGATAATTCGTATTAATTCGTATTAATTTCTTTTTAGAAATGCATAAGTTATCTAAATGAGATTTTAAGGTGTGACCACTATGTCTAACCTAACCCTATCGGAGCCCTCATAATTTTCCTCCAATCAATCGCAAATCGACGAGTCCAAGGTATATGCCCCATACGATATCGACCACATCAGAGTTTCTATGTATAGTATATACCTGCTGGTTATATCGAGTCACGCGGCCCTTCTCTAGACCAAAGAACAAGGAAAATGACATTTGCACTGTTTTTTTTTGTTTGTTTTTGTTTTTGTTTAATTTTCTATAAACTTGGTTAGGTATGGGAGCAAATGACCATATAGCTGACTTGCTCTTATGTATATGAAGCTGTGATTGGTACACTCCAAAAAGCTAAAGTGTTAAGTCACCATTTAAAAGGGCTGAGGAGTGACCACTTTTTCAAAATGGTAGATTAACACTTTTATCATGCATACTTGATGCAGCACTATAAAGGCTGAAGCCAGCAGGTTAAAAGAGTTAATCTGTCATTTTGAGAAAGTGGTCACTCCCTAGCCCTTTTAAATGGTGATTAAACACTTTTTAGAGTGTATCAAACCATCAAACTTAATATGAGTAGCGATCGATTTTGATCAAGTCTAGGCTTTGAAATTTAAAATCAGATTTCATACATTTTCCCCTCTATTATGTCTGTCATGTCATGATTTAGTGAAACCTTATCTTTTCGTAATGGAATGCTTGGTTGTGCAATTTTACACGGAATTTGATAAGATAAAACTGCTGTACGGTACAGCTTCTCATTTTAAAATCACGTTTTGGCTTCTCTGAAGATATCAAATAGTCATTGTGGTCAGCACTGTGGTCATCTATCTACGCATATATCTATCCGTCTGTACAGGCTGTTATGTTATAAGTTGTAAGGTTTCAGGGAAGTTTCAATCTTTTTGTAAAAATCTATTCTCGAGGTCGATATTTTGTTGCCAGTTCTTCCTCATTGATGTTATTTACAAGCGCATTTTGGGGCTTCTTTTCAGTCTTTTCTGTAATCTGTCATTAAAAGAGATTTCATTTGAAAAGCGTGAGATAGTGGAAGTATGAAATTCCCAGTGCTTTCCCTTCAGCCTTCAGGTATTACAGCCAATACTATTTACATAAATCTAAAGGGGAAATTTCCCAGGTCTTTCATTAATTTTTGCAAAATATAAACAAACATGTCAAAAAGTGTCATTCAAGCGGCTCACTTCTGTGGTTTTTTTTTTTTTTTTTTTTTTGTTCAACGCCATGTGTAAAGAATGCCCATAAATGACGAAATCATATTTAGAATGTATCATTAAAGGAGAATGAAACCCTGGGGAAAAATCAATTTCATTTTGATGATGATGATGATGATGATGATGATGATGAGGAGGAGGAGGAGGAGGAGGATGAGGAGGAGGAGGAGGAGGAGGAGGAGGAGGAGGAGGAGGAGGAGGAGGAGGAGGAGGAGGAGGAGGAGGAGGAGGAGGATGGCTTCTTGTAAAGCGCCGGTATCCGCCTGTGCTGGGCGCTCATGTCTATGATTCCATTAAATAATGTGTTATTTTGTTATGTATTTCTTTGTTTTCTTGGTCTCGTGGGCTGTCGGTCAATTAGGCTGACCCTTGAGAAGGTATATTTGAATAAATGATGTAATAAATGTATTTGATATCGTTCTCATTGAATGAAACCAATTTCGTTTTGTAACACAAGGAATACGAAAACAAATACCTAACAGCAATAAGCTATCATCATCTATTTTCTTCTATCTATTTTGTGATCCAATTTCTCACTGATTTGACAAAATGCTCTTTCTTCTCGGAACAGAAATATCAGTTCAAATGTTTTTCGTGAGAAATCGATACTTGCAAGAAGTATATACGTCAAGGAAATATGACAAAGTTTGAAGGACGATAAAGAAAATGCGATTCCTCTCACACAGAGGGTTTTAATCAAAAATGTATATTTCTGCCATCGATCTCTATACCACAAAGCAATGATTTCTGCTGGTAGTATAGTATCAGGTGACATACCGCCACTCGATCACGTGATCCTATGCAAGGCTAAGGTGGGATAGTTTACAAGATCGACTGCTCTCTGCCTCCGTTCTGTGCTTATACTTATTAGTCCATGTTAGACGAGAAAGAAAATTTTGCAGCAGCTTGTGAGAATGCGTACCATGCTTTTCTTGACATATCTATCCAGTAAAAGCAGAAAAATGTGACGAAATCATGCAGGGCCTATAGGGCTGTCAAGAATTGAACTTGTGTTTTTGATATGCAATATATTTATGGGATGTATGACATTTGCTCCTGCGACAATTGCTCCGGTCTCACTTTGCCATGCTAATCCTAAACCTAAACCTAAACCTAACCCTAACCCTAATCCTAATCCTAATCTTTACATTGTCCTGAACAAAAAGCAAATCGTGACCTTGACCTTAACCTTTGACCTTTCGAGATATGGACCGTGGAGCAAATGTCGCAGGAGCAAATGTCGGCGCCCCATATTTATGACGAATCGCCCACCCGTATATAATCCGATAATGTATATGAAGGCCAAATTTGATCTCGGACATCAATTATATAAACATGATAAAGATAGATTTAAAACAAGGTGAAAATCATATTGATGGTTTTAACGATGACATAATATCGTTTCGGTTGAGACATGACCACTTTTAATAGAAAGAGAAAATAATTTTGTACTTATTTTATGACGAAAAGTTTCTGATTAAAAGAGAAACAAATTTCTAGGATAACCTTTAGCGTACTCAGATCAGTTTGGGATAGAGAAGTTAAACGTTCCAAATAATCACTCACAGTCATCTAATATTTGTGTATTTTTAAAACTGATATTTTATTTCTCTTTCCTCGTTCTTTTTTCAATTTCAATTTCTCATCATTGAGGGCAAAAAAACCAAAACAAAACAAAACACCGTGCAATCTTTTACGCCGAACAGAGAAGGAAAATGTCATTTAATTTTCTGAATAATAAAAATATCAAAAATGTAAATAAAACTAAAAATGACATTATTAAAATTTTTGTTTTATCATAACAGCTTGATAAGGAATGTGAATTGCATTAGAACTGAAACTGAATTAACTGATATATCACATTTTAAAATAAAGGATAAGAATAGACAATTGTTCACTTGAGAATGAAAGGGATGGTTATTTCTCAACTACATGCAAAGTGATCAGGCATAACAGTCAGTGAAAACAATATAAACTCCTCACGAAAGTGTAACCATTCAGCATCATTTTGGAAAAGCGTCTACCTTTCAATTTTTAAAGAGATCTCTTTTTTACATCGTCTTGAATAAAATCGATATTGAATGTAGCTGCATAGCGAAACTGAAGTGCACTGCTCACTAATTTGTTATCTCATGTTGTCAAGACTTACTTCATTTTATTTTCACTTTGAAACATACGGTGTTTTTTATATCATGACACAGCTTCCTTTAAAGTGATGATAACTTGAGTCTTGTCTAACTGTCATAATAATCTTAATCTTAATAACCTTTAAATATTTCTGCGAGAGGAGAAAAGGGAACAAAAGAAAGGTACTGTATACTACGATTATTATGGATGGACAGCATTTTAAAAAGGGAAATGCAATGGAGATGGCGTATTCACCTTAGGGTGGGGTAGGCATATTTCTATATTTCACATGGATTTATATCCATGTTTGAATGTTCCTTACTTTTCTTTTCAGATATGTCTGATATTTTCAACGCTTTATGTCTTCTTTATCTTTATCTTCGTCAAGTCTCCCTTTTCTAACCAATCATTTACCCCTCTCCCCATCCTCAATCCTGTATATATTTTGCATTAAACCACAGACATGGCAGAGGCAATTCTTGACATTCTTCAATTATTTCATCATTTTCACTGGATTATTATTGTACTGAATGGTGAGATATTTTCTTCATTTGAGGTGTAAGAATGTGACCTTATAAGCTGATGAGAACCAGAAGGGCGTTAACTCACGAATAGTTTTACATATCTAACGACCTGCTGGGATGCCAAAGAGAATATAAACCTCTTTTATTCTTTGTCTTAATCATTCATCGCAAATCAAAATGTCGTCCGAATAATTTGTCACGAGTTTCAATCCTCCCCTAAACAGATTTATGAGACCACATGAATTCAATCGCAACTTTTCATTAATGTTTCCCTCGCCAGAACATTTTGGAGTGAATTCTGAATGTTATAAGAACTTTCACTATCATGACTATGGGGATACCTTTGCTCCCGGGGCGGCCAAGCAACTGCGTTACAATTACGAGCGTATAACTGTGATTATAATAGTTTCCTGTTTTTGAAATTATATCCAGGAAGTCAGGTTAAGATATTGATCAAGTTACGCTGGCAAAGTCATATCTTGCGTCGTGTGATATTGGCTGCGATATCACAGAAAACCTTAAGAATTCGACAAGATTACCGGGGATGGGGCTTCTTTGTCTTGCGAGATGCAATTATCTTGACTAATTTCGAGCTGGGAGACAACCAACAGAGTTGACGGAAATGCATCCCCACTCATTAAAGACCCCCTAACCACGCCCTTCCCCTATCCCCACACGTTCATTTTTGAGTTTGCCAACATTATATGTGTCGCACAATGAAGACAAGAATTAAAAATAAACGAACTTTTTAAAGAAAGATGTAGAGTTTTGTATAAGGAACTGAGAAATTTAATGCTTTTATGTTTTGATTCGATAAAGTGCAGAAGTTCATTTAAAAAGTACAATTCAAGGAATGAATTGAGATTTTAAAGCACAATCATGGCATGCATCTATCTGATTATTTGGCATTTGTTGTGGTGATATAAATGTTTAGAATATGAGCTTGGCTTCTTCATCAATTTCTCTTCAATAACGTACTTTCCAAGAAGTAAAGTATCCAGTTTAAAGACCATATACGGTTATGACAATATTTTAAACCAACAAGGAAATATTGAGTGATCAAGTTCTTATTTGGTAATAGGACAAATCTTAAAGGCGTTTTCATTTATTGTGTAAAGGTATATGACAGGAGTTACGAACACACAAATGGAAACAAGAAGTAAATGGCAGATCACGAGTTGTGAGGGGAGGGAGGGTGGCGTGGCGTGGCGTTCCATATTTGTACATGGGCTTTTAATGTCAAGGTTTTATCTAACATACTTTGCCACTTTGACACCTATATATTTTTGACGCCTGAATGTGCATATGTGCTGAAACTGAAAGTGCGGTAACACACTTCAGTGGCTCTCCTATCTTATATCATTTTCATCGGTGTCTTGATGTCTTCTAAGTTCTATCATGTTTCATCAGTTTCTTTCCATGCTTACAGTGAACGACTGAGCATAATGTCCATTGCCTCTTCTTTTTATTTTTCTTCGTGCCTTTCTTCATGATTTATTCTCGTACTTCCTTACATATCACTTGGTATATATAGAAATGTTAAAAAATGTGCGCATAGGCCTAGCTCATTATTCATGAAACATTAAAGACTAATTTAAAACATATGAATGTCATCCATCTTATCTTCTGCCATTAATCGACCATCCTATACTGTCACCCACCCTTACTTACATCATGTACAGCATTAATAATCATTAGAACGAAAAGAAAACGAGCGTCCAGCCATTATTAAGGTGGCACTTGCGTCCTGGGGGCCTGGGGAACTCGGGATGACAGGAACTATCAGGTGGATTAAATACGATAGAACAAAGCCACTGTCGGATTTTAATGGGAAGGGGGGGGGGGGGGGAGAGTTCGGGCCCGTGCCCCCCTTTTGAAACCAAATTGTACCCCCCCCCCTCTTAGACCTGATGACCTTTTTTCCTGAGATCCTGTTTCCGCCCCTGAACAAAGCCATAGAAATGAAGGGATGTAGGAGTGGGTCGTATCATCCTTTCTCCTCTTCCTTTCCATATCTCCCTTTCTAGTTTCTCCGTTTAATCTGTTTTCTACGTAATGGGGATGGGACACGTGTCCCCCCCCCCCCCCCCCCCCCCCCCCCCCGTAGCTACGACACAGCTCATTAGGATGTATAATCCTTAGGGTATGTCTGGACGGCACATGCAAGATGAGCTGTCTTCCTCTCATTCATATTAATTCATGTAACATCGGGTTGACTGCCTTACATTACACACTGGCACAGACTAGATGCATCGAATCACTAATTATTACCGAATGAATCACACAGCATACCCTCTATCCAAAGCTCAATTTTTGCCATATAAGGTGAGCTTTTCCCCATTCCCCCTAAAAACTTTAAGCAATGCGATTTGGGCTGGTAAGAAATGTATGTGATGTTCTATCATGTCTATGAAGCTCTATCAATCCCAGGAAATCAGAATTTGTTGAGGTAACCCAAATGAAAACATGAATATCTACTTTCTTCACCATTACGATAAAGATGAAAGGGGGTGATGAATGTGAAAACAAAGTCATGTTACGCTAGCACTACATGCACTACAATATTTCTATGATTTTAGCCTCGATAATCTTCGAAAACAGTTGTTTCTGTCTTTACGTTATAAGATCTCCTTATGTTTTGATGGTCATATACATCTTGCAAGCGAAGTAAAAATATTGAGGTTGTGGGGGGTTTTTTTTGCCACAGTGTCCAGTGAGGGTAATTGTATTGTGTATTACCAAAGAGGTACTAGCCTAGTATCTTCTTGGTATTACTAATATGAACATTTCCAATTGGAGCACCTCGCTGCCTAATAATGAGGAACCGTTGTCAGGGTTACCGTGGGAGTTTCAAAATCCTCAAGAGATGGGGATAGGGGGCACTTTCCAATGCTCGAAATCCGCCTCGCAGCCAAAATCGTCTTGAAAGATTCATCTGTTTAGAAAATTAGGTCTGTATAGTCAACGGATAGCACTACATTCACAATCTGACTCGGAAGGCCTACTCTTGCAAAATCGTCTTGAAATATTCATCTGTTTAGAAAAGTAGGCCTAGAGGTAACGGACGCCATTGCCTTATAAAGTCATTGGCCATTGAAATCCTAGAATGGTATATATCCTGTTTGTATTTCCGACTTGTTTTTTAATCTGATTACTTCTACTCTTCCTTCCTGTATGCTTCCAGCCAATATCGGTTAGTCTGGAAGCACAGACGCTATAATTACAATCATAGATATTGAAATGTGATAATGATGATGATGAGGAGGAGGAGGAGGAGGGGGAGGAGGAGGAGGAGGAGGAGGAGGAGGAGGAGGAGGAGGAGGAGGAGGAGGAGGAGGAGGAGGAGGAGGAGGAGGAGGAGGAGGAGGAGGAGGAGGAGGAGGAGGAGGAGGAGGAGGAGGATGGCTTCTTGTAAAGCGCCGTTATCCGCCTGTGCTGGGCGCTCATGTCTCACAAATTTAACATTTCTAGTCCGTATCTTGAGAAAGTTTGTTTCCATTATTATTTCCACAATTACTGTAAACCAGTCTTTGACAAAGTCATGTACACGATTCAGTCCTCCGTTGCGTGTAAGGGGGAAGGGCAGCGGCGTAGCCAAGAGGCGGAGGATTGGGGCTTACTCTCACAAATTTCTGGTAGAATCAGGTGCCAAAGAGTGCAAA
Source organism: Heliocidaris tuberculata (assembly GCA_025618425.1). NCBI lineage: Eukaryota > Metazoa > Echinodermata > Echinoidea > Camarodonta > Echinometridae > Heliocidaris > Heliocidaris tuberculata. Next base: position 28,789,014 of record CM046848.1, read on the forward strand.
AATGTGAACAGTTAATGTTTAATGACACTATTTAATGTCTATAGTGCACTGAAATGTCATGTTTCAATATCTAAACATCCTTATTTTGTCTTTTTCTCTATGCTGCCCCATGCAGTTTTATGGAATAGCCTCCACGACTCTTTTAGCAGTTTAGAAAGATTAATACAATAGATACGTTTACGTCTGCCCTTAAAACACACGTATTCCAAATGTTAAACAGATAAAAGAAACTCATTAACCTAATTTCTCTTTGCTTTTCTTTTCTTTTTCTTCCTAAGCGCATAGAGAATACTTATGTTATGTGATATGCGCTATACAAGAATCGTTTATTATTAAGAAGAATCTATACAAGCGTAAACTTTAATGCTGCACCGCATACGCAGTTATCTTCTCTCAGTGGACCCCTTCCCGCTGAAGAGTAGTGATTCCCCCCCCCCTGCCCCCTCCCCAGAAAGAAAAATCCTGGCTACACCACTGGGACAGGTTTTGCAAAAGACAAGTTTTCCTATGAAAATTGTTTTTGAACGAATGAATGTTTCTTTCTGGAGCCCTGTATAGCTATAAGTCCACATTATAGAATATGTAAAAAGATGGAATCCACTTCACATAGACCTATAATGAGTTTTTGCTACGTCGGGTAAACTTACAGCGAGTTTTAGGTCGTCAAGTTTAGTGATATGCATGCAAATGAATACTGATGAATATTTAAATCTAACATCATGTAGTCCAACTTTTCTTCGCTATACTCTCATCAGACTCACTTTTTAGACATGACCTACATAATTTAGAAGAAATACTATGAACTTTCTGATGAATTTATGCTCTTAATGAATAAGATCATAATCTCTGTCGATACTATTATTACCTAGGTAGTGTTATCCCAGCTAAACCTTTGACAATCTCTCAACAAAGTAATTCAAAGTCTGAATTGACAGACTAATGATCGATGGTCACGGGTTGTTTTCTTCGAGTTCGAAATCCCGATATCAATGTAACATTTGATAGGGACTTCCTCCTTGCCCTCGATACCCACACCTCCGTTTCATTAGCAAAATCAGCTCAATTCAAAAGCGGATGAAAAAGTTACAGGAGGAAGTGGGGTCCTAGTATGCCGACTCATTTCGTAATTTTGATAATGTTGATTCTATGTGGCCGAGATAAATGCAGACTGCAGATTTATTGCGAAAATGTAGTTTTTGTTCATATGGAATGGTAAAAATTCGTGGTATAATATAATCATAATCTGTAATGTATATATTCAAGAGAGGTGTGTCTACTAAATAGGTATTAAAAAAAAATATGCCTGAGCAGCAGGGGGGGGGGGATAGACAGAGAGAGACAGAGAGAGACAGAGAGAGAGAGAGAGAGACAGAGAGAGAGAGACAGAGAGAGACAGAGAGAGACAGAGAGAGACAGAGAGAGAGACAGAGACAGAGACAGACAGAGAGAGACAGAGAGAAAGGGTGAGTGAGAGAGAGTTAGAGAGAGATGGGCGGTGGGGGGAAGAACGTAAGGAAAAGTATACAGACAGGGACACATAGATTTGTAGCCGACGATTTTCAAAGCTAAATATGGCTTTAAAAAAAATGCATGGCTTAAAAGTGATTACTACGTGATGCAGAGAAAATAATGTTCAAATGTTAGCTGAGAAATGTCTAATATCAATACTAAGTTAATTGTGTGTACGCTTGCAAAGAAAGTCTTGATGTAGGCTATTGCTTGTGAGTCGGGCGGGGCGGAACTACGGACAAATAGCAGGCCGATAAAAAAACAGTACAAGCACAAACACCGAGCAAGCTAAACATTACCTAATAAGGAGCTTTATGCAAATTAGGACATGTTTAAATAATACATGTATTCCTCTTTCTTTATCTTCCAGCATAAATGATCTATCTAATTTTTTTTTGTCGAGGACAGCTAGTATGCTGGCACCAATTCTGCCAATGTTTGGATGTAGGCAGTCTTTATATGGAGCAAAAACTCCTACATACGTCAATATCAAAACAAGCATTGTTGTTATACCTAACATGGCTACTTAAACATGAAAGTGGAGTTCCGTATATTTATTCCATGCATTTTTATTTTCAAAACAAACCCGGAAGCTTTTGACGGTGCATAAACACAAGACAGTCCTTATGTACCATACAGAATGTGTCAGCCTATAGCAGGTTTTATAATAATCATAATAATGATATGGTCATATTTACCCAGGGTAACCTCCTCTTCCTGAGGGCCCTGTAATCACCCAAGCTGTTGTTGCTGTTGTTAATCAGGCTTTTACAGACGTGTATCAATCCAATATGATTATTAGGGTCTGGGACCGACCTTTAAACCTCATCATCCGAAAGACGTGACTGGGATTCGAACCTGGGTCCGATCAGAGTCAGTTTGTAGGCAAATGCAGAGAGCTGAACGTAGGTGTTACAGCATTGCCAGGTACCCATTTAATACTCCTGGGTAGAGAGAGAGAGAGAGAGAGAGAGAGAGAGAGAGAGAGAGAGAGAGAGAGAGAGAGAGAGAGAGAGAGAGAGAGAGAGAGAGAGAGTGTGGATAAAAACACATTGTCAAAGGATCGAACCCATGCAGGACCTCTCGTATGAGAGCAAACAGCATTCACCAATATATATTTAAACATGTTTTAGCTATTTCATAATTTGTCTGGGGCTGCCATATTCTCAAGCAAATTGCTTATAATGGTAGTGCTTCTTCCGTAAATGACTTTATATTTGATGAATTATAATAATTTGACAATTTATCATTTCGTGTTTGTTTTTGAAAAATGATTGTTACATATACTTGCTATTTATGATTTATTGTCAAAAAGTACTTTTGTATTTTATTTTATATATGTTACCGAAAATTATTGTACTTAATATATGAATGCAGAAGAAAATAAATCAAATCAAATCAAATATACCATCCCCCCTTAGTTATTAATGATAATTAATCTCACAGTTCTCTGTCATGTCACCCCCTAGAGAGTCTGCAATCATAATATGAAAAAGTATATAACTTGGACTATTGCAAAGGCGTTGATTTTCTAATAGTTAAGTTGTCCAAAGTTGCTGGGGGAGGGGGGGGGGGCACAGGAATCCACGATCACCTGTTGAAAGGGTTAAAAAACAACAACTGGAAAGGGCTGTAAGTTTATCAATATACGTAACCTGTCCATCCCCTTTGAAATGAAATCTTGAAATGTTCTGTGCAGTTTGCTGCTTATGCCCCCTTCCCATTTGAAAAAAAATGATGGCTGCGCCCCTGGTTTCTGGCGGGGTTGTACTTGTACTTGTACTTGTACTTGGCATGGCCTTTTCTTCTGAATGGCATGGTATAATCAACCATGAAACTTTGAGGCCAAATAACAAGCAATGGCCGTGATGAAGTGAGATTAGTAAAGAAATTGACATTCTTTGCATACCCTCAAATGGCTTTGTCCAGGGATGTCCTCGCTAATGGAAAAGTAAAGCCTTAAACTCAGAGATATCATTGTTTCCTGGATCAGTACTTTTCCATGAATATTAATGTCTCTAAGGCCTGCCTAGAATATGGCATTTTTATATGAATTATATGGGCTTCACCAGGAGTGGAAATTTTTCAAAACATTTACACACAACAATCGTTGACTTTGAGATATCACTCTCTACTAAACCTCACATTTTGAATATGTGAATGAAAGACGATTTTTTGTATTCTAATATTATACACCGTGCAAGTGATTTTGAAAGTTGGCGGCTATTAAATGGATTTTGGCGAATGGAATCACAAAAACAGAAGGAGTCAAAAAAACTGAAAAGCGAAGCTCATGTGGTATTTTTTCCCCAAACAGTAGGGACATAGCTCATTTCTCAAATCAAGATTATAATCAGTAGTCACTCTAGTTTATTTTTTTTAGCAATTCCAACCATTGGCCTATCCAGGTATTGCATGTGGGCGTGGCAAGCGAACTTGCTAGACAAACGGGCATGATATACACACTATATTACCGACAGAGCCTCGAAAATGTGCCGACAAAATCTAAAATATCTTCTTTCATGGGGCGAGGTGGAATTTTACCCCCTCCCCCTCCCACGCCGGCCATGGCCTAATGAAACACCGAGCCTTAATTTGGAAGTGGAGAGAGAATACTCGTTTATATATTTGTTATATACATACCCCGCACATTCTTCATGATCTTGGATAAACCTATTTACTTTAGAATGTTTTGAATGAATAGCTATTTATTTTAAGAAGAAGGCATACAGCTTAGAAGATCTTTATTGAACGACAACATCGAGCGTCTCACATTTTATAGCTCATTTGAGATCTATTTCATTTCATTGATGCGTATGTTTGTTGATTGGTAGGCTAAGAACTAGAACTTATTAGAACGCGTCCTTACAACACAGGTGGCTGTAAGGGCATTAATCTAACAACTACATTCCGAATCTTAAAGTTTGAAGAAGAGGAAGACGGGCCTCGAACCAGGTAGTAAAATACGCGAAGTTTAACGGGAAATCAATTACGAAAATATACTTGAGCATGACTTCCTGGCCCATTCCATCTCAGTGGTTTTTCTGTCGTAAACAAGTTTATCAATGAACCAACACAATACCAGTGGAAAATGAAAGGAAGAAGTATGAAAAATGGAGAAAACAATGTCAAATAGGGAACTTTGGGCTGAATAAAAAAAATGGGGATAAATTGTACCTCGCGTCATTGAATCCACCATTCAAGCAAAAGCTTGGAGCCTGGGAATTCAGAATGACCATATTTGCCGACTGTTCTGTGACCTTAGCTTTACATTTTTATTACCTTACCTGCCAAAAGGATTGATATTGTAAGTACCAATGGACAAAAGGGCTATGTATCACTGATAGAGGAAGGCATTATAGTAACAAAAGGGTTAAGTAGCCTCTTGTTGAAGGAAAAGCTGGTTCTCTGATTGTAACATGTTGCCTTATCTCCTTATTATGTCTTCTCTTTTTCCCCCTCTGTACATCACAAGTAACGCGATACGTCAGAAGATAAGCTGTAGCCCCTTTTAAGGCTTTTGGTCAGTGAAAGAGTATCAGGCCCAATGCGCTCTGTCATGATTATATCGATGAGTTACTGCCGAGTTCCTGATTGTAAAATCTTTATAATCATTGACACAGAATATTAAAAACTAGTGTAAATGTTTCTATTAAATTATGTGATGAATGTTAGAAAAGAAAAATTGACCCCCCCCCAAAAAAAAAAAAAAAATTGACAACGTTCAGTCGGCCGGGAAATGACTACCACTTACGGGACCATCACTATGTGTGGCTGTGTCAATTTCGGTGGAGGTCATGACCTCTAAGTTGAAGAGGTAAAAACACCAACATAATCAGCATAATTTTGAGAAAGTACTTCCTTCTACATTTTAGGATGATAGAATATCTGATTTCATGCCAGATTATTCAATAAGATATTTGTCATCTTGATCAAGTGAAATTTTCAGGCTGTTTTTGGCCGGCGATCTTGTTCCTTTCCAACACACATATGTGCTACAAATCACACACTTGCTATGGGAAGCAGTTCCTCGCGGTACGAAGGTACAGAGTGCGAGGTTATCTACAATATTAACCTCGCATAAGTGTGAGTGCTACTGTACATTGATTTCTCTGTCTATGTCTTTCTGTCTCTCTGTCTCTTTCTCCCTCTCTCTCTTAGCAGGGAAATAATTACTTTAATTAAGACAAATCAATGTAATTACAATATTGACGATTAAATGAGATATTTAGCTGCATTGCCTTGGTTCTTTTCCTTTTCTCCTTCAAGTTTGCTTTTAAAAGGCAACGCAAGGACTTGATATAAGGCTAAACCGCGATAAGCGAGATGGGCGTGACAGGTTTGCGATCAGCTGTTTGCTGCATACACACAGTATGTGGAGTGCTGTAGGACATTGTATATTACCATTGGGTTGTTCGATTTTGTCCTGCATAACATTATCAACCACCTAGATAATCACATGCGATAATGTATGATGCCAAATATGAGCAATAGCCTGCATATCAATATGTACAAATATGACTCTGGGCCCATACAATATTATAGATCAGAAAATGATGGTGGGATGCATGAGAAATGAAAGAATCTTATTTCCTTGATGTTTGCATTGCATCGCTTCCGCGTCTAGCGAATAGCTTGTACAAAATGATCAAAGTGTTAAAATATCAAAGGCCAAAACTGCGTTTCGTTTTCAGTGGGTTATAGGAATAACGATAGAAGAGATAATTAAACTGCTTATATTTTACTTTTCATAAACAGGACGGCCCCACACAGAGCTTTCTTTCCCTATTTCCAATAAAAATTTCCTGCGAAACCTCGTCTTTTCTATGATGTTATGCATTTTTTTTTGTATCGCTTCCGCGTCTAGCTCGTACAGTTTGGTCAGTGTGTTTAAAATCAAAGGCTAAAACTGTGCTTAGCTTTCAATGCGTTAGAAGAGATATTTAAATGATTATTTTTTACTCATGACAAACGGGTTGATCCCTTCATAGAGCCTTCTTTTCACGTATTCAATAAAACATTTCTGCTAAAACTCGTGTTTTCTGTGATACGAAAATACGTGGGTTTTTGGTAGCCTACACAAGAGTATGATGTACTGTACAAGTTCAATCAGTGGATAGTCATATATCTTTACCGAATAAAGGTGGGGTCATACAGACTAATTGCCGATAGATAGCACGGTATTAATATAGCTTTAATGGTCTGATATGGGCAACGTTAAACATTGGCAATAGCAGTTTTGTCTCTGCCCTTTTATAACAGTGACATACTTATTTATTTTATCGTCATGACCCAAAGGCGTTCGGTGCGAACTCATGTTCTCATTCAAGGCTTCAGGGCTTTATTCTATATTATTCAATCAATTCAATAATACTACACGACTTGAACATTTCGATCTTTTCAAATCATTTTAGAATAAGGATGGGGATATATGAAGTATGTCAGGATCTTATTGTACCATTTCAATATTCGAACACTTTTTTTAAATACTGTTTTTAAAAAAAGCTTACGAAGCAAAATATTATTTACACGACACTTGCCACAGTCGTCTCATATGCAGCTCTGTCGATGCCAGGAAAGAGCTGGAAGGGAAGAGGGATGAGTTATAGTGGCAAAACAGACCAAAAGAGGAAAGTAGGAGAGAATATTATTTTTCAGTTCGGTTTTATTAAAAAGGGGGAAAGGGAAAGGTATGGAGAAAGGTGATCACTATGTGGCTTATTTTCCTAATTAACTCAGTGTGCAAGGGATAAAAACAGAGGCAGATTCATGATTTTGTATGGGGGGGGGGGGCACAATTCTGAACATCTCTGACAAGCAAAGGAGAAATAAAAAACAAATGTTTTTAGGTGCACTCTGGTCTAACATTTGAAGGGGCACAATTTTGGTGTAAGTTATGCAAGATAGGGTTTTATAAGGGGGCACGGGTCGGTTGTTCCCCTCTACATCTGTAATAAAAAATACATCAAAATGCTGAAAGCAAGACAAATTAACATCGTGGTAACCTCGCTGATGTGTACACAGGCAGATGCAAGCCGACCAAGTCCATAAATATTTCGACAATGTCAACTAATCGGGCGTGATTGTCAAAGACAAATATTACACAAGTTTGAGATCTCCGGGGGGCGTTCCATGAAAGGACTTGTCAGATATTTTATCCGACAAATTTGCTCTCAGCCAATCAGATGCAAGGATTTCAGTAGCTTATAACAGTTGTCAGATAAAATATCCGACAACTTCCTTTCATGAAACGCTCCCCTGGTCTGCTTGCTTCGTAATTACATGTATAATGATCCAACTTGAAACAAACCGACGTCTTTAATGGACCTTCTGGGGGGCGTTTCATCAAGTTTCTTGTCGGTGACTTTACCGACAAATTTGCTCTCAGGCCAATCAGATGCAAGGATTTCAGTAGCTTATAACAGTTATTGCAACTTGTCTTTGATGACAAGTTTTATGAAACAGGGCCCTGAAAAGTTGTCAGAAGACCCACGAGATCTTCAGCCAAAGTGGCCGACCTTCCGGCCACTTTTCTGAGGTTTACCAGACCGAAATTGTCGGTCTCGTAGGCCGTCGGTCTACTGGGATGTCCAGAAAATTTAGTAAATGACTTTTTCAACAAAAACATGTATTCATTTGGTGATCTCCGTGAAAGCTTATATCAAGCTATCAATCTTAATCGATTATAACTGCATGTATTTAAAAATCTCATTTATTAAATGCCATAAATAGATAGACATGCAAAATAGCAAATATGGCCCAGTACAATGAATCCAATCAAGCAGATGCATGTAAAGTTCTACAGATATCATACATAAATAAAATGAATATATAGATTTGAAACGGATAACAGAAATACATGATTATATAGAAATTACATACATAGATATAAATAAAAGAGTTTGCTTTGAACATCAGAATGTGATGTGATAAACAGTGTGAGTGTGGAGCATGACGACAACCGAGGACTGTAGACAGCAGTGGGATGGGAAGAGAGAGGGAGAGAGAGAGAGAGAGAGAGAGAAGAGAGAGAGAGAGAGAGAGAGGGGGGGGGGGGGGGCTTTCAATAAGTGTGATAACGAGATCGAAGGAATATGATATGGAGAGAACCAGAGATCACAAATACATAAGGATAACATGTATATAATATCTACAGTTGCACACTGAGTCTAGGATTGTGAAATGTTTCTGATGTATTTTTCTGGGGCACTTCTTCAAATAGATTTCTTCTTAAAATAACGTTTTGATATTCACTTTTTGAAAACTCACTTTTAAACTTGGGAGAATCATTCATTAATTCAGATAATTTTGGTTAGACGTATATGGTGCTACTACCATTATACTGCAATGGTAGATGTTACTCTGGATGACTTGCTTTGTCAAAAGGTCAAAAATCCCCTTTGACTTCAATGCATTATTCAAAGATGTTATTTGAAGAAATGCCCTATAAACTTACTCCAAGAAAATCGCATACCCCTCAACTTTATAAAACAAGGCGAATAATAACAATACAATTCAATTCAATTCAGTTCAATTTAATAATGGTTTTATTTCGACAAAACTTGTAGACATGAATTACGCATATTATCAATAGTTTTTCAGTCTATAGTAATTACATCTAAATTAAATAATGTATGATACTCATGTGATATTATAATAATTAAGAAATGTATAGAAATTCAAAAAAATATGATATAGTTTATAAAAAAATATAAAAAGTGCATGGTTAGAGTAAAATAGTGGAGAAAAATAAGGAGAGGAAGGATACTCTCTAAAAAATATCGAGTGATCACTGACGTCACTCCCCAAAGGAGTGAAAATAGAGTGAAAATAGAGTGAAATTCACTCTTTTTGTCTTAGGAGAGCACTCGATAATCACTCAATACTCACTCCTAAACAAGTGATCACTGACGTCACTCCCAGGGAAGTGAAAATAGAGTGAAAATTCACTCTTTTCTTTTTAGAGAGGAAGGATAGGTGAAGGCGAAAAATAATGACGAGCACAGGAAGAGAATTCAAAGATAGAAAGAAAAGGAAAAAAAAACAGACAAAAGAAGAAAAAAGAGAGAAGAAAAGGTCGTCTGCAGAATAGATAGGAGAGACAGCAAAACAAACAAAGCATGCATCACTATAATCAATACTGAGCTATAACGCTTTGAGACGTGAAGTTGCTGTATGCGTCAAAGCATTTGAGGACAAGCCATGTTAAAAAAACAGACAATCCACATAAAAAAGAACAACAACAACAGATCCTTATACTACATGTATTTTCCCACATGACAATATATACACTGTACTGCCTTTATCCTTTTCTTTTTCTTATTTTAATTCTTATTCTTCATCTTCTTCATCTTCTTCTTCTTCTTCTTCTTCTTCTTCTTCTTCTTCTTCTTCTTCTTCTTCTTCTTCTTCTTCTTCTTCTTTTTCTTCTTCTTCTTCTTCTTCTTTCTTCTTCTTTTTCTTCTTCTATTTTGTCTTCTTTTTTTCTTTACTCTACGTTCTGAGCTTTGCTCTCATTGGAAACATTTAGTGAATCTGATACTTTTATTCTGTTTCGACTATTATTGCATAATCAGACTAATGTTACCCTATACGGGGGCCGGATAATTTATAAGCTATGTTTTTTATTCAGGCTCCCCCCATTTTACATTTCTTTTTTGCGTGTCTTATACTTAATATCTCTCGAAACTTTCTAGCTATAAACGATACTTGCCAGCTTCTCATAAAAGATGAAAAAACATTTGATTTCATCTTACAAATAACATGATTTAAGACATTTCCCCCGCCCACCCTCCATAGGGTCTTTTCTCTTCGTTTTTTCTCTCTGTTTCTTCGTGAATTTATCTTTTCCGTACTCCTTTTATTTTATTTTGCACCTCCTATTATCCCATCCCCTTTCCTCTTTCCGCCCTTTTTTTTTTCTAATCAAGCTCAGCGGTCTTATTGCTTTGTTTTTAGTTTTCCTTTTTTATATATTTTTTATATACTCTAACGCCTAAGTGCACCCTCGCCCCAAGCTTTTGCTTTCAGAGTTTTGTCCTCCAACTATGTTTGTACCACATTAATGTATATTTTGTCATATTTTTTTTAAAAAATACACGTACATTATTTACCCGAAACCGACTCTTAAATATGCTTGTAAAATCTAAATTGTTTTTTTTTAATGAAAAAGTGGAACAAAAAACATTCAAACTTCAAACTACATAGGTGTATTAGCCGGGGGGGGGGGGGGGGGGGGGCTGAAGCCAAGACAAATTTGAAATTAAAAATTTTTGGGCAACCGCGACCTTATTTTAGGGCCCTTTTTAGGGCACACAATGCGGCCTATATCTTTGTATCTTATTTTTATATCTTGATGACAAGAATTTCATCGTCGCCTTTGATACCTAAAAATATTGTCAGGACAGTTTGCTCGCAAAATTGAGAAATTGGCCAGTTGATATTCGGGTCAGAGACGTCAGCCCCTTGACGAAATATAATCAATATTTTCATTTCGGGAGGGACACTTTTCGTTGACCTGTGATAACTAGTGACTACCTGAGTCTATACTGCTGGTCATTCTATTATGGCAATGTGCCATCCTCCGCCTGAATCGTGTAAACAAAGCTTGAAATTGGCGCGGTTCGAACCATCAATAGAGCCTATAAAACAACAAAAACAACAAAAACAAAACAAAACAAAACAAAACAAAAAACACACACACACACACACACGCACACACACACACACAAAAAAAAACCCGGACACATATAGAGCGTATAACTGTTATCGATCTACCCTCAATTGAACAAGTTTTCCGGTCAACTCGCAGACGGATCGATATGGTCACGTGACTCGCGTATACAGTGTACACCATGGGCCTCTTGTCTGCTTTGCTAACGACATATCGTCTGTTGAGAGGCAGAAGGGGGTTAACTCTGTGTTACTGATATGAGTTAACACCCTTCTGGCTCAGAGCAGACGACATCATCCTCCCTCTTTGTTGTGGTCTTCTGTTTTATTGATTGCCTCCTTTCAGCTGTTTAAGAAAAGGTACATAAGTGGGGTGAAAGCCAACGGCCAAACTTTCTAATATTGGAATAGCCAACCTATATCTGTACAATAATGTCTCGCGGTGTTATAATGTTTTGAGGGTTCAAAGCTATTGACTTGACCAGAGAAAGAATGAAAATAGATTTAGTTCAATTCTAGCTCCTCGATTTTGCCTGAATATTCAACTTCCCAGTTTATGCATACATTTTGCAAGTATTTTGGTGTACCAAGGAGTTATCCTTGGGTGTACTGTCTATAGGCCTATGTTCATTGATAAACTTTTGATCAAATTTTGTCATTAAATGATTAATATACTATATATAAGAAAAATTACAACGAGCCTACCTCGATGGCCGACTGTGGGGGGGGGGGGGGGACAGGGGGTGCAGCTTCACCCTATATACCTCGTAGGCACAAGATGTAATTCTCATTTGACTTTTTTCCTCTTTCACTATTTTGCTTTTATGTTTTATTGCTTCATGCCTATTTAATTTTTTAGATAAATCCCACTTGTTTGAAGGTAGAATTACGCAGAATTCACTGATTAACACATATAAAGCTAGGTCTATTCTGTTATAGAATATGTCTGGAATGCATTCATATCTATGATTTATCATGAAGTGCATAAAGAAGAGACTAGATTAATGAATACCTTGCCGATGTTTTATCCTTATCAATATTACTTTTCCATTTTCAAACACAAGCTATCCACAATTTCCGTTAATCCATAAAACACGTCATTTATGCCAAGAGAGTCGGCAAATTGAAGATTTTGCCCGACAGAGCCGCCCACTGGAACAAGAGCTTGAACCTTTATTAGACACAATTCGGACGTGTGGAATTCCTAACTTGTCAAGATCTTTTCTTTTTTCTTTCTTTTTTGTAAAGATGATTATTTACTTACACCCTGATAACAATGTTTGCCTGGATTTTGTACGTTTGTGAATCAGAGCGATCCTTGTGTAAACTCATCTTGCCCACTCACGAGTCGAGGTTTAAACCTGAATTCAACAGAAAATTACTTTTTTTTAATAAGGACAAATAGGTCATCGTTCGATACCAACCACCCACTCATCCATACATGGCGTCCCCTATTTCCCCCTCTTGCCCCTACCCCCTTCCCGGCCATTATAGACGCTTTAAATGTTCTTGCTTCTTCGAAAAATTGCGTTGGGTTCTATTTCCTCTATTTTTGCACACTTTGTTGTGATATTGTTTTTTTGTAACCGAAATGTAACACAAAATGCTTAATCGTTTATCATGAACTATTATGATGGAGGTATAACCTATACCTTCTAATATTTAGCAGTCTACTTTCTAACGTTTAGCAGTATGGTTAGTTTTAAAAATTCAAACAAACAATTTTGCATACACGCCCACTGAGGGTATACTCGTTTTCCGAAGGTTTATAATTCCGAATCACAAATTTTCCATAGCAGGGGATTCATAATTCCGAAAATGAAACAGGGTTCATTAATAATTACGAAGATTATGCATTACTCCGAAGGTTCGTAATTCTGAAAATAAAAAAGGGTTCATAATAAAGGTTCGCTGTAAAGAAAAAATCATTGAAATTACTCAAAAAAAGTTCTTCAAAAATTGCCTTGATTATTTTAAGCATTTGTAAAAGGGAATTTTAAGGAGAATTTACTTATTTTGCTTAATAGATTTTTACCCAGTTAAATTGAGTTACATTATCGTAAATGATTTAAGTATTGTAATCATGATAGATAACAATTAAAAAAAAATGACATGATTAAACTTGTACCCATCTAACATTCACTGACACTATTTCAATTTAGGATTTAACCAATTGTCTACCACCATCACCAACAGAAACTATAACATTACGCTTTAATTTGACAACTGCTGAAAGGGCTCCGAATTTTATATATACTTGATCGTAGAATCTTATAAAAAAGAATTGGTTGACAATTTTCCTGAAATATCAAGTTTTGATTTGTTTTGAATTGAGTGACAACTAAAAATTGTCTTATCTTCTTATCGTTGCTTTAATGAATTAGGAATATTCTGAACTCCTTAAATTTTCATTCAATCATAAAAAAAAGAATTGTTTATTTTTAAAAAGAGATTAATTTGGTCTTAATGAATATTCATGAATTAACGTTAATACTTATATTACGCACTGCACCAGCTTTACTTTAATAAAAAAAGATAAGTACAATCAACATAAATTGTTTGAGTACTACGTATAACTTCTTATTTTGAGTTAACATTACTAAATTAATATAAGTTTAAATTACTTGAATGTTCTTTGGTATTTAATTTTACTTAAAAATTTCACGTATATTCTACTAAATTGAAAGTTTGAGTGCGTAAGTGGCAAAACTTATTTTTTAAAGTAAATTCTACATGGGAAAAATAAGTAAAAAATAGCAATGGGCATATTATCTCTCACAGTGTTCGTAACTCCCAAGAATGTAACGCATTATACTCACCTTTCGCTCTGTTCCTCTTAAATCATTAACCCCTGAAATTCATAACGAGCCTAAATATACGTTGTCGGTCATATGTATTTACATATTTAAATTGATATTTTAATGTATTAACAATTGTATTTATATATGTATTTTATCTTGTAAATTGAACAATGTCAGCTTTTAGCTGCATGTTTAATGATTTTTATGACAATAAACCAATTCAATTCAATTCAATTCAAATGCAATAGAGCCCTACATAACTTTTCGGTATTTCGAATCTTCAGAAATACGAGACCTTTTTCATTTTCAGATTTATGAACCACCCTGCTATGGAAAATTTGCATTTCAGAATAACGAACCTTCGGAAAAACGAGTACCCCCCGACGACACATTAGCAAATCACCCGGTACCAGCTGATGAATCCAAATTTAATTTATCTGTCATCACATTATTCATGTTACTAATCATGCTAATGTCGTTTGTTATATGTCTAACACACCCAAATTAAATGCATGAGTATATATCATGGTCATTTTAGCAAAGTAGAGGACATTCAAAGAGACATTGAATCCAAGACCTAAACCTTGCTGTACATTGTCTAATATCTGTTTATTTCTTCCCCATAGACGTTGTGGAGAGGGGGGGGGGGGGGGGGTTAGGGGTTGCAGCCCACCTGAGAAGTTGAGATTGATATTCAGAAAAAACAACATCTCAATCTCATATTCGGCCAGTGGGGTAGTTTGCATATCCTCCATATAATACACTTCAAATACAAACCCTCATTAAACCAAGGAGTTATCACAGAACTGTGATAACTCCTTGATTAAACCTCCTCTCTCTCCATCCACTTTCTCTTACTTTAGGAGAGGGTACAGGAGGCGCTACCCCCCTTTTTTTTACCACCTCCCGTAATTACGCTTGCGTAAATATAGGGGAAGTGAAGGGGATCACCCCCTAATAAAAATCTGTTGTGGACATGCCACTATACTCTCTCTCTATCAAATTATCTATACGCCCCCGTCTGTCTATTTTTAAAAAATTCCATTGTGTCTTTGAATCTTTTAAACAGAAGTCATATTGGTAAATCATTTACACATTAGCAGGTGGTTGAATGTTTCTCGATGCAAACCAAGGAAAGTTATTGCGATTTTGCAGCTGGTATCATATCTAGACATAAAGTCAGATCTTTTTTTATTTTTGCCAAACCATAGAAACAGATAAAACTATACCTTGAATTTATAGATGTTATATAATATTTCCTCTTTCCAAACTGACCTCACTGTCATACTAAAAAAAAAAAAAAAAAAAAAAAAAGAAAGAAAAGAAAATCAATGAATTTGATACTACAGTCTAATAATAAAGTGCAGCATTTCCTCCATGTAAGTATATGTCGTTTGTGTGTTGTTTGGACCATAATCTAAATGGAAAGAAAAACATTGAAAACTTAGTTTTGACATTTAACAGCCTCAACGAGGAACTCTGGTCTTTTTTTCATGAGGAACAATGGTTCTCGGGAAAGAAGAAACCCCCTGGAAATTCCCTAAACGATCTTGTCCCCAAAATCACCGAATACGGGGGGAAACTACCTAATCACGATTAATTATGCATGTATCAGGTATGATTTCACGATGACGTCACCAATATCTGTCGTTCAATATGCCGCATACACACAGAACACTGGGTGAACTCAAGACTGTCGATATCTTATTTGTCGGTCACCGCGAGAAAGAGATAATTCATGCGCACACACCATCTCGTCATGCCATATTAGGGCGAACAACCCTCTATACATACACGGAACCTGCAAACAAAGCTTATTATTTCCGTGAACTTTATTTGCATACTCATGAATATGCATTACAAGGGGGCAACCCTGGGGGTGTCGATTTCACTTCCATATGCACTCTCATGCATATTCATGAGGACGGATTCAGGGATCGCACAGGAAGTGTGGAAACGCCCAAACGAGGGCAGTTATTTCTCTTTCTCTTTCTCTTTCTCTCTCTCTCGGGGTGTCTCGTACATCGAGTGTATGGTTCTTCAATGCCTCGAGGAAATGCAGATCGAGAAAAACAACTGGCCAAATGCGGCATGCAAACTGCACATGCGAGCCTTTTGCATGTAGGATGGGCGTTTCTCCTTCTTAGATGTAGTATAACGTGTCAAAATTTAACCTGAAAATAATTTAATTAAATAATTTCGATAGTAATTGTCCAATACTCATGCAACATCGATTTTACACGCAAGGTTTATTTGATTTTGGATATCAGTGCCCACATATCAGTAGTCGTTTAATTAAAAAAAAAACGACATAATTTTGTAATGAAAATAATTATCTGCCTTACTTATACTCGGTACATCTGTAGGCTTATGTAGGGCCAGTAAGTCATAATTTGCTTCCCAGAAATAATAAGATTTCCTTCTGCTAAACTACTGATCAAAGAAAAGAGGGATGATTCCAAACAAAGCCTGTCAGACACCTTTATGAGACTACTTATGAGAGAAACATTTTAGGTGATTTCTTTTCAAGATTGATTCATAAAGTTCGATCATGGATGCCTTTTACTTTGGTAGCATAATACAAACCAAAATAATAATTCCCAACACATTCGGCTTAAATATTTTGGTCAAGATAATTTTGGTGTAAAGACTTTGTAGGCCTACATCATTATTACATCTACTGATACCTTTTTCAGCATATACGATGTAATTGTTTCTAGTTATTGTGATGTCATAATAGTATCTCATTCGAATTCCTAGAATGGAATAAAGACTGAATCAGTCAAGATCGATATCGCAACCCCGCTGCTGCCCTAGCTGTTTCCCCGGCCCCCTCCACTTTACTGCTTTACTGATGCCATGAAAAGGGGAGGGGCTGTATCTGGATAATCTGATAAACCTACTGGTATTTCACACAGATCAATGACCATGCAATTGTAATGTATTGTAGAAAAACGTGTCCTGTAATACCTTACTAATTGTGTACATCTTAAGTTAACAACTTTGTTGCCTACTGATTCTTCCGGAACAGTGGATTCCAACGAGGAGTCTCAATTCTTTATTTCCTCTTCCTTGATTTAATATCATTTTAGATTTTGAGGGAATAAAGTCATTTGATATAAGATACCAGAGATATGGATGACCACTTGTTCTTTGGAGGAAGGGGTGTGTTTTTTTTTTAGAAGTAAAATAGAATCAGAAATAAGCTGGCCAGGTCAAAGGCACTACTCGTAAATTTAAGTTTAAGCCAGTGTTGTAAGTTGTAAGCAATTTTTCAGATTTAAAAAAATATACAGATAGAGAGATATAGCACTGCTGAAGGCTACTAAAAT
This sequence comes from Heliocidaris tuberculata, assembly GCA_025618425.1. Classification (NCBI taxonomy): domain Eukaryota; kingdom Metazoa; phylum Echinodermata; class Echinoidea; order Camarodonta; family Echinometridae; genus Heliocidaris; species Heliocidaris tuberculata. Next base: position 28,806,328 of record CM046848.1, read on the forward strand.
CATATCCTAAGCGTTAGTCTGAATTTTATCTGATAAATAGGCAAATGAGAGGTGAAGAAGAAGAAAAAAAAAAAAACCTGGAGATCTAAACTCTAAACTACTACTAGTTTTGTTTCTGTGTTTCTTTCCACAGGATTACAAGCTGCCTGTATTGTTGTATTGTATTTTCTTATATTTGTGACTCTCACAATCACTGCACAGCCTTTATGGTCTTACATTCATGCACGGTATTATAATCCGTTAGTAAGTCAAGCTTTTGGAAGGAGAGTAATGCTAAAAGAACAAAATAATTAATATTTCTCTTTTTTATATTCCCCATCTATAGCATGCAGGTCTATAACGCTCCATTTTCGCTCAATATCCTTATCACTTAACATATTTCATAATATATATAAAGAGCCATTTGTGCATGGGCTGTGGCCCTGACCCCAGCTATAATTCCCTGCAGAGAGTCTGCGGTTTGACCTCAGTCGACTTAGATCAAGAACCTACTCCGAAATTAATAAACCCAATATTTTTCAAAATGTGCATATTCTATGCTATGTATATGAGAAATACAAATATGTCCATTTGGGTAAATATGGATTATGGTAAAGACACCTAGGCTATTTTTTTTTTTTTTTTGGGGGGGGGGTTATTGTCTTCTTCTTCTTTTTTCATTCGGAGGTACAATATTTTAAGCTAGCAGAACATATTCTGAAAAAAATGGTTGGTGCATTATTTTTATGAGCTTAGAACGAGAATGACTACAAAAAGATAAATGCATGCCATATGCATTGTACTACAATACTTACACATGTATGTATATTTCTATGGTAGAATACAAGAAAACAAAACAAAGCAAAACATAATCAGTAGTAAAGTTATATAATTCGCTCCCTAAATGTCGATTAATAGGAATTAATACTTTAAAGGAAAGTTGAAAAAATAAATATTCAAAATCAAACATAAGATAGCCAAAGAGAAGTAATTAATGGTCTGTAGGGGGCTGGGCCATTGCAATAATTCGTAAACAACCCTGCTTATAAGGAAGTAGGCTCTACACTATCATATATGGAGAGAGCTCTCACGTGTATTCGCGACCTTTAAACCAGCCACTTGTGCGAATCCGAGCCAATGCGCTTGCGTGAAAAAGAAAAAACGCCGGGTGGTTTTCTGAGGCGATCCCCGATAAAGATATTAATGAATGCGCCGAGGCGTACGATGCGTCCAAATTTCTCCTTATATGGTCAAATATGTTTCACGTACGACTCCGGTCATTATTATAATACCTGCTTGCTCCTCTTTCTCAGCATCATTTCAACCTCGAACCAGCCAACTTACAGGTGGTGTAACCTCTTCTCTCTCTCTTTCGGTAAGTCTTAGCAAATTTTCTACAATTTCCTAAGCTCAGCTGTATATAGGATCTTACTACTACGCAAAGGCAAAGTCAGTTGGATCTAAGCTCCAGTCAGTGGTTATTCCATATAAGGATATTGTACTTTGAGACCTGGCCAGTGATATAAATCTGTACTACGATATTTCTCGACTCTTCTCGAGCAGATATATCTTTAATTTATCTCCATTTTGAAGTGCACGTATCTGTATTTTGTACTTTGATATACATGATATATGATTGTAATACTATGTTTAATGTAGAGAAGTACAATGTTTAATTTGTAGCTATCTATGTGCTCATGATCGTATGCTGAAGGGAGATTTATATTAAAATTTTGCCGGTCTTTTTCCCTCGTGGACACCTGTTCTCATTCGAGTTTGCCACGCCCACTCATGCTCACACGCTTGCATGCGTCCGTTGATTGGCCATAGGATGCCTGCCGCTGCCGCCGAATTTAGGATTTGGAATTTGGATTGTAAAATGCATCGCTTCTTGCTTCTTTTCACCCGTAAAGCTGTTGTCAATTGGTTTAAAATGTTTAAAATGGTTTTTATGGGAGATATGCACATTTAAATTTATTTACTTCCTCAAAATTTTACTTCCTTGTTGGGTGTGGCAGCGATGCTGAGATGACCATGTCGATGTACAAATGATGTACCTCTGCTAAATTCGATATGATATCCAAATATTCAATCATGTCAGTTCGTTCAATGTAATTTGTATGTGAATTGTTACTTGGCATTATTTTAACCTATGTTACATGTAAATTTAGCTTTTTTAAAGAATGAAATTAGTTTGTGGAAATGAAATTCGCGTTGGTACCTTTACACTACAGGATTCAAGAAATTTGATAATTAAAATTAATCAATGACTATAGTCAAGTATTGTAACTCCGAACAGATTGTATTACCGAACGTGTAAAGTTAAGCGCCTAAAATGGGTTTTCATACGCGTGGGATTACGCGTATGAAAACCACACTATTGATACCAAGGTTGTGTCTTTTTCCCATAGGTTTCACACGTTCGGAATTACGGTACCTTTTTCAAGGGACCAAAACGCCGCGTCGTTGGGAAGGGGTTCACTCGGAAGGGAATAACGTATTAAATCTACGTTGTCTTTTTAAAATTCCATCAACTTCTTTTTTTGTAGGACTTTGAGCATTCAATATGTATAGTTTGACAGATATTCGTTTCATATTTTATTTGCTATCGTTGATTTTCTGAAAAGTGTTCGGACACTGGATCAACCACCATATATTCACATTCCAGTGCAGTTGTACTTGTACATGTAGTGTCGAACCGGCCCTTTTTTTAACAATCGTAATCTTTTAGCCACCTGATATTAAAATTCTAGCAATTAATTTCTTTCGGAGAATAAGTATCGAACTGTCAATGTCATCACTGTTACAAAATACTTGGCAATAGCAGCACTCTTGTTTCTCGCTCGCTCTTTCTTGGCCGTCTTCAGTAGAATTTGTAAACAGGAATCTTTATTTAGTTTTTTAGTTTGATGTATCTTGCACGATTTCTTTCTGTTATAAAGACTGAAAAATATTCTATGTAGGGAATATTCAAAAATTTCCAATTTGACAAATGAACATCTCGCATCTTCGTTCGCGACCGGCGCTTTGCCTTGCCTTGCCTGGCGTGGGTTAGTCATTGTGAATCAGCTGCTCATTGGACGAAAAGGTGTGGGCGTAAACATGCTAATCCTTGCTTGCATATTGGATATTCAAATAATGCCGGTGCGTCGCCCGATTGTTTCGTCTATTCATTGGCGGTCAACTGTAAGACAGCCCTGCGTGGCATGCATAATTCATGAGCTTCGCCTGGAGGTCATTCATAAATTTTGAAGCGGCTTGGAGAGGGGCGTGGCATGCACGAGATGAGAGCACGCATGCGCGAGCAACCTGTTCGGTCTGCGTGGGCGGGTGGGTGCGGGGCATGTTCTTACCACGTGGGTTTCCTGGTTTTGCGGAGTATCAAGATTATGAAAAATGTAATAGATATATGATTTTGGATTTTCATTTCGCTTACCCTTTAATAAATGAAAAATGTAATAGATATATGATTTTGGATTTTCATTTCGCTTACCCTTTAATAAATGAAAAATGTAATAGATATATGATTTTGGATTTTCATTTCGCTTACCCTTTAATAAATGAAAAATGTAATAGATATATGATTTTGGATTTTCATTTCGCTTACCCTTTAATAAATGAAAAATGTAATAGATATATGATTTTGGATTTTCATTTCGCTTACCCTTTAATAAATTTGAAGATTTTCAGCTTTGAATATGACTTGGTAACATAACTTTTTTTTTTCAAAACATTTTTTTTCCTGCCACGAATACATTGCCTCCTTCGTTGCTATTCAAACGATTAGTCTATTAGATATATATCTTATTATATATCATTTCAGAGTAAATAAAATACAAGACTATCATCATGTGTGACGACGATGTTGCCGCTCTTGTCATCGACAACGGATCCGGTATGGTGAAGGCCGGATTCGCCGGAGACGATGCCCCAAGGGCTGTCTTCCCATCCATCGTCGGCAGGCCCCGTCATCAGGGTGTCATGGTCGGTATGGGACAGAAAGACAGCTACGTCGGAGACGAGGCCCAGAGCAAGAGAGGTATCCTCACCCTGAAGTATCCCATCGAGCACGGTATCGTCACCAACTGGGACGATATGGAGAAGATCTGGCATCACACCTTCTACAACGAGCTCCGTGTCGCCCCAGAGGAGCACCCCGTCCTCCTTACCGAGGCTCCCCTCAACCCCAAGGCCAACAGGGAAAAGATGACCCAGGTAAGAATAATCAGTATTTATTAACCAGTTGAAAATAATCTGTTTTCACTTGGTCATAATCTTAACATTTTATAAATGATCTTGCCTGTTAACGAAATTTTAATGTTTGAAAAAATGACGTAAATGAAATCAACTAATAAATCATTTTCTTAAATTCTTCAACCATGTGAAAAATCATTGAAGTGACATAGTAATTAATAAACTTGGTTTTGTTTTTCCAATGTCTTCTGCAGATCATGTTCGAGACCTTCAACTCACCCGCCATGTACGTTGCCATCCAGGCCGTGCTCTCCCTCTACGCCTCTGGTCGTACCACTGGTATCGTTTTCGACTCTGGTGATGGTGTTTCACACACTGTACCCATCTACGAGGGTTACGCCCTTCCCCACGCCATCCTCCGTCTGGATTTGGCTGGACGTGATCTCACCGACTACCTGATGAAGATCCTCACCGAGCGTGGCTACTCTTTCACCACCACCGGTAAGACAATTTTTATATATCCATTCATTCTGTACTGGATGTTCCATGTAGTGGTCCGAGAAAGGAGTGTTGGGAGATGATTAAGTTTACAAATTTGTCAAAAATGACATGGGCTCAAAACACTGTTCTTAAATTATGTCAAATTGACAATAAATATCTTCAAAGCATTTCGATGTGATTGCAATACCTCTTTTCAAGAAAGTAAATGTACATTCGTAACTAATTTTATTTTGTTTTTCTGTCGTTACAGCTGAACGTGAAATCGTTCGTGACATCAAGGAGAAGCTCTGCTACGTCGCTCTCGACTTCGAGCAGGAGATGTCAACTGCTGCATCATCCTCCTCCCTCGAGAAGAGCTACGAGCTTCCCGACGGACAGGTCATCACCATCGGCAACGAGCGATTCCGTGCCCCAGAGTCTCTCTTCCAGCCATCCTTCCTTGGTATGGAATCCGCTGGAATCCACGAGACCACCTACAACAGCATCATGAAGTGCGATGTTGACATCCGTAAGGATCTGTACGCCAACACCGTTCTGTCTGGAGGCTCCACCATGTTCCCAGGAATCGCCGACAGGATGCAGAAGGAGATCACCGCCCTTGCTCCTCCAACCATGAAGATCAAGATCATTGCTCCTCCCGAGAGGAAATACTCCGTATGGATCGGAGGCTCCATCCTTGCCTCTCTCTCCACCTTCCAACAGATGTGGATCAGCAAGCAGGAGTATGATGAGTCTGGCCCATCCATCGTCCACAGGAAGTGCTTCTAAACAACTCGCTTTTGTTCTAACTATCGAGCACTGTAACGAACTCCTGGGGTGGGTTTAGTGGGTCACCTTTACCATGTGGCTATCTCTCTGGACAGTCTGGGTCGATTAGAAATTATCTAGCTATCCATCTCTAAAAATAGTCATATCAAGGCTATTTATTACTCAAATCCTTGACATATTGGCGATTTTTGTGCTTGTTTAGGTGACCACTTTACCGGTTCGTATAAATCACAAATTGGTTTTTAACGAACTTGCCTCGCATTACGCAAAGTAAAGAGAGAAAGATTGGGAGAAAAAGGTTGACATTATCTTCTGGTTCAGAGGTTCGAAATGAAGATAATTAAAAATTAAAAATCCAACCATAAAACAAATTAGATAGTTCCCTTTTAGTTTCGATCCTAGTTTAAAAACTTCTTTTTGCCATGTTGATCTGTGATACCACGGAGAAATGAAGGCAACAGCACATGATTTTGTACCTTTGTATTTATAAATCAAAGCTTTAGGAAAAATTATGATTGCATTATAATCTAATCTTGAAAAGAAATTGTTTAAAGAATTTATGATACATAATGATAAAAACAAATGCGCGTTCAACTTGGGATCATGCATATTTTTTGTTTGATATGTACACTGTATATATTTTGTAACTCTAAAAAAAAAGAAAAAAAGAAACACAACTGCAGTTCTCTACATGAGAATGCAATAAAAAAGCAGTACTAAGTATGCTATTTCACTGATTCTATTTTCATGTTTTTCATCAGTTCTTAGTCGTAGTATTGTGTGTTTTGCAGATAAAGTGACTTGTGTTTATGACATACTGGATGTTGGTTTGAAAAGGAGGCAGTTCATGTGATTACGATGAGGTGCGAATATAGTAAGTGAAGTGAAAAAACGGCAGTTCGTAGTGTGTGCAAGCTTTGTTTTACCAAGGAGTTATGAACTCGTTGGTTTTACAGTATTTGCCATCATGATGCGGGTGCAATAATGGATATGGTGATGTGATAAAGGGCAGTTATTGTATGGAAGATATTCTTTTATTTTTAGTGTGGAAATGATGTATGAAAAAATATAAGTTTTCGGTGATTTGTGCGAGTCTGTATGGCTGGGAATACAAGTATTCGATAATCGAGTGAAAAGGGAAATTAGTGCAGAGCCATTTAGACAGGGTTTTGTCAACTCTTGTTCCACTTTGTGGCCAAATTCTAAATTTAGATAGTCCTGAACTCTGCTTCCGGTGGGTGTTTGGAAAGGAGATAGATAAAAATGTCAGTCCAAGATTAAACAAAAATACAGATAAAATATAGATGACACCTGGAAATAAAGAGGCACGCATAAATAATGACATTTAATGGATAATGGACCTTGTAATAAAATACATATACATGTAAAGAATCGAGGACCACAAAAACGATGCATTCTCAAACAGATGTTGGTAATGGTCCTGTTTAATATCAAAATAGAACTGATTTCGAGGAATGTTCAGATATATAAACATGTATTCTAATATTGCTCGAGATCAATAACATGTGTATATCTTAAACTGTGTTAAAAGGCCTGTCTACATGTTATTTGAGCTATTAGAGAAATTAATCTCCCTAGACGATTTCCGAATTTGAAAATAAAAGTTCTGAAAGATGTTAAGGAAAACCATAAAATGCATTATTTGATAAGCTTATCTAAAACATTTTTTAAAAGCCGAAATAATCTGGGTTTTTCTACCAGAACGCACTCAAAATCGACCCAAAGACTGCACTGTTTTTTAAAATCATTTTTTTTAAAAATATGACTGTATTGTGATTACGGTGGGCAAAACTCATCTGCTGGTGACAGATGCATTATGACAGAGAATCAGAAATATGTACGGGGGCATTTTCGATATCACAGGAGGGGGGCAGGGGCTGAGATGACAGACCAAATTTTCTTTTTTCCAATGAGGAAAAAAAAAAAAAAACTATTTTTTAACAGCTTTTAAAATGTGATATGATTGACGTTCTAAAATTATTTCAAATAAACGAAAAATTAAATAATTTGTATGAATTAATAAATTAATGAACAAATAAACAGATAAACAGAATAATAAGAATGAATATAGACACGCATATATATATATATATATATATAATTATATATAAATAAAAAAAAAAATATATATATATCTTTATATATATATATATATATATATATATATAATGTAAATTTACCCACGAGAGTTGCAGATGCTATAGTATTAGAACAAATTTCTCACACATTGTAAATAATTAATTAATTCTAATACATGAAATCGCCATGGATCTAGCTAGGCATGCGGCTTTTCATTGTTCAATACTCCCCTGTCCCTCAAAGAAAAGGAATAAATTAACTGCGAAGGGGTTGCAAGGGCTGCCTGTCGGTGTTTGTGCTAACCTTGCAGTTATTTCCACAAAAAGGAAGTCAGTAAGGAGGAACAATGAATTTAGCTACGCAAATTATTTCTCTTATTCAATTCAATTGATCTCTCACATTATGTAAATTTCCCCACGAGAGTTGCCGATGCTATAGTATTAGAACAAATTTCTCACACATTATATATATATATATATATATATATATATATATATATATATACACACACACACACACACACACACACACACGCACACACACACACACACACATAAAATGAATCAAAATTTTGGAGGTACCGACAAGCCAAAATCGTATTTGCCCATCATGGATGCATCTTATGATATTAATGTCTCCTCTCGATACAAACACCATCGATATATTTTTAAGAGAAGAACGTGGATGTATTTTTAAAAGAGCATGGGTTAGAAATAAGCTGGCTTATTAAAGAGACGCGTATTGCTAGGTCACGGGGAAAGGCATATTGGGTTATACCTCAAATTCTATTATTCTTTTAATCACTCAGAATAATTAAAAAAAAAAACATTAAAAATCTCTTTGGTATCCTGACTCTTTAGCAAAAATCTACTTAATAAGAAAATTATATTAAAAAATAAAAAATAAACGAATGTTTTAAATATGACCAGGGAACTTGCCCCTCCCTCACTATGCTCCCTCATAACAGGAGCGTATCCAGCATAGGGTGAAGGGGGGGGGGGGCAATTGTGTCATTGGAAACGGGCTCGGAATTTACTACATGTGGATGAAAGAAGGTTATAAGATAGGGGAGCTCGTTAGAAAGAGGGTGCGTCATTTCATTTTCACGTTACCTTTCATCTCTTCCTTTCTTACCCTGTCTCTTTCATTCTCTATATACATTTCTTTTGAAGGAGGGGCAAACTGTCCCTTTGCCCCCTCCCCCCTCCCTGACAAATTTCCAACCGAGGGAAAAAGTAATAACCAACTTTTCAGTTAAAGTACAGGTGATGAAGCCCAAACTTAGAAAATGGAGAGAAGGTGAAACGAGGTTCACGTATCGTCAGTAGGTAAGGCCAGATAGCTGAATAGAGAAAAACTGATAGACGTTCATGTGTTATGAATTGAAATCAATCGGAATTATCATCACACAAATCGATAGTTTACTCAAGCATTATAAACAATGCACCGGCACAAAATTTATAAGAATTATGCCCATAATTTTTCTTCGCTCACTCGTAGTTGTTCTAATCAAAATAAAAAAGTTACAATTGTAGAAAAGATGGGAAAAGGGAACGTCCGTCATTCTACCCCTTCCCCCTTCCACACAATTTAGGGCCCAGAAAAGTGATTTTCTTGCTGAAATACAAGGATCCCCATTGGCTCAAGGTCCAGATCCGCCACCTGAAGGGCCTGTGGCCCGTAACGCCGACTCCCACGTATAGCATAAACATTTGACCAAAAGTTTTACAATATTTCTAGTCATAGTTTGAAATATAAAAACACTTCGACTGTTCATGAGCATTCATTTTCATACGACATTGCTAAATATGATATTCTTCCAATCAGAAATAAAAAGGGCGGGAAAACCAACAAATATTTTTTGTTCATCTTTACCTGAACTCAATCTTCTCTTTAGGAACCGCGTGTCACAATACTGCACTCTGTTCTCCTGGCCTATGAATCATGGATATAATGATAACCTTCACTCAGACCATCTCGACACACCTTCGTCAATCATTAACATTTTGTACTAACGGCCAAGCGAGCCGGGTTCAAATATCTCCAACGGTTACTGTCTATTTATTAGTGGCGCCCGTGGCAAGTACTGAAATGGGCAACTCTCCCAACATCTGAAACCTACATCATAGACAGGAGTGGATCCAGTGGATCCAACAATTCAAACAATTTCCCGATAAGCCCCCCATCCCCCCCCCCCCAAAGGTTATCACATTCAAAAGCTGCATTTCGACGAAAATTAGAAAAGGAAAAGGGGCTGGCAATTTTTTTTTAGGCTGTGTGCTTAATTAAGGTATACCGCTAGCGTTTTAAAATGGGGGGGGGGGGGGGGCACGGCCTGATTGTGCTCCCCCAAAATCCTCCAATGACAAGCTATCTTTAGGGAGTTATTAGCCTAGGAACTCCTTGCTAAAACAGCAAACCAACGTCTTTTAGTTGAACTACCTGAAAATTATGATTGCTATTTTTGATGGACTGTAGGTTGATCGGGGCGCGAATGTTACAAAGCAAACTGGTCGAGTTACAAGATTTTTTTTTCTCAATTTCAAACATTGCCCTAACATTGCCCTAAAGTTGGGAGTAAAAGTAGAAATAATTCTAGAAACCATACCTATACTGTATAAAGCAAAACGGGGGAAAAAAAGAGTCTACAGCAGCGGAGGGGGGGGGGGGGGGGTTATTATAACCTAGTTACATTACGTCCCCAACACCCCCTCCGGTCTGGGAAGATAGCAACCTTAATTCCCCCCCCCCCCCCCCCCCCACCCACGGGAAAAAAATATTTAAAAATCTGACATCAGTCTAATTCACCAATATAATGAACAAAACAAAATATTTAGAACAAATCAAACCACTTCACAATACTTTTGAACTGAACAATGTCAAGTGAAACTAGTTGTTCTAAAGTGGACGTATGGAATATGACAGCACATAGCGCAAGTACGAGCATCTGCTATTATACCTCCAAACCATGATGAAGCTACAAACCAAATGATATATTAAAAAGTAATCAATACATGCCACAAGAAGGTAACTAAAAAGTTTACCGGGTGAATTTCTCATTATGGAGGTTAGCCTTTACATTGCGGGTAGTAACAATCAGTGGGGTGCTTCATCTTCATTTCCATATCAATGGGAAATTTATTCAGAATGTCCGGGCAAACTATCAAAAATGTCCGCGCGCATGAAATGTCCATTCATCGTGTAGTGAGCGAACGTAAGTGTCCACAGGTGATCATTATTGTCATCGTAGCTAGTATACAGGTCAGTGGGTATCTCACAGATAGCACTGCTCTGACATTACTTTGTAAAGAAAATGGCAGCCCCCCATGGGCTAATGTCTAGCAAGGAAACTGCAATTTTTTGGGATATTGTTCTCCTTCTTAAATAATCAAATAAGAGTAATTTCAAGATATTTTGTAATAGACTGACAATTATCTACAAGTCATGATTATAGGCTAATGTTTGTTGCCCTTCATTCCCCTTTAAGACAAACGCGTTCTTTTAAGCAAGGTGCAATCATTTTTATTTTAGATAAAAATAATTCGAATTCTATTCGGAACGCGATATGAGTAAGTCTAAAATATAGATATAAAAACTGGAGGAGTCATTTCAAAGAAATTCTTTGATTTTACTTCCCATCAACCTATTGACTGATATTTCAATATGCATTGTGAAAAGTTGTCTTAAAATTATTAAGAAACGTTGATTATATATTTGTGAGGGCTGGGAATCATCAAAACAATAAGAAATGGACCCAGTCTTGCTGAAAATCGCATACATACACAGTGAAAAGCACTGTACATGAAAATGGGTATTATGGGACTACAAATACATGTGGCATAACAATGTGGTCTCCAAGTTTTAAGCTACTTTTCTTTTCCATGATTTTTTTATTAGAGGTTTCATTCAAAAATACATCAATACGGGTATTTCTAGTCATACTACACCCCCCCCCCCCACACACACATATATGAAAAAGAATGAGAAAGCTCCTAAAATATGCTTGTTTCGCCTTTACCGAACTCAACGTTCTCTTTAAATACAAGTAGTGGTAAAGGAAAGATTGCACTAGCTCAGGATGAGCATTTTTCAAAAACCCATGAATACATTATTTGAGTAGGTAATTGACCATTGGACCTATTCATCTATTTTATCAATTATTAGATAGTCGTAATGCACTTACGAGTTACGCCTATAATGTAGTTGTGATAAACAGGGGCGGATCCAGGATTTCGTATAAGGGGGAGACCCATATTTTTTTGGTCTCTCGCCAGCCCAATAGGGGGGGGGGGCACATTGCATTGTTTTCCCTCAAAAGGGGGGGGGGGCACGGGCCGGGATTGCCCCCCCTGAATCCGCCACTGGTGATAAATCTCTCAGAATCACCCATCGTTTTCCAAACCTTGTAACCTATAATTATCCAGATGCCGGACTGGAGGGGGCGGGGGGGGGGGGGGGGGGCTTGGGACCACATGCCCCCACAAACTTCCGGTGACCCCACATGTTCACCCTAAATGCCAGTCTTAGAGTGAACGTATTTTATGTGCTAATTTTCTAGCATATCATACAATATTCATTTGAAATTAATGCAAACAAAACTATTAAAAGGACCATTAAGATTATTATCTTTGTTTTTTTCTGAAGTGTCAGTTGGCGTAGTCAAGATTTATTTGGTTTGACCAGGGTCATTGTCGAGATGACCGATTAATTTCGTTAATTTCATGAGAGTTTTAACCAATATATCGGCTGTTGGAAACTTAGAACTAGATCTTGATCACTGAACCTCTTTGATTGATGATTTGGACAACTGAAAACCCTGCGGATCAAGCATTTCAAGGGTGGGGTCACAGTTCAAAATTTGACAAGTAGAAAAAAGAAGAAGTTAATTTCAATATTTTTGTGCTAATTACAAAAAGGGTCTTTTCTGCGCTTCATTAATTATCATTATTATTAATATTATTATTTGACCAGCAAGATAGGAAGTAAGCAAGCAAGTAAGCAAGCATGTGAGAAAAAAAAAACTATCATATTTCTAGATGTTAACAAGTCAGGTTTGTTGGGTGCCTTTTGAGCCTATAAATAGTATAATTTAAACATTGATTTTTTTTTATGTCACAAAGGATTTTAATGGGCACGGGCCAGCTGTGTGCCCCCTCCCCCCCCCCCCCCCCAAATCCGCCAGTGCGGAAGTGACCAATTCATTTTCAGTGTAGCAATATTAAAAGAAATAATTTTCTTTGTCGATGGCATGGATCAAGGAGGTAGAAAATTATCCTCTGCTGCTAAGTAGGTGTGGGCCATTGAAATTTCTGTGTACGCCACTGATATTGTCTTAAGGAGTGAAAGATGGGAACTATATTAAAAAAAACACAACAACAACAACATCAACAACAAAAACAACAGGTGGGGGGCGAAAAACTACAGAAGTAACAATACGGGGAAATCGCACCCTGAAAATACACAAGAGAGTGTATACGGAAGTCCCTGACAAAAGTATTTCGATCACCGAATGTTTTACTCGGTGACTCAGGGTTAAGGTATGAATATTCATAAGTTTACTTTTATTGTGCGCTTACTATCGTATTACCTTATTAGCCTAACGTACACACGTGTTCCGTGTGAGGCACCTACCTCGGTGTAAGTTGAAGGTCCGCCCCCGACATACACCGGTGAATTGGTGAACAAACATTGAGCACTCTGATCTGGAGTTCGAAAATGACCATAAAAGGGAATGAGAATGTCAAGAGATCTATCGAGGAACGAGCATAAATATCGATGGTTTGGGCATGATTTGTCACTTGCTTGATTCGCCGAACAACAACTCCTCTGGATAATATATAGGCTCCTGCCTCCATTTATCTACTTCAAGGTAAGTCATAAAGGCTCTTATTATACACCTACCAATATCAGAGAGCAGGATTTAAAATAAAAATTATATTGACAATCATGTAGACTGGTGAGCGAGGGTTAACAGGTTTAAGTTCGATCAATAGCTTCATTGTTTCACGTCGGTATTGATACTCCAAATCACAGAGTTTGAGAATTTAATTATATTGACAATCATTCTCTAGACAGGTTGGAGCTCGATTGATTTAAATCTTATGGTTTCACGTAGGTATAATTGGTTGAATTTTGTTTAAAAATCTGTTGGTGCTGGTTTCAATTCGTATTCCATGTATAGCTATAGTATCAAAATCTGCAGCATATCGATGGCCTCTATTTTATTTTGAATTTTCACTTTACTTCCAAGAATGATAATTCAGTCCAACACTAATTTATATATCCTAAACGTATGACATCTGACCGTAGCAAAGCTTAGGGGTTTGTTCTTATTTAAGTCAGAAATGATTTTTGATCAATAATTCTTAATCTTTATTTCTCATTTTTGTTCTTTCTAGATCAAACTAAATCCCAACAAATCATCATGTGTGACGACGATGTTGCTGCTCTTGTCATCGACAACGGATCCGGTATGGTGAAGGCCGGATTCGCCGGAGACGATGCCCCAAGGGCTGTCTTCCCATCCATCGTCGGCAGGCCCCGTCATCAGGGTGTCATGGTCGGTATGGGACAGAAGGACAGCTACGTTGGAGACGAGGCCCAGAGCAAGAGAGGTATCCTCACCCTGAAGTACCCCATCGAGCACGGTATCGTCACCAACTGGGACGATATGGAGAAGATCTGGCATCACACTTTCTACAACGAACTCCGTGTCGCCCCAGAGGAGCACCCCGTCCTCCTTACCGAGGCTCCCCTCAACCCCAAGGCCAACAGGGAAAAGATGACCCAGGTAAGAACACGTAATTTATTCACCTGTCTTCACTTAGCAATGATCTAAAGCGATTGAGTGTTCTTTCATGTAACCGACATTTTGATGTTCATAAATGGTAGACTAAATGTAATCAGCAATAAAACATTTTCTTAATTTCTTTTAACATGTGAAAAATAAGTTAGTGATTAACAAAATTATTATTTTTTGTTTCGAATGTCTTTTGCAGATCATGTTCGAGACCTTCAACTCACCCGCCATGTACGTTGCCATCCAGGCCGTGCTCTCCCTCTACGCCTCTGGTCGTACCACTGGTATCGTTTTCGACTCTGGTGATGGTGTTTCACACACTGTGCCCATCTACGAGGGTTACGCCCTTCCCCACGCCATCCTTCGTCTGGATTTGGCTGGACGTGATCTCACCGACTACCTGATGAAGATCCTCACCGAGCGTGGCTACTCTTTCACTACCACTGGTAAGACAATAGATTTTTATATAACCATTCATTCTGTACTGGATGTTCCATGTAGTGGTCCGAGAAAGGAGTGTTGGGAGATGATTAAGTGCACAAATCTGTCAAAAATGACATTCAAGGGGGCTCAAAACACTGTTCTTAAATTATGTCAAATTGACAATAAATATCTTTAAAACATTTCGCTGTGATTGCAATACCTCTTTCCGAGAAAGTAAATGTACATTCGTAACTAATGTTATTTTGTTTTTTTCTGTCGTTACAGCTGAACGTGAAATCGTTCGTGACATCAAGGAGAAGCTGTGCTACGTCGCTCTTGACTTCGAGCAGGAGATGGCCACCGCTGCATCCTCCTCCTCCCTCGAGAAGAGCTACGAGCTTCCCGACGGACAGGTCATCACCATCGGCAACGAGCGATTCCGTGCCCCAGAGTCTCTCTTCCAGCCATCCTTCCTTGGTATGGAATCCGCTGGAATCCACGAGACCACCTATAACAGCATCATGAAGTGCGATGTTGACATCCGTAAGGATCTGTACGCCAACACCGTTCTGTCTGGAGGCTCCACCATGTTCCCAGGAATCGCCGACAGGATGCAGAAGGAGATCACCTCCCTTGCTCCTCCAACCATGAAGATCAAGATCATCGCTCCTCCCGAGAGGAAATACTCCGTATGGATCGGAGGCTCCATCCTTGCCTCTCTCTCCACCTTCCAACAGATGTGGATCAGCAAGCAGGAGTATGATGAGTCTGGCCCGTCCATCGTCCACAGGAAGTGCTTCTAAACAGTAAGAGACTCCTCTGTTATGTGAATAAACTCTCGAACATAGACTCAGCAATGAGAGATGATTCTCATCGATAAAGATATTTCCAATCCTATTTTCTTGTCTGGAGAGGAATATTTTCTGCAATGTGAACCTCCGCTACCAATGCAGCCATAATGGAAGTGATCGAAGGGTACGATAGAACTCAAGCTTTCTTAGAAGTTGCAGTGCAATCAACCAAGTTAAGTGCAACAGTTCACAATAAATTTAATGTTGTGATTACAAAACAGCATTTTGGTACTAATCCTGAGTAAGAAAGGAAACTCGTTGGATTATAATTATATGTTTCAAACTCCTTAAAAACTTTGAGAAGTTTTAAACCGAATGAATATTGTTTAGTAGTGTGTGAAAGACGTAAACGTTGCCCCTGTTGTATTTCTGTTTCTGAACTGTTTCGTTGACAACCTTCGGTTTGCCAAAATGATATTTTTCAGGGAAATACCCACTTATACATGTACAAGCTTATCTGAAGATAACCTTTACTCCAGACTAGCTTTTACGGGTGAATAGGCTTCAATAGCTTTTGTGTGTATTAGCGGGCCTTTTTCCAGTCTAGACAATTCATACATGAGAGGAAAATAATTATTTAAAATTTCATTTTCAATTCTGAATCCCCAAATTTGTGGCACAGTAAGAGTTGAAGAGTCCCTGAATCAGGTAATCTAGCAAATTTAAGAAAATTAATTCTTGCTTAGAGCAATTTTGTTGTCTGTTTGTGATTGCTGCAACAGTGAATGTTGGACACAGTCCCACATAGGCAAGGGCATATGAGTGGGAAATACCTAACATTTTTTTTTTTAATCTGAATGCGAAAACACTTTAAAGCATATTTTTGCCATATATCTAATTCTGATTTATTATCTTTAATTGATATTCAACAATATTTCATAAAGATTATACAACATATTCCAACTAATCAAACGTTATATTATTATTTTTATGCTGTCACACAGTGGCCTATTTTGTGTATATATTATTTCATGTTAGAATTATGGATTTTCTTTAAAATATATGGATTTTGTAAATAAATTTATGCAAATGTTGATATAACTGCCTGCGTAAACATGTTATTTTGTGCAGAGGTGACAAGTCTCTTTGACATGGAATGATTGAGATGCAGGAAGTCGATTCCGGGGAGTGGAGTGGAGTGGGGGGGGGGGGGGGGGGGGGAGTGGAGGGGGTGTCCTGTAACAGCTGCTCCCTAATGATTTCGGAATTACTAAAAATATGTTTTGGAGAGTTTAGTTACGAAAAATGTGTTCTCCCACAGCCTAGATCCAGGAGGGAAATCGACGTCTATACCATGTAGTGGTAGTTTCCAACTGCTTCGGCCACCTATTATATTTCGAAAGTTTGAAGTTTATTCGAACAAAACATTTTTTGTTTGTTTTGAAAACACCTGAGTAAAGAAGGAAAGAAAGATTGTGCATTATGAGGACGAATGAGTAAATAAGAGAAAGAGATGAAGAAATATGTTAGGTAATGGATGGTCCATCCATTAATATTTTCAATATTGAATTTTACTTGAACAAAATATTCTTTAGTAAAAATAACCTTTGAGTATGAAAGAGAAGGATAAATAATTAAATTCAATAAGGACGAGGAAGTGGATGAGAGGAAGAGATAGAGAGATAATATTAAAAGAGGGAGATAGATAATATAGACAGATAGGGAGGGAGGTATATAAGTAGGTAGGTAGAGAGAGAGAGAGAGAGAGAGAGAGAGAAAGAGAGAGAGAAAGAGAAAGAGAGAGAAGGGGGGAGGGGGAGGCGGATGGATGTTTTAGTAGGCATGACGATGGTTAGGAGCGGCTTTAGATTAATGGACTTCCAGGACCGCAGCTTTAAAGATGGCGCTCTTTCACATAGTGAAATGCCTCCTCTTTGAAAATTAGTGAAGCTAGTAAGAAATTATGTGATGATAAAATTACGATTGGTGAATGTACTTCACTATTTAAAAAAAAAATGTCTTTAAACAAATCTCATGGGAATGACGGTCTGTCAGTGGAATTTTATCGCACCTTCTGGCCTGATATAGGGAACCTTGTTTTAGATTCATTTAATACCTCTTTTGAGGAAGGTGAATTGTCTACCACACAGAAACAGGGTGTTATAACTATAATTAAAAAAGAAGATAAAAACCCTTTATATATTCGTAATTACAGACCAATTACCCTTCTAAATGTTGACTATAAGCTATTGTCTAAAGTTTTGGCTGAGGGAATAAAGAAGGTCATAGAAGAGGTGATACATGTAGATCAGGTGGGATTTCTGCCTGGTAGGAATATTGGAGAAGCTGTAAGAATTATTGATGATGTTATATTTTACACAAAGACATACAATGTACAAGGGTTTTTTGTAACAATTGATTTTGAGAAAGCTTTCGACACCGTTTCACACTCATATATGAAAGTATTAATCAAAAAATATGGTCTTGGTTCATATTTTTGTAGATGGATAGAAATATTGTATAATAATGTAGTTAGCTGTGTCATGAATGGGGGTTTTTCCACAGGTTATTTTGAAATAGGTAGGGGTGTAAGACAAGGAGATCCTTTGTCTCCATATTTATTTTTGTTAATCATAGAAACATTAGCATTGGTTATTCGGAATGAACAAAACTTGAAAGGTATTACAATAGGCAATATAGAAATGAAGTTAGTAATGTATGCAGACGATTGCTCTATTTTTTTGAAAGATACAGAAGATATGAAAATCTTAGAAAAAATAATGGATTCCTTCTCCCAAGTATCTGGTTTGAAAATTAATAAGGACAAAACACATATTATGAAGTTGGGTTCTTCTGGTCAAAGTAATGATGATTTTTCCAGTATTACGTTGGGTAAGATGGTTTCATTGGTTAAAGTAATTGGGGTATACTTTTCTTTGGATATTAATGTTAAGGAAGAAATGAATTATAAAAAAATACTGAGCAAAATAAAAAGATTGTTAGGGTGGTGGAAGCAAAGAGATCTAACACTTTTTGGGAAAATTCAATTAGTAAAAGTTTTTGCAATTTCTAAATTATTATATGTGTCTTCTATAATGACAGTACCATCATGGGTTTTTAAGGAAATGGAGGTAATCTGTTTTAATTTTATATGGAATGGCCACGATAAAATAAAAAGAAATATTTTATATATGAACTATGACACCGGGGGTTTAAAAATGTTGAACTTTAAGTATATGGTTTGCGCTCAACGTGTAATGTGGATTACGAGACTTCTTTATGGCAATAATAACATGAAATGGAAACAGTTTTTTGATTATACATTTAAAACGGTAGGGGGAAGATTAATATTTCTCTGCAATTACAATTGCAATTCCATTAATATTAAAGTACCCGATCTCTACTTGGAATTTTTGAATATCTGGAATTATTTACAAGAGAAACAATTTATTGTCAAAGAAACACATGATGAAAATCAAATTATCTTTAACAATACTCTTATTAAAGGTAGGATTTTTCATTTTAATGAAAAACTATTTGATGCTAACATTTTTCAAGTTAAACATCTGATTGACCAGAAGGTAATATTAGATCAGGGGATTATTTTATAAGGCAAGGTCTAAATGTAGACGATATATTTTTCCTTAATGATGTATATACTAAGTTACCAGTTTCTTGGAAGGTGAAAAGAAGAAAAGATGATACTTTGAATGACACTCTTGACTTTTCCAACATTTATTTTAATATTAACAAAAGAGTGTACTCCTTTGAGTCTCTGTCTTCCAAAATGCTCTACAACATTTTTATTAGTACAATACAGGATTCCTTTGTTTTTAAACATCCAGAGGTATTAGCTTTAAATCTGGATAAGTCAGCAGTGGCAACATGTGTTTCAATTCCCAGATTTTGTACTCTAGATTGGAAGTTAAGGGAATTTCAGTACAAGCTTTTACATAGCGTTGTATTTTGTAATGATAAACTATACGCATTTGGACTAACTCAATCAAATTTATGCTCATTTTGTAAAAAAGATATAGAAACATATTGCCATGTCTTCTTTAAATGTAAAGAAGTGTCAAGTATATGGAAGGAGGTGGGAAATGAATTAAAAATGTTTCAGCTACTTAATCTGCAATGGATTGATGTGTTACTGGGCTTTAGAGTTGATATGAAAGACAATATATTACTTAATCATGTACTAATTATGGTCAAATATATGATTTACAATTATAGTCGTAAAAATGGAAGGGTTCCTACTAGTAAAGATATATGTAAGGCTGTAAAGAACTCCGAAAAAATTGAATATGAAAAAGCAAGAATAAAGGACAAACTAACACTACATTTTAAAAAATGGGAAAATTTCACTCCTTAAAAGGAGTGAGGCGTATTATATCAAACATATGTATGTTTGTGTATGTATATATATATATATATATATATATATATATATATATATGTGTGTGTGTGTGTGTGTGTGTGTGTGTGTGTGTATATATATATATATATATATATATATATATATATATATATATATATATATGTTTATATAATTCAGTATCTATATATATACTACTTATATGATTATTTCTATATTTAAAAAAATACTTATTGGAATTATTATTATTACTATTATTGTTGTTGTTATTGTTATTATAATTAATAATAATAATATTAATAATAATGATAAATGTCTTCATTTATGTCTTCTTCTCCTCCTCACTCCCTCACTTTCTCATTGGTCCAACCACTTAATTGTTAGTATTGTGTTTTTATTATTGCAACAGTATGGTTACAGAACTCCACTGATATAAGAAATACTATATAATAAATAATGTAAAATAAAATCGAAGAATTGAAAATGCACTGCATGTAGTTTATCCTATATATTTCAAGATGACAGTTTGACTTATCATGTATACTATGGGTTATAAAGCAACACCTTCACCTTTTTTCTTATCTATCTTTTAAAATCTTTATTCAGATTGCAGATCTTGCATTGTATTATTTGTTTTGGATTGAATTATGTATTGTGTTTACAAGGTATGAAAAATAATGTATCTCTGTACAATTTTCTCGTCTGAATATCTGAATAAAGGCAAAAAAGCATTAAAAAAAAAGTAATGGATTCGAAGTTGTAGTGTGGTTATTCCATCGATATCTGAAGGTTACCAAAATGGTTTGATCGGATCAAGTAAAGTAACTTCAACTTTCATCTTTACATATTGTTTTGACGGTGGGACCGTGATATAAATTTACTTTAATGAACCCAACTTTGGTTCATTGTTTCATGACCATGTAAAATATTTTGAAAATTAATTTGATTAACAAAATATTGGTCGTGATATCAGTCTTGTGTAAATTGGAAAACATTTAAAGATTTATATTGGCTTGGTTGATAAATTGACCTGGGGCCCGTTGCACAAAACTTGCGTTTGAACGCAACTCAGGAAAATCAAACGCAACTTTATTTTCAGCCAATCAGAAGTGCGCATTAAGGACTTGCGTTTGATTTTTAGGAGTTGCGATTAAACGCAAGTTTTGTGCAACGGGCCCCAGGACTGAAATGATGGAGGGAAAAAAAGAAATAACTGAAGACGTACTACTGTCAAATCCATCATCAATTGATAAGTCGAAAGTACGGAAATCTTTTACAAAAGTACATTTTGATGCCCTTTTCTCATATTCTATGATTTATTTTGAAGGGAATGTGCTGTTTTATTTAGATGATAATTTATTGTTATTTGCAAAGGTGCAATGGCACAATTTCTCCAGGGGCTGACGTCTCTTGCCGAATATCAAATTTCCATGGGTCAAACGTCTGCTTGATGAACGTAATGTTGGGCAATGGAAATGTTTTTACGAACATTGTCTGGCTCCATTTGGCGGACATTTTTACTGGTATAGTAATATTAATAACTATGATTTATATTATATTTAAAGAACATTTTTATTCGGGAAGTTGCCCAGGCATGGACCTCTTTAACGCTTGATACGGAAATCAACCTTTCTCACTGCAGACGACAAAATATATGGAACAACACATTGATTCGTTTTAACCACAAAGTTTTATTCGTAAAATCATGGTATGATAAAGGGATAGTTACATTATCGGATCTTCTTGACGATTTTTTTTTTTTTTTTTTACCTACATTGAATTTCAAAAGAAATACAAGTTTGACTGCAATTTCGTAGAAATTTATTCTGTCAAAACAGCTACTCCCCATAACTGGAAGAAAAATATTCCCAAATGTGAAGAGGTAATCCTTACATATGAAGAGAAAATGATTAAAAATATAATGAAGGTAATGAGGGTCTGTCGGTACATTCATAAGTTTAGTGTTAAACAAATTTTCAACCCCCTAAATCAGTAGATAAAGGGAATTCTCTGTTGAATACTCCAAACTTAGACTGGGCAAAAATATGCTTAGTTCCTATCAGGGCATGTTTATCTACACGTATCCGTTATTTCCAATTTAAGTTAATTCATCGCATACTTGGTGTAAACAAGTATCTTAAAACATCAAATATTACGAAATCAGATTTATGTTCATTTTGTTATAGATCCGAGGAATGTATTTTGGGATTGCCCAATCATCAGAAGGTTTATTGTGGACGTCCAACATTTCATTTTGGATGACAAGGTTACCCTGAATAAAATCAATCTCTTATTTGGATGTTATGGAAGTGTTGGAATTCAATTCAATTTCATTATTAATAGCATATGCCAAATACTATATATTTTCCAGCAAATGCAAAAATAGTGTATTATCAATCGGCTCTTTTAAATGCATGTTAAGATATAATCGCTCTCTTGAACATTATATCTATATTAAAAATGACAACTTTATATTATTTGATAACAGATGGAAAAATATTGTTTTGCTGTAAACCTATTTTACCACTATGTCCTGTATAATCAGAATTATTTTTGTGTTGATTCTATTGTTTATATTATGTAGATGTATATGTTTTCTTATATATTTGTAATATATTGCAAAGTCAAGAGCAATACCTAATAAAGATGTTTCTGCAAAGAAAGAAAAAAAACTTTCAAATTTCCTAAAAATTGCGAACGACCGAAGTAAGCCAGGTAAAACGGTGACGCTTTATTATATAGTTGCAATGTAATAATTTCGTCACGCATCAAAACATACAAGAAAAGATATAAAAACAAATTGAACATCACAGCCGTATTGAGGTGACGATAACTCGAATAATAATTGTATTATAATTTCAAATACTTGGGGTGGGACGGGAGAGGGGGCTGCAGCCCTTCTCCACCCCCGACTCATACGTATTTGGTTATTTGATGGGGGTGGGGGGGGGGGGGGGGGGGGGAGGGCTCGATTATTGATGAAATCAAAGAGTATGTCAATAGGTCATGTGGGTAAAATCGGTCTAGCGCCATCTCCCAAGGAACGTTGTAATGCAGCTATATATACTGGGTTTTCCAGCTTTTCACTTTTGGGCTGTCTTCGTTCTGCAAAACCTCGACACATTCTGAACTTTAACCCTTGACCTAAAAACTTAACCTAACTCTAACACTAACCCTAAACCTAACTTAAAAACAATCACAACCCTAACCTTAAACCGTTAGGCCCCTATCTTTGCCGAAATAAAACCCGGAGCAATTGTTACCAGAGCAAATGTCTGATCACCGCTCTCTTCTTGAATTAAAAAAAAAAGAATTTTTTTTTTAGTATGACTAGGGGACCTATGGCTACGCACTTTGTTTCCAGCGGCTAAAAAGAAGTTTTTTGAAATGAATTATGCGAATTTCTTTTATATATCTTGGTTCTACATACTCTGAAATTAAATCCCTGAGAAAATTACGACGGACAAATGTCAATAACATCCATTTTCAAGTCGATGTCGATGCCATGTCGAATGTTGTTCGACAAAATGAAAGGGTTCTAAAGCTACGAAACATTGTAACCTCAGTCGGATACAATGTTTATTTTTGAAATTATATATGTAATCCCAGTGGTGTATAGTTATAGGTGGGCACAGGGGGCACGTGCCCCTCCCCCAATCAAATGGTGGGGAAGGGGGATGGGGGAGGTAGAAAAAGAAAGAAAAAAAAATGGAGAGTGTAAATAGTGGAGCGGCATAGCCGATCAATTGTGCATGTTGTAATCAAAAGCACCAAACATGGCACACAGGTAGATATATGTATTATAAGCAAATTTAGATGTGGAGACATCTCGATTTAGGCCCATGGGGGCCATCTTTAAAAATGGCCACCATCAGGGCACTTTTCATTTGAACAGTCCAAAATCACAAGTGAAACGTCAGTTTGGGGCAAATTGATATGTAAAATTCAAATTTAATGTTTCGGGGACAAAATAATTTAGGAAAAGTGGTTTAGGTGTCCATTTCAAGAAAAAAAAAAAGGGCCCTTTTCAATAATTTACAAATAAGCCCTTAAACTTGATGCATTTTGTGACAGAAACAGCAAATTTGGCATGTCTGTGGAAATATGTATCATGTACCGATTTAGATGTGGAGACATGTAAGATTCTGCCGATGAGGGCCGCGGCAGCCATCTATCAAAATGGCCGCCATCAGGGCACTTTTCATTTAAACACAGTCCAAAATCAAATGAAAAGAAAGTTAATCGTGGGTAAAGTGCTACGAAGAATTCAAATTTCAATGTTTAGTGTCCGAAATATTTCAGGAAAAAAAGTTTAGGTGCCCATTTCAAGTGAAAAGGGCCATTTTCATTCATTTTCAAAACAGCCCCAAACTAGGCATTTTGCACTTTGCAGTTTTCATGTACCAGGAAAAGGGGTTCGCGTGCCCACTTTAGGAAAAAGGCGCCATTTTCATTATTTTCCAAAATAGTGTCACACATTTTAAAATTAAAAATACAAGAGTTTCCACACAGGTAGAATGATGTATCACCAATCACCAGATTGGGATAATGGGCTAACTTAGGGCCAAGGTGGCCACTTTCAAGATGGTCGCAATTAGGGTACTTTTATAAAAAATAGTCTAATATCATTAATATCTAAAATTTATATCATTAATATCTAACAGTTATATCATTAATATTTAAAACTATAACATTCAGTACTGGATGTTTAGTTGCTGAATAATTTTGGTAAAAGTGCTCCACTTAGTTATATCAATTCATGTAATTTTATGTTTGAACTGTCTAAAATTATTTAGACATAATGGTTCAAATATCAATAATATTTCATGACATTTATCATACATTTACTAGAACATGACAACGTTTCAAGTAACTTCCGCTCTCCTGTAAACCATCTTAGTATTCATATCCATGTTGACTATTTTTGTGAGAACTGCATTGCGTGTGGTTGTTTGGAAAGGTGGCTGCCACTAGCGTACCCAAGGGGGGGGGGGCAAGGAACAGACTGCCCCCTGACAACTTTTGACCCCCCCCCCAAAAAAAAAGGCAAACCCGGCGAACCCCCCTTTTTTTGTTGCTTGTCAGAGAATTATGGAGGAAAACATCTGATAACCACCCCGCTCCCCACTGAGCGACCTTTTTTGAGGGCTGGCGAAAAAAAAAAAATTGTCCCCCCCCCCCCATTCTGAACTCCGGTTCAACTTAAACTCCAGTCTATATAGTGTGGTTAAACTTTGTACAGAAATTTAGACTGGACTTCTGGTTGAAGTCAGTTTTAATTAAACTCTAATATAAAGTCGGGTCATAATGTGTGCGGTGACAATGATGCTATATGATGAGGTGAAAATAATTGACTGCTGCCGCCATTTATTTATTTTTCTGTGTGTGAATTACACCTCTTTATCCCGGCCAAATTATCTCGCTTTAAGATTTACAAATATTATAGCTAGAGTCCCCAAGTCTGCGCAGGGCCTATGTCTGCGCACACGCATAACTGTGCGATTGTGATAAAACAAAACCTGCAACGAACACAAACTTTTCATATTTATCATAGAAATCGGTATTCATGCAAAAAACGACTCAAAATCATGAAAAAAAGGTCTTATTTCAGATATTTTATTCACAAGCCTCAAAATGTTGTCTTTTACGTCAAAACTCCCGAACTGCGTGTAAAATGAATGAGTGCGCAGACATGGGCACTATTGTTTTTTTAATGTTGAATTGACACGGCCGCCGTTTCTTGTTAAAATGTCATTGTTCTTGCTCTAATTTTGATGAGATTTTTTTGCAAACTTACTCTTTAGAATATCAGGAATAATAGAAAATTAAGCATTAGAGGAATATAGGAGAAAGTCTTGTTCATTTTCAGGTCAAATCTTAGTTGCGCAGACATAGGGCTTCCCATCATACAGCAAACAGCTGTTTGCAATTTATTCATTATCGAAAGGTGAACATGGACGAGTGAAATACACCCGATTCTAAGTGCAGTAGAAGAAATAACTCTGTTGATACTATAAATGATTTTTACTGAAGTATACTTTGTTTTTGATCCAGTGATAAAGCCTTTATTTTGCACAAGTAAAGAGAGAAATGTTAATCAGAATACAACAGTTCAACATTAACAAGAATGCACAGACACGTGACATCTTTCAAACAATCACAATGCTTACATTCTTAAACCTCTTTGTGCTAGTGAAATTACACCCCTCAACAACTAATAAAGCTTCGATGACATTATATCTCAGTGGCAAGATATTGATATTGACTGCAAAATGATGAAAACTGATTTACGCTATCAAACGTTGGTAGCCGAATATGATGAAATTGAAATGTCTTAGACAAGAAAATGGGCACACAGTGATGACAGCTGCGATTGGACAAAGTTCGAAAAATGAATTACCAAAGACGAATGAAATCAACCATGACATATGGCATTTCATGGAAGTTCGAGACAATAATTATGAAGTGAAAAAAGTATGAATTTAATGAAAAAAGTGATAAAATGAGTGGCAAAACGTAGATCAGAAAATGGCTGATACCTATACATGGGTGTAAAAATATTTTAGGCAAATTTGTAAGGAAATACCCTTTTTGTTTCTTTCATAATAGTGAAGGGGGTACTAATTGCAAAGCAGGGAAATTATAATTGACATGAAAAAGAGCATCACTGATTTTAGCAAAGTTTTCTATGGAAACGACATTAAGTCAATATTTTGGAAAAATTTCTTCTCTCAATTTTCACAATCAAACGAAACAGAGCATAAAATTAATGATGATGAATGTAGGTAGTATGTCACGTAGATGTTATGGATTAAGTGCATTCATGGAAACATATGATCACCATATGTTATATGTTACTCTTATCATGATTTTATGATCCATCATAACAAAAGCTCTACTCAAACTCCACAATATCTACATTTGTCATGTGTTTCTCAGTTTTGGGCGAATACAGCTATGGCAAAATGCGTTTTATGCTGTTAAGTTGTACGACGAAATTACAGTAACCAATTAAGATACCAGGGTCCCGTTTCATAAAACTTGTTATCAGTAACACATGCAACATTTATATGACAAATTTGTTCTCAGCTAATCAGATGCAAGGATTTCAGTAACTTATAACATTAATTGCAACTTGTTACCGTTTTATGAAACGGGGCCCAAATTTACTGCAATAAAGCACGTTGTACATGAGACAAGTTTGTAAAGAATAACAAAACCTATTTAACCCTTTCAGGACAGGATATATTTCAGCGCTAAATTGATCACATTTTGTTTTTCAAATTGGCAACAATAATATTTTTCTGTTAGTGCTACATGGCTTTAATAAAATGTAATGTCTTTGAAAACATTATACATGGTTAGAAACTTTGTCGAAAAGTTGGAAAAATGGCCAATTTCGATAAAAAACAATGATTTTGAATCTCCCAATGTGTTGCCAATTTAAGGCTTTTAAAGCTTAATCTCCTTTTTTAAATTTCTGACATCAAAAGCAATATGGTCATGCAACAAAAATGGACATAGTGTGTGCAGAAGTTTTTTCTCTTTCTACTAATGCATCTGGTATAATTTTTAGAGCTCTTAATCAAAAGTTATTAAGCCAAACCACAAAATGTGGTCAATTGTCTTGAAAGGGTTAAAAGTAAGTCTACCATGTCTACCGCCAAATTATTTCAGGCCAAGTGTACTGCATCGTGATAGACAAGGGCTTGTCAATATCAATATCAGTTGTTATTTGAACAATCCATCTGCATTATTCCCTATTTGTGTTTTATTGGGGAATAGCTGCAGATTGTCACAGCAGACGGCACAAAGATGATCGCTCAAATAATGTAAAATATGAAAAACTGTAAAGAAATATGTTTTGCTCTTGCAATGAAAAATAATCATAACCATAATTATAACCATAACCATATCTATCCTCAAACATAATCTTTGAAGGCAAATTATCACTCGGTTTATGACTCCATATCATAACTTGCAATCAATAACCTTTCTTTGATAGAACTACATACTTGTGCAAGTCGTCCGCAAAATAGCAAATAAATCTCATATTATGTACATATCGAGAACCTGTCTGTGCGTATGTCGAATGATATAATCTAAATCTTATCTAAAATAAAATAATAAATAAATATCATATAACCTAAAAACATCCAGCATAAAATTCTATAAAGCGATATAATGATATCTCATAAAAAAGAAGGCATAAATAAATATCATGCATCATTGACATGTAAACCCGTTTCCTCGTATTCCGACAAATAAATTCCCAAAATATACCCACGTATACACCACTGGTTAATAAATTCACCTCTCCCTATGCTAGATGGCCCAATATATATTAGAACAATATGCTTTACTTTACAGCATAAACAAACTACACAATCAACTAATGCATGAAACTAACAAAATCCTATCATTTGCCTTTTCAAGTCTTTTGCTTGCATCTTCGGACATTTCAACCAAGGTTTCAGATTTCAGATTTCAGATTTATTGACTGTTTTCAATCATATTAACATAATACTGTTAGTACCTAACCTGGAATAAATACAATAACAACAATAATATAACAAAGTTTTTCCATAGATATGGGCACCTAATTAAATATCAATAAGTAAAGTACATGATGCACTAGTTTTGACCTAAGTGATGTTGAAAACAGTTGGACATGTTTAAAAGCAAAGCTTGTATATTACATGTCCAGAAACTTATATGACTTAATCGCGATTGGGTCGTTCAATAATATTGATTTCATAAAACATCATTATGAGAAGCGAAATATTGATAAGATAGCATTGATAAGTGAGTTGAGGTAGAAGGACAATTGCCTCAACCCAGAAGAAAAACTAAAGTGTAAAAGTAAATTGAAAGTGGAAATGTATTTTGAAATCAGTAGGCTTGACAAAACTTACATTAAATGAAATATCTGCGTAATGACCAAAAGGTAAACCAACATTTTGTTTCACAATTTTGAGGAGAACATTATTTGAATGTACACAATCAACAACAAAACACGATTTTATTTCACAATATCAAGAATTCAAAGGCAGCATTTCTTTAAAAAAATAAGCTGAACGTGTAAATGTATATGAGATAAAGTCCATTACAACCATGGCTTACAGTAACACTAAGGCTCGATAAACACCTTCCAAACTTCTTAATAAAACAAGACAAATAATGTAGGTAAAGCAGGTTCAACATTACACACACTTTTATGCAAGTTTGGACACTATGTTTGTTCTTCATCCGGCGAAGGCGTTGACTTTTGTCTACCAAACATATCGAGTCGACGATGTCTGAACGCTAAATGTCTCTTGAGTTCCGACGTACGAGGGAACCCTTTGCCACAGATGTCGCAGCGGCATGGATAGGCTCCTGTATGCCTTAGTTCATGGTCACGTAGTTGTCTCTGTCTGAAGAACCCCATACCGCAGATACGGCATACGAAGGGACACACTGCAGCATGGGTTAAGCGATGCTCCTTCATATGAAATCCGTACTTGTAGGTTTTTCCACAGACATCGCAAGCGAATCGTTTTCGACGAAATCCTTGATCCCTTCCATCGGCCACCTCCTGGTCTTCCATCTGCTTGCACTCGTTCCCTGGAGTGCCGGGATGGCTACTTGGGTAGTGCAATTGCATATCATTTGAGTCCTCCGACAATGCCAGGCTAGAGTTCCTGACAGAATTTCCAGTGCTCAGATCTAGTATTTCTTGATTTGGTTCTTTCTTCACTACGAACTCGGTTGCATTAGCCGCATTATCCGCATTAGCCGCATTGGCGTAATGTTCGGGTTGGACGCAGTCTCTCCGAATGGTTTGGGTCTGTTCTACTCGATGGCTCCTTACAGTGAGATTGCCTGGAATGTGATATGTATTAACATGGTTCTGCAACAGTTTTCCTCTAGGGAACTGTTTCCCGCATTCTTGACACGTGTAAATCTCTTTTCCAACGAACGTGACGTCCTCCGACTTGGACCTCATCCGCTGCACTGGTAACTCAACATCTTCGGTGAAAGTTGGAGGTGCCGAGTTGGTCTTCATACCAAGATGTGACTCCTTTATGTGTTGCTGGAGAAATTCGGCTCTGTCAAAACTCTCCTCACAATCCATACATCGATACAAATGATCAGATGAATTTCTGACTACGATAACATCTTCAACTGGGTTGCCCGCATTTTGTCCAGTGTTGCACGCCATGGTGTTCTTCGGAAGAGCAGTAGTGTCCTTTGAGAGGGCTGTGGTGTCCAGCGACGCCGCAATCATAGTGCCACCATGAACACGCTCAATGTGGCTTTGCATAAAGCCAAATCTTGAGAATATTTTTCCGCAATCTGGACAGGGGAAACGGCGT
Organism: Heliocidaris tuberculata; assembly: GCA_025618425.1. Classification (NCBI taxonomy): domain Eukaryota; kingdom Metazoa; phylum Echinodermata; class Echinoidea; order Camarodonta; family Echinometridae; genus Heliocidaris; species Heliocidaris tuberculata. The sequence goes on from CM046848.1 coordinate 28,836,616, forward strand.
TGCTGAACGACATTCTGCCGATCCTGGCTGTGACTCTTTAGTTGGCAAGCAGCCCCTGCAAAGAAGCCTAGATCACCGTGCGTCTGCAAGTGATCATGGAGTGAAGTAGCATCATCAAATGATGACTTACACGAATTGCAGGCGAAAATCAAGTCGGGTAAGCTTGAATGAAACATTTTCGCATGTGAAACCAAGTTATACAGATCATAAAACGTGCGTTCGCATATGCGACATAGGTATCGTTGTTGCGTGCTTCCAACAGGCGCTAATGTTTTGGGATCAAAGCCGGGACCATTTGAAATATTCGCCCTGACATTGTGTTCCAGGTGAGTCTGTGGTTGAGGAGGTTGTTGTAGTTGCGGTGGTTGTTGTGGTTGCGGCTGCCGTGGCGGTGGTGGTGGTGGTGGTGGAGGAGGAGCAAGGGGTGGATTCTCTAGCTGAGACGCATATGAAACGTCATCGGGTTGTTTACTGTGATCTTCTGAGAATGCAGGAAGCCTAAAACATTCTCTGTCATCTGCTGACTTTGACTGCCGAGGAAATTCGTTCGCATGTGGCTCTTGTTCCATTCCATGCCGTAAGATTCGTTTGATATGTAACTGCTTCAGGTTTCGTAAAGCAGTATCGCTGTTATGGAGCTGAGACACGATGTGACTCTCCGTGGCTGTAGGTATGGATGCAGCCGACTGAATCAAAGAGCTGGCTGGATATACATAGGGTCGCTGTCCGTTGGCACCTGGCCATCGCCTTTGGACCTCTGAGTGCATGGTTGCATCTAGTTTTGATGTGGATGCTGGAGAAGCCTGCTGGGTCCACAATCTCTCCCTGTATAGTCTCTTCCACTCCTCACTAGAATGGACATCTTGTTCAGAAATTTGATGATGCTGTTGCACCCTAATGATATCAGCCTCGTGTGGCTCAGCATGCTCTGGTATGTAGGGGACAGGTCCAGTGGGTTCGCATGCTACCTGGCAGGTAAAGTCATGGACATACTTCTTAGGTAATCCTGATTCACCTGACATTGGTAGGTCACCAGGGTCAGCCCGTACACCGTAGTTAACGTAGTCGTGCTTCATCCCGTCAGTGACGTAGTACTTGCAATGTGGAGACTCCACTTCATCTTGAAGTCGAAGTAGCACTTCACACCCTGTCTGCACCGCAAGCTCATGTGCCTGTTCAAAAGGAACAAAAGAAACGGAAAGCATTATGAACCATTTATTTCGATGTTGATCTGAATGAAATGGGATTTTTCTTGGAGAGAAAACATGGAAAAGGTCAAAATATTTCTGAGAGACTGTGATACTTTGTGATGCAAACAGGTGAACAACGTTTTGCACATTTGTCAAAATTACTTAGCATACTTTACCAATCACCCCTAATAAATTGATTTTAAATCCACCACAAATACATCGTGTTTGTACCATTTGGTCCAATTTGAGTCATATATTCGTTTATAAAATAATGCAGATGTGCAGTTCAAACGAATATATTTTTTTTTTCAGTAAAGATAACCTTCTTTGATATTCATATTAAAAGCCACCTTCCTTCTATGGACCCACCTGTTGCACCAGCTTTCTCTGCAGGTTCTCCTGGACCCACTGCCGTAGGTCTCTGTTGTCGATGAATCGCATTGTAGTGATGGAGATGTCTTCAGGTTAACTTTCTTCGTTGTTCCTCGCTTGCAAAACAGGAGGGAACAGATTCACAAGATCTTCCTCAAGAATGTCGCCGGACAGGAATGCTGGGTGGTCTGATAACTCTTTGCTCAGGCTATGCCTCCCAACAGCTATGGCATCAGGTATCTGGAAGGGAAATGAAAAGATTCATTTAATGCGTTGGTGTTGGAGACTGAAATTCATAGGATAAAGAAATGCTGCGTTTTCTTGACCCCATGTCGCTATACATGAAAATATACTTGAAAAGATATTTTCACATTTTAAACCAGTGAAATTGAAGTTAAATGTAAACGATTTGGTGCGTGTTTCTCTACAAACAATACATTTCTTTAGGCTGGGATTGGTCTGTTTGGTCCAGAATATTTGGTAATTTTGTATCCCATACGTTACCAATTACAGAATTAAGAACGTGATTGATATTGATAGTATTTTCCCCACTCGATATCTTTTTCTGAATCAATCTGCAGTAGAGCTATCCTCTTCATACAATTTTCAGGTACACTTAAAACTTGAATGAAGTCGGTACGAGTGGGACAAAATACCTTGGACTTGCACTTGTTTCTAAAATTATTTTTTTAAAGTTTTGTTTTGTTCGCTTAATTGATTCTAACAGGGATGGTCATCACAGTCTACAGCCCCATTATCAGTGTCTTCTATTTACATCATATCTTGCTGGATTAATTCAGCCATCCTAAAAATATTGTGTGAACGTGGAGAAGAACAAGAAAAACCAGCTTACTATTACTTAAAAATTCTTTAGATGATTAACAACTACAGTGTGTCCCCAAAACAGTTAACAGTCGGAGAAAATTTCCCCAAATAAATATTTCAGAATATTTTCAGTAGATTTTAATTCTTTTAGATAGTGTTGGGTCTCTCCTCTGCAATAACACCAAAATATCTCACAATATTTTACGTTTGAGTGAGCAAAAGCCACTTTTGTGAAATGGTGCAAAATCCATACTTGACAAATGTTTGTTTATGTTCTGGCTGGTATCAGTAAAGTTGAGAGTCATGAACAGGCTTAGAAATTGTATATTCTGATCATTAAAAGACAATTTATGAAAGAACTGACTTTGTTCACTGTATGTCCTGATATATCCCATCAAAACTTTATGGTTGAATGATCAAGCCAGGTAAAATTAAAAGACTCACTAAACGTAACATTTTTAAACACTCACAAAAGTAGTTAATTGCTCACTCAAGCATTATATGTTGATGGAATGTGTAAGGATGTACAGACATCAAAGCCTGTTAATTCATAAATTGTCTTTTATTGATCAGAATATGGAAATTTCTAAGCCTTTTCATGACTCTCAGCTTGGCTGATACCAGCCAGAGCCAGTATCAATTCTTGTCAAGACTGGATTTTGCACCCTTTCAAAAAATTGGCTTTTGCTCACTCAAGCTCAAAATATTGTGAGACATTTTGGTGCCATTTGATAGAAGAGACCCTAAGCTATCCACAGGTGTGAACATTTCCTAAAAATATTTTGAAACATTTATTTGGGGAGACTTTTCCCGAGAACAACAACCAAAAGATTCTGGACAGGTGCCCAACCTTGTCACCACAGCACCAACTTTTAGGCAATAATGAGCACTCAATGGCAAATGATGTTGGGAAACACCTTCAGGCCTATAGCTGGTAAAAGTTCATAAATTAAAATAAAAACTACTGTCGCCTTCAAATGTATTTAGAAAAGGCAAAAAACCTGGACGAAAATATTTTTTCAAAAAGTCATGACAGTCTTGACCAACAAAATTAACAAACAGAAAGAGAGAGAGAGAGAGATATTGAGGAAGAGAGAGAGAGAGAAAAATATTACACGAAGATGGTGTTTGTCTTAATGTGCATGGACGGTCTGAATTCAGAAAGCATTATTCGATTTAATGGTGCAATAATATTATCGCGATCTTGATTGAAGCAATATACACGAAGAGTCTGCAATTTGCAAACTAGCATCTGGTTCAAAGTGTGGCTGTACCAGGCTGCACAAGGTTCCATGATATCATCTTGATCTCGTTCGACCTAACTAACACAAAAGAGTGTGATTTCACAAACTAGCATCCAGTCCAAAGTCTTGTTGTATCGTACTCACGAGTCTGCATTTGCAAACTAGCATCGGGTTCAAAGTCTAGCCATACAGGATCGGGAAAAGGTTGCGTGACATCGTCCTGTTAGACCCAGTGTAAACACATAGTTTTTATTCACAAACTCCAATCAGTAATATTAAATTTTTATTCTGTTTTCGCAGATTAGTATCCTGAAAAAACGATATTGTTGCGATACTGTTTGATTCAATATACACTAACAGCCTTCGGTTTTCAAACATACGACGTCTCTATATGCCTTTCCAAGATTATACCCTGGCTTTATAGTTCCGGCAACCATTAAGAGTGCACAGTGCATTTTAAAAGAACCTTTATTTCCTTTTCACACATTTACATCGCCATCCAAGAAAAGAGAAGAAGATCCCAGAAAGCCAGTGTTGTTGGGTACGCCTAATAGACAACACATTACAATAAAATACCATAAGTAGTAGTACACCAAAAAAAAGCATTAAAAACAAACGAAAGGAAAGCAAAGTAAACAAAAATCTCCTTACGAGCATATGAAATAGATCGTGTGTTTATACAATTGAATCGTGGATTTAAGTCAATTTATAACTACAAAGCATTCGGATCTAATGACCTCATACGAACCCCAAACAATATATACAGATATATATATATATATATATATATATATATATATATATGTATTGATTCTATTCAAAGCACGCAGATACGTAAGAGTAAGCTATAGAGGCATAAATCATATTAAGTACCCATTGTACACCTGGGACGAAAAAAGACAATTACTGGAGAGAGAAAGACCTTGTCTCGGGACATCAGCATCCACCAGAGATTCGAACCATCAACTTTTTGATTGAAATTAAAGTGAATAAAGTATACCACGGTACTCCAATCATCTGCTTCAGTTCAAAATAAGTTGCATTTTAATTATCACGGTCTCTTTTTTGCCATACGTACGCACAGAGTCTGAATTCGCAAACTATCTAAATGATAAAATACACTTATCTAGTTCAGTCTGTGACACTGGAAAAGGTTGCACAATCCAGCAAGCTCCACGCACGTCCCTCATGCATGAGTAAAATTCTAGAGGCAGAGGGATGGAAGTTGCTAAAGGTGCAGGCCTCTATCTGATGTGTATGGGAAACGCGCTGATGATTGCATCTGTTTTGGCGAGCGATATTGTAGCCTTAATTTAATACAATTGTCTAGATTACAACTTGGCCCTATTTATCACTGAATTGCGATAAAAGATCATTTAATATCTACGTTATCTTTGGCTATTAATGATTTAATGGCACCGCGAGCTAGGTACCGTTTTCAAGCTACCCTTCGTTTGCCGGGGTAAACATTGATGATTTAAAAATGTTATGTGTTATATGATTGTTAATTTTACAGTAAATACCCAGTGTGTGCGGAAAAATAAATTGTATGTAATATAATACATTATTCTACGTTTAAAAATTACAAGATATAGATTTACAAGATATATATGTTGTATATATGCCTTACACCAAGATATAATTCATAAACACAATATAAATTAACAAAATTACCCAAATTTAACGTGATTTCTTGCCTTATATTATTTTGATATGCATAAGATGAATAACAGTGTAGAATGTAATTATGACAATATGACTTGGCACAATAAATATATCATATCCAGAAGGTACAACGAAATGTTATGGCATTTTATAAAAACACCATTAGATGTTTAAATATGTGTATATATATATATATATATATATATATATATATATATATGTTGTGAGAAATGAAAATGAGAGAATAAGGGTTGCGTAGCCTAAATCAAAGTTCTCAAAAGCTGTCCTCCCTTTTGAATTTTTTGCAAAGTGACCCGGGTTCGATTTCCTTTGCAAAAATTTCAAAAGGGAGGACAGCTCTGGGGAACTTTGATTTAAGCAACGCAACCATTATTCTCTCATTTTCATTTCTCACAATATTGTATAATTTCTATAAGACTTGCCAAAGCTGCTGTATATCTTATTTCCTTACACACACACACACACACACACACACACACACACATATATATATATATATATATATATATATATATATATATATATATATATATATAATTGTGAGAATTTGTGAGAAATTGTGAGAAATAAAATGAGATGTATGTATGTATGTATATGCCATCTGTACTTCCAGAGTGCATAATGACAATACTCATGCACTTTATAATTTGTTTTGGGAAAGCAACTATTACAAATTATTTTTTCTTAGCTTTTCTTGAGAAAGAGGCATGATATAAATGCAGTTAAGGGGATCTACTTGGCGCTCACTCTAAGGTAGGAAAAAAAGTCAATCCTGTGCCGTGTGATCTACGTGCATCATGTGGCTTCATCTTTTTTTCACGTGGCTTGTACGTGGTCGTGCATAGCACTACCTGGCGCCTCGTGGTAGCTACCTATCATATCGCCGTATGTGTGGCCATGTTTTTCGAGGGTCTGAAACGGCGAGTACGTGGATTCCCCGTGGCTTCCCCGTGGCTCTCCAGCAGCGTGTTTGCGGCGCCGCAGTTTTATCTTGTATTTATATTGGCCCTACGTGGCTATTAAGGCTGGCTTTATGTGTACGTGTGACTGCGCCATATAATGGTGCATTAAAGACGTCAAATTCTACCCCTCTACTCACCTCGAAGTAAATGATACACATGTTTCAATATTCTTGAAATGTAAATATAATACTTTGAAAATATATGTCATTTATAATGCTGACTTGGCTTTCCTTTCGATACAGGTACAAAAATGTTAAAAGATATCTTTTACATTTATCCATATTCTTTATAATTCTTTAATATTATTACGAATTCAATCTCAGTTTCTATATTTTTCTTTGGATCTTGTCAGTTCTTAATTAAACAGGCCTCAAAAGTATCCTATGTTATGTGCTTGCATTTGAATAATTATGTCATTACACATTCACTAAACCTGCCACAATGTGCTAGGAAAACGTGTTGAAAAATGTATTGAAGATGTCCAAACTAAAAGATATATTTGTTAAAGAATTTTTACCGTTTTTTTCTTTCTTTTTTTTTTTTTTTTGCGTTTACAAGCTCAATGTGGAATAGAATTATCGTTTGTTTTTTTTGTAACGGGAAAAAATATCACCAACTATAAAATTTGTTGGTCATCCTGCAATATATAAATCTTTTATACGATTTCTCATTCATACAATAATGTATATAAGCAGCACAAGCAGTAAGAGTTTATAAAGCTAGAATCAATGCTTTCATTTTGTATATATGTCTTCGCTCAAAGATGTGACTCAATTTAGCTTGCCTGTGTTTCACGGGTATGCATCAACATTTCTTCTTTTTTTAATCATACACACAATTTCATGTTATAAAATAACAGTGGAATCAACAGTAAAGTATAATTTACACACATTAAATTCATGTATAAAATAATATACAGTTATAGATAAATGTCATTACAACATCAAATAATGACGGTTGAAGTACAGTAATTTATAAAAAAAGACAATCGCAATAAATAACACTAATCTCGAATGCATCAATATTTCAAGTTTAGGCGTTTATTGCTAAATAAATAAATATGTCTTCCTATGATTTAATGCTTCTTTATATTTCTTGATTTCTGCAGATATCATAATAATACCACTAGAATATAATTCAATGCATCATAGCGTTTTTCTCTCTCAGAAGTTCACTCGGGAACCTGTAAAAATATATACAATTAAGACGATCACGAGGTTTTAAGTTAATAAAGTATTATTTTTTTTATAGCTCTTGTTAAAAGCTTACATTTTATTTTACACCCAATGAAAGATTAATATTTTCACGAAGTCTTCATCGGGTATTGTATTTTTAAAAATATTGGTAACTAATTCAGACGACAACGATAAATAAGGAATGATGATATAATGCTCTTACATAATGTATATTAAGGGGGAAAATGAAATATTGAAAAAACAATAAATTTCCATTAGTTCAAGGGTGTCAACAAGTCATTTTTGGAATAGTTGTGGTAGCGATTGTGGGAAGGGTTTTTGATAAATTCTGGAAACAAAACAAGCAATAAGTGATATGATCAGATCATATTATTTCAGACTTTTCCCGACAAGGTTTGAAAATTTTGAACAAGCAACAACAAAAAAAAAATAAATAAAAAAATAATGAATAAATAAAAACATAAAAAACATAAATGAAATACCCTGATTTCATTGTGGATATTTAGTTGGGGGTTGTCATTCTTCCATCCCATATCAACTCTGCTCCTAAAGTTATGTCCCGTAAAGAACTATAAAACTATAATCAATTTCTCATTATGATGGTGAACACTGACACGTCCGTTTCCACAACAGATATACTGATAAGAAACCAAGAACTAACACCCCTTTCATCTCGGACAAAATTTTCAAAGAGGAACTGGCAGCTAACTTCTTCAAGTTTCAAGTTTCAAGTTTATTTATTCATTTGTCTTTCTTCCAACGATAAGTAACATAACAATAACATTAACACTTTCTTTCAGCAATAGTATCAATAACAACTGTAACACTAAGCTTTACAAGTATAACAAATATATGAGTACATGCACATGTGAAATAATAAGAAAGGGTAACAGTATTTTGAGAAAGGCAAACGAGGAGACCTTAGTGAAGCATAGCTTGTAAGATAAGGTCCCTCGGGAATTAAAAGGATAAATGTGTGTGTATATATATATATATATATATATATATATATATATATGTATATATATATATATATATAATCGAAGAAAACAAAAGTGGTAACAAGAAATTAAACAGAAAAACCTACTTCGAGACTAGCTTCATGCAATTTATATTTGTATATTTTCCTTCTTCATTCTGATGCATGCATGTCTCGCTCTCATTTCCCTGCGCAAAGCTCGTACCAGTAATAGGTCAACAATAATTTCGTAACCTAAGCCCACTTCCGAGTAACTTGCGTTGCATAAAAATTAAAATATACGTATGTTTGACTTAATTCTGTTTACGCTATAGGCAACGTTTCCTAAAAATATCACAATCGTTCGGCAAGCGTTAAATCCGTAAAGGGTGAATAAAGGTGAAAAAAGGCTCTCCAAAAAGGTTGATGACTTGCTGCAGCATAACTAAGATATTATAAAGAAACACAGACCTACGCCTTATTCTGGGGATATAAAGGTGAAATTTCAAATGAATATGTTAATGTAGGGACTTCACATAGTGGACTTCTTATTTTCTCTCAATTCATTTTTTGTCCTGATACAATGATATCTTAAATAAAAGTCTGTTTTAAATGGCTCTATATAGTGCGTCCCAAAAAAGTTAACACTCGGAAAAAGTCTCCCAAAATGAATATATTTTTGAAAATATTTGTAGGAAATTTTCATACCAGTGGGGACAGCTAAGGGTCTCTTCTATCAAATGATACCAAAAATATCAGGCAATATTTAAAGCTCGAGTGAGCAAAAGCGATTTCTGTGAAAGAGTGCAAAATGAAGACTTCACAATATATATTATTTTGTTCTGGATGGTATTTTAATTTGAGAACCATCAAAAGTTGACAGTTAGAAAAATATGTTCTCACACATCCCATCAAAACTTAATGGTTGGCTGAGAAAGCCAGTTTCAAAACCTTGCCAAAACTGATATTTCAAAACACTCAATAAAGTAGTCGATTGCCCACTAAATCGTGAAAATATTGACAAGATACATAACATACAGAGTACCTGTTATTTCATAAATTGTCTATTATTGATCGAAATATTAAAATTTATAAACCTTTTCATGACTCTCAACTTTGCTGATACCAGCTAGAACAAAACTAATTCATGGTCAAGTCTGGATTTTTCACCTCTATCTCACTTGAGCGAAAAATATCGTCATATCTTTAGGTGTCATGCAATAGAAGAGACCCTAAGCTATCCACAGGTATGAAATTTCGCTTCAAATATTTTGAAATATTTATTTGCGGAGACTTTTTCTTACTGTTATCTTTTTTCTGGGATACGCTGTATCGGTGAATAAATCATTAATTTCAGTAGATTTGCAAATACTGAATTAATTGCAGGAGCCTGTGCATTTGAATGATTTTAACCGATGCAAGGCGCCATGTAATTATGTGAATCATCATCATCATCATCATAATCATCTATATTTTCTCTATAACAGGGATGGTGAATAAATGGAATTTTCATCTACATACTGGAATGGTTTCCTATATGCCAAATCTCAACAGTTGAACCCAAAATATTTAGCTGTTAGTTTACCCAAAGTGCACTGAAAAGAAAGGAACACTTTATGTACTATATCCATATATTTAGAACCTCAGTCAAAATTTTTAAATAAAATTATGTTTGAATGTTTATATAAAATGATATTACATTTTCTTCTAAAATCGGTCGTATAGTGTGCGATGGGCTGACCCAAACGTCACTGAATTTTTATTTGTTTGATGCGTGTCTTTACTCAGACTCTACACATATTCATTTACACGCACACGCACACAACCGCATCCGCATAACGTTTCCAATGTATTACATTGAAACGCAATGAACGGCGACTCATCTAATATACATGACATAAGAGAGGAAGGTAATATGAAATAAATCAATTTTGTCCCAAATCAAATATACACACAAGATTCGCTTCATGTTGGTGGTCACTGTAGATGTGTCGTAGTCTCGTGGTTTGATTCCTTGATAGGGATACGAAGGGTTGGAGTCTATGTTCTAACAAGGTATTTTATCTATATTTCTTCTCTCCACACATGTATTATATGGGTACCCCATAGGATGCGAAAAATTACTGCTGACGGATTCGCATGTGCGCGCCTGGAGTGGAGTAGAGTGAGCAATGTGAGAAAGATTGAATTCAAGACGTCGATGGTCGGGGCATCACTTCGTAAAGCGCTTTGACATCTACAAGTTACTGGAAAGGCGCTAGTTATCTTTATGATTATTTCTGTTTTTATTCTTACATTATATTACTATAATTACTATTATTATCATTATCATCATCATCATTATCATTTTTTATTACTAGCATCATCATCATCACCACCATCGTTACTGATGGCAAGAACCAGATAGGTCACATTTTTCGAGGTTTCGTAACAGCAAGTTATAGCCTCATTTTCAGACTGGCATAACAATAATCATACGTTGAATAATATCTGACATTGATGTCAAACTATAGAATGGTAACAAACAAACATGTATGGGCACCCCACTGATTCGTACGTTGCAAAATTGAGTCTCTTTTCATGTCAGCGACTGCTGGAAGAAGAATGAAATCGTTGGATATTATCATAGATGATCCGGGAATGGCTTCGATGAAAAAGATGGGTACGCGATGGGGAATAATAAAGTGTCATTGCATTCTTGTCTGAAAGACCTGACACGACTTTACAGTGCGTATCAAAAAAAAGTACGCACTTTGAAAAAATCCTCCAAAATCATAATGTCACAATATCGATATGATATTTTTCTTCTACAGTTATGGGTGAGGGTCTGTTTCATCGGATAACACTATTAGTACTGACAATATTTTACGGTTGAGTAAGTACTGGCTACTTTTGTGAAACTCGCAAAAAATGGTTTTCGCAAAAATGCCTAGGTCTTGAATTTGATCAAAGTGAGTATTAAGCAGTAACTGCATGTTCTCTCATATTAAGTATCCATAATAAAGTTGAACAGTCATTCAGTCCTTAATCCTATACCCAGTAGTGAACCCCCACCATGGTGTATCCAGAAATTGATAAAGGGGAGGGACGGGATGCTCCCAAGACAGGGGTTGAATGTCTTGTACAAGCATTAGAGCATAGCAAGTTTTAATGATTTATTTCCTAGGCCTTCAAGAAGAAGCTACACCAGCTTCACCCAATGGCCGGATACGTCAATGCCCCCTCTCCTACAACTGTCATCACCATTGTAGGTGGTGTATTTCAAGCACAAATCATCTGCATCAATACCCACTTTTGCCTGAAGAGTGTTGGAAAGATTGAATGCAATAACGGAAGGAGAACCCTAACATTTACATATTTTCTTCTTCAAATTTCTTATTCCTCTTAAAAGTTACAAGACCTCGTACCAACGTCTTGTATGACAAATAAGAATTTAAAAGAGAAGAAAATTTATTGATTAAAATAATGTTTTAACATTTGTTCAATTAAACATGTACATGTAAAAGATATCATTATGCAGTAGAGTGCATCCTTTCCATATGCTCCAGGCAGTGACGCATCCTCAACTGGTTGGAAGAGATGGAGCAAAGACAGGAACTAGATAAACTGTTCAAACCAGATTTTTTCTCTCTCCCTTCTTGAAAATGGCATACTTTAGGTCCATCTTCCTGTAATGCATTGCAATTGGCATCCTTTCGACATGCTCCAGTCAAAAGTGGAATTGTGTGCAGAAAGACATAATCTGTGATGTTTTGGGTTGGGCGTTTGAGTGTGTGTGTATCAGTGTGGCCAGTGAAAACAATGCAATTCTGCTAGCGAGCAGCGAAAATTCTGCTTTATGAAAAATTTTACTGCTAATCAAAATTTTACTCAAAAATTCTCTGACAAGCAAAAAAAAAAAAAAAAAAAAAAAAAAAAGTTTTAGAGAGACATTTTACTCAAAATTTCTCTGACAAGCAAAAAAAATAAAAAGGTTAGCATTTTTAGGGAGACTTTTTACTCAAAAATTCTCTGACAAGCAAAAAAAAAAAAAAAAAAAAAAAAAGGTTATCACCATTTTGGGGTATATTTTTACTCAAAATTTCTCTGACAAGCAAAAAAAAAAAAACCCAAAACACCAGCATTCTGCTAAAATTCTGCTAAATTTTGTCAAATTATGCCTAGCATAATGCTAGATGCTAAAGCGGTCAAAATTCTGCCAGAAAGCAGAATTCTGCCAACTCTGGCAACCTTGGTGTGTGTATTGCAGAATCATGACACTGGGGGGGGGGGGGTGGGAGTGTGCGGATAGGTATAGAATTAAGGATTAAATGATTGTTCTAATCAATTATTAATACTTAACAGAGAACATAAAGTTACTGCCTGATAGGCACTTTGATCAAATTCAAGACTGAGGCATTTTTGCGCAAACCAATATTTGCGAGTTTTACAAAAGCAGCCAGTATTCACACAAGTGTATAAAAAAAACCATGGTTTAAACCCCCTCCTGGGTTTTTTAAGCGTACGTGCGCACGGAATCAGATCCAATCATATATTTTCTTTGAGCGCGCGCATGGGCAATGTGCGCTTATTTACGCTTATTTTAGTACGCTTACGGAGGTTTAAACCTTAGCCATGGTTTAAACTTCCTTTGTGAATTCGGGCCATAGAGTTATCTGATGGAACAGACCCTCACCCACAATTGTATTGAAAAAAAAAACCCATATCGATATTGTGAAATAGTGATTTTGAAGGATATTTCCTAAGTGTATACTTTTTTTTATACGCACTGTATAGTTTGACACTTCAAAGGCCATTTTCAAGGTCCAAGGTTCGCTTCATTTTCAAATTTCACATTTCACTTTTTTTAATACATATTATCAGTTTTGTTTACAAGAAATGATAATGGTAAGTAAAATACAGGTTATTTTCATCAAATTAAATTAAATACATAAAATATATTACATAACTGAGGTTTGCTTGTCGTTACTTGTAAAATAATGACTAACTAGCAAAATTGGAAAAGAGGATATGAAGGCCATGTGAAGAAATAGATTGTACCTATCATCATACTGATTGGCTAACAGCAAATTTGTCATAGATCTGTAGCAGTTGCAATCGACGAAAAAGTTTTGCGAAACGGGCCCCAGGAGTGGTAAAACAAACATTATCCTATTGTGAAGTATAGTGAACAAATCCTACAGATATAGATCCCAAGTCCTGCTTTAAAGAAAGGTTTGTCTTCCTTTGTGTCTTGAACTTCTATCATTTTGTACACCTCGGATTTTTAAGCAGGTTCAGATAATTAACCCAAAATATAAACAGAATATGCATTTATTTATTATTGTTCATCTTGCTAATCAAATCTAAAAAAAAACCATGTTATTGAGTAATACTTTTAACGAACTACCTCATCCAATTTTAATAGATAATAGACAAATACACAAAGTGATTAGAACAGAATTTCTAGACACTGTAATAGATAATTAACTTTCATGGAAGCATCATATTCATAATGTATATGAATTGATATCGAGAAATATTGGTATGATTAACAAACTCAAATGGTCTTTTCCCCCAAACATCCTTTTATCACTATACTCCACTCTAGTTTTACCATCTAAATTATGGAATATTGGCCTTGGGGAAACAGTGCGACATGCCTGTCAGACAGTTTTCCTATTACAGAAAAAGGCTATGCGAATTATCAGTAATGTTAATTTTCGCCATCACACTGGTGGTCTGATTCACTCTAATAATGTACTGAAAATTTATGATATTTATCGCCTCAATCTTGCCGTACTTACGTTTCAGTATCATAATCGTGAATTGCCCACTGTCTTCAATAATACATTTACAGTAAATAATGAAATCCATCATTTTCCCTCTAGACAAATCAATCTGCATTACTTGCCAATAACTAGTACAGCACTTCCACAGAATACTTTTTTTTACTGTTCTTCAATTTTTATAATTCCCTCCCTTTAGATCTCAACAAATAAATATTTCAAAATATTTGAAGAAAATTTCATACCTGTAAATAGTTTAGAGTCTCTTATATCAAATGACACCTAAAGATCTGGCGATATTTTACAATGCACTCACTTTTGTGAAAAGGTGCAAAATCCAGACTTGACAAGAATTGAGTATTGTGAAATATTCAATTTTGGCCAGTTTTTAATTCAAGCTGGCTTTCTCAATCAACCATAAAGTTTTGATGGGATATGTCAGAACATACAGAAAACAAAGCCTATTCTTTCATTAATTGCCTTTTAATGATCCGAATATGAAAATTTATAAGCCTTTTCAAGACTCTCAACTTTGCTGATAACAGCCAGAACCAATACACATTTAACCATTACTTTTGGAACATTTCACAACAATGGCTTTTGCTCACTCAAGCGTTAAATATCGATAGATGTTTTGATGTCATTTAATAGGAGAGACTCAAGGATATCCGTAAGTACGACCATTTAATAAACATATTTTGAAATGTTCATTTGGGGAGACTTTTTCAGTTTCAGTTTCAGTTTCAGTTTATTTCATATTTCAAATCACATAATTGGGACATAAACAATGACCGTTGAATAATTACAATAATATATGAAAATATCTTCAATACTTTCATCAAAAGAAGAAGGAAAAAATGGAAGTGAACATATAGAGACATAGATCAATTTTTCCATCATTTTAAAGTTGGGATAAGACAAATTAGTTAGACGTGATATATGAGGGAATTTAGTAAGAAGCTAGGCTTGTAATATTGCAGATTCCCTTAAGAATAAAAAACGGTCCCTTAAGAATAAAAAACGGTCTTTGAGATTATTACATGTATATGAGAGATGATCTTAAGAAATCATTAAAAAAAAAAAAAATAATAGAATGGGCGAGACGAGGGGTACAGTACATAACTAGGGAGCCATAGATGGATTTCATAAGTATTTAAGAGGAATATTTTGAATTGCGTTTAAATGAATACAGTGAGCCGGTATTAGTTAAGTCGGGGGGGGGGGGAGGAGGTCATTCCACAGTTTTGCTCCTGTTAACCCTTTCGAGACAATTGACCACATTTTGTGGTTTAGCTCAATAACTTTTTATTCAGAGCTCTAAAAAATGTACCAGATGCATGAGTAGAAAGAGTAAAAATTTCTGTACACACTATGTCCATTTTTGTTGCATGACCATATTGCGTTTTATTCCAGGAATTTTAAAAAGGAGAATAAGCTTTGAAATCCTTAAATTGGCAACACATTGAGAGTTTCAAAATCATTGTTTTTCATCAAAATTGGCAATTTTTTCAACTTTTCGACAAAATTTCTAACCATGTATATTGTTCTCAAAGACATTACACCCCTATTAGAACCATGTAGCACTAAAAGAAAAATATTAATGTTGCCAATTTGAAGAATAAAATGTGATCAATTTAGCCCTTAAATAATTCCTGTCCTGAAAGGGTTAATATAGTTGTATTGTGTTCAAAAGCTGTTCGAGTACGTGGAAGGTGATTAAAATGGCTTTGTCTGGTTGAATAGGAGTGAAGTGAATATTTCATAATATAGAAGATACGGCGTTATGGAGCTCATGTTTTGTGACTTGAAACATGAATATTCCTAGATTATAATGTAAATAATTCCTAAATTTTAAGAAGATTATATGAATGGAAGAGTGGAGTCGTATGGGTAAGAAAAATTGTGTTATTGATTATTCTAGTAGACCGTTATAGTACAAGTAAAAGTTGATTGATAAGGGATTTACCACTATTCCTCCATGCCAGGATTCCATAGTTTAAGTATAGTAGGATTAGTGTAGAATATAAAGAGAGGAAGACAGAGTAGGAAATGAAACTTTAAGTTTGCCAATGACTCCTGTATTTCTCGATATGAGTTTACTTATATCATTTATGTGTGTTTTCCACGTTAATTTGTTGTCAATGTATATTCATAAGAATTTGGTTGTTTCAACTTGAACAAGAATTATGTCGTTAAATAAAATTGGTCCTGGTAGATGTTCAATTGATTTGCTGAATAAAATGAAGTTTTTTTTTGTTTGTTTGTTTGTTTTGTTTATATTAAGTGACAGTTTGTTTGCTTGGATCCAGTTTGATACAAAAGTTTAATTCGTAATTTACAGTATTCAGGATTATTTGGGGATTACGATTTGAGAGAAAATGTTGGTGTCATCGGCAAATAAAAGAAAAGACAGATTATTAGAACAATTTTGAAAATCATTGATGTAGAGTATAAATAACAGTGGACCAAGTAATGATCCCTGCGGCACTCCGCATGTAACACTCTTCATTTGAGATTCATGACCATTTATATTAATATACTGCTTACGGTCTGTAAAATAATTCCTGAACCACTTCCCACGAATTCCGTAGTGGGAAATTTTATAGAGAGGAACATTGTGATCGATGGTATCGAAGGCCTTGGATAAGTCCAGGAAGATACCGACCGTGTGGGAAAAAAATCATCAATAGCTGTAGCTAAATGTCAACTTTTAAAGGTTCTCAAATTTGTTAATGCCAGCAGCAACAAACACCAATTCTTGTCAAGTCTGGATTCTGCACCCTTTCACAAAAGTAGCTTTTGCTCACTCGAGCTTTACATATCGTTAGATTTGGTGCCATTGATAGAAAAGACCCTAAGTTATCTATAGGTATGAAAATTTCCTATATATATATATATATATATATATGTGAAGAGAGAATATAATGGTACAGAATGAAGCAGGTCACTCGGTGTATTTGCAAGCTTTCGGCTCCTGGCCTTCTTCAAGTTTATTTGCTAAATCAAACAGAATGAAACAAATAATAATAATAAGCAACTTAACAAAACTAAAGACAACAGAACAGAACTATCATAAATCTGGCAACATAATATATATATATATTGAAATATTTATTTTGGGAGACTGTTTCCAACTGTTAATTTTTTTCTGGGATGCACTGTATATTTGGATTGCCTAAGAAAGTGTATATGCATGTTTGATTCTTACGGTGTAATTGTGAATGAATTATTACCAATATATACAATTTATAATATAATTAAGTGCAAAATATCTCAGTCGAAATTTAGGTTTTCTTACATGCTTTTCCTGGCTTTCGTCCATAACCAAACGTAACCTTATACAATTCACCTGCCGTTGTCGATCGTTTTGAAGTAGGGTATAGCGTCAAAATGAATGGAAAAATACAACAACAAAAATCTATAATGTTCTAGGTATTTGAATGCACATGTCAATGCACACAGCGAAAATGCAAACCTTATAGCATAGTCATGATCTGAACAGTGCGACGTATTCACTCCAATATAATCATATCATATCTATTGTAGTTTATGCCTCTATAACAAGGGGAAACCCCTATAGTGTTTTCCTTTATATACCTAATTTTTTGCACGAAGGAACTTGCTATGGAAGTGGAATTGCCCTCTTATGACATTTCTAAAGTCCAATAACTTATAAAGCACGTAGGAATAGTAATAAAACAATTTTTATTTTAAACGTAATCCTTGATATACCACAGGAAGAAAATTACGGGAAGATATACATACATACACACACATTTCACATGATTTGATTTGATTTTGATTTTATTTGTTTCCACGATCGGTTTACATTTGTACATGAGAAAGCAAAATATAAGTATATAAATCAAATGGCATAATACAAAGGATAATACATAATAACAGCTCAGTATAATAAACATCTTCCAGTAGAGGTAATAAACGCATACAGTATATACACTTGTGGGGGATATACTCTTACTTTTCTGAAGGGTTCTTTTTGCAAAGTGATTTCAGAAAATCATATATTCCTGTTTTTCTTCAGTAATCATTTTAACCCTTTCAGGACATTTGACCACATTATGTGGTTTGGCTCAATAACTTTTGATTCAGAGCCCTAAAAAATATACCAGATACATGAGTAGAAAGAGCAAAAATTTCTGCACACACTGTGTCCATTTTTGTTGCATGACCATATTGCGTTTGATTCCAGGAAATTTAAAAAGGAAAATAAGCTTTAAAATCCTTAAATTGGCAACACATTGAGAGTTCAAAATCACTGATTTTTATCAAAATTGGCAATTTTTTCAACTTTTCGACAGAATTTTTAACCATGTACATTGTTTTCAAAAACATTACACCTTATTAGAACCGTGTAGAACTAAAAGAAAAATATTATTGTTGCCAATTTAAGGAACAAAATGTGATCAATTTACCCCTTAAATAATTCCTGTCTTGAAAGGGTTAATTTCGTTTATAGGAAATAGTAATTTGGCTTTTATTCTTTGGATCCTAAGCTTTCCCACAAAGTATGGTTTTTAGGCGATAGCTTGAATGGTTAAGGATGTACATGTTATTCATATTTTAATAAAGTTGCTCAAACATTTATCGTTACGCTATATTGCCCAACATATCGGTATGTTTTGATAGAAATTTGTATTTAATTGACCTTATATTTTAGTCCTTTGAGATGAATTAATTACCTTTAGGCTTCTTATTTGTAAGCATGTCACTTTAATGAACACAACACTTCCCATGCCGTACAAAAGGTAACTGCCCCCCTTAAAATACATCAGTTTGCAATTTGTCTGTGCATCAAAAATACAAAAATAAAGCACGTTGGAAAGCATATCAATGAATACTTTTCTAATCTTCTAAAATAAAATCTGTAATATATGACCATTTTAAATGTGACTAAGGTAAGGGAAAAATTCTTCACGGGCCCTATAAGCCTCTTTGGTCTTCTTTTCTCGATTGAAAGGAAGAAATATTAATTTGCTCAATGACCATGTTTGATTGCAACTACGTGAAGAATAATTATGTGTGTGCGTGCGTGCGTGTGAGAGAGAGTGTGTGAGGGGTAGTTATGCATGGCAGAAAGAGGGGGAAGGTTAGGGAAAGGGAGATAAAATCAACGAGAGAGAAAAATGTTTGTGTAATCCCACAGAACCTTATCTGTGCTCATTGCTTTAATTGTTGGTAATATTTGTTTTGCAATTAAGAAGTCTCAAAGACCTCATTATACACAGCTCCTGTTCACTATACGTAATCAACTATTCAGAGTACCTTGACAGTTTCTTTTACAATGAACTACATGTACATCACCATGTAGTTCATATATACGCATCATCTTTCCAACCAAGATATAATTATGTACCTATTCCGCAAGGCCTCGATATACCCCGAATTTCAAAGATATATCGGAAATATCATTGTCTTTCACGTGAAATATTCAGATTTCCTCCAAATAATTTCGTATCTGCTGCCTTAGATTCAAGGCTTGGAAGAACGTCTAACTAGATAACCAAACACTCCTCTATATTCTATACTTGTCCACAACAAAGCATCAAAATTAGGATTCAATAGAAATCTCTCCGTGGAATTCCGTCAAAATGTAAACGATGATATAGTATTAGCAATTTGGAATCCAACCAATGAAACTTTCCTGAATTGCTCTCCTTGTAAAAAGACAATGTGGCATGGAAATCGTTTATTTCAATTTACCACGTATATAAGGTACTCGATTTCGCTGTTGATTCGCTTGGAGATTATCTTTCCTCATACTCAAAGCATGGACCCTACTATAATGTACTAGGTCCATGCTCGAAGCAATGCGGCTAAGATGAAATACTTACCGACAAAAATGTCCATTCTGCCCGAACCCAACAGACACCTTCCCTACTGGTAAATATGAAGTATATTGCCCCTCTCTTTTGGGAGGAGGCACAACACCAATTAAAGGGCACGGGCAGATCTGATGTATGCATGGATACCGCAGGCTACACAGAAGCCTGGGGGGGGGGGGGGGGGCCGCACCTCTCAAATCTTCGTCAGCACATAGTAACCGGGTGAGGTATTGGTTACTCCTATGTAGGGTCCATGCACCTAGCTGACCCCACTGTTCCATTCAAAACCCAATGTACATGACGGACACAAAAATTAAATGGTCCAAAAAGTTGGTATTAAGAGAACACATCGTTTCTTATGAATCCATTGCAATGAGGCTGAGAGGTCAAATTGACATAGAAAACTAAACTAGGTTGAAAACTAAACTAAGTTAAAAACTAATGTTGACACCTGTAAAAGTGACGTCACACGCAGGGTGGTGATCAGTTGAGTTAGTAAGCATGTTCATCTGTTAGGTTTTGTTATTACAGATCAGAGAACGGAGAAAATGCAGTATCTCACTAAGTGAGTTTTCAATTGTTCCCATTACTGCATGCATTATTTTTATGAAAAAAATACTCACACAGTTAGGTGTATTCGGAAATTACATTGTATATAGGCCTTTTCTCTTTATGTTCCAGTGTATTTTTATTTGTCAGAATTATCTTCAACATATTTTTGAAAATTGTAACAGAGGTACTACATTTTGATAATTGATGTGGCAAGAATTAAAATTGGAAAATAATACTGATCTACTCTTAACCCATAAAATCCCGTTGTTTCTCTCTTCTCAGGTTTTTTCTGAACAGAATATGAAAATATATTTAAAAAAAAAAACTTCAAAATTAGAAATAAGTTGAAATCAACACTGCATTATTATTAAGAATACGGCAATAAAAGAATGTTACTGATACATTTGTTAGATGTCGCCTTTAAATCTTGAATCTTCCTTACAACAATCCGATAATGCAATGGACTTATCCACTGAATCTATTTGCTGTTCATGATTTCGAGAGAGTGAGCAAAAAATATCGAAAAAGGGCATTCTTGCTTTACTACAGAGGAAACAGAGTCTTAACCTTTCTGGGCAAGATCAACATTGAGAACTTGACTTGATATGAGAGACAGATGAAAAGCCAAAGAAACTTAATAAAAGATTATAATTTGATTTTTAAAAATAAAACAGTTTCGAATTCCGATATTGATCTAATATTTTTTAAAGCTGTCGTATAAAATTGCAATATGTGATTGTCATTAATCTTTCGTCGTCCACTGTGCCTAGGAGGTGAAAAGCAAACTTTACCAGTACCCCTCCCCTCCGGGTATTGATTGGGCAATGCAGGGGGAATCACTCCACCGGGTATGCCCCCTACCAATTTGTAGCAGTGCGGTGGAGGCGAACGATGTTTCTCAAGTACTGACTGTCAAAAATCTCAAGACTCTTTACTATTTTTTCTTTACTATTCCATGTGTTAGTTTTGTCCGCCTTTACTCAAAGTATCTTTTTAAAATACCGAGAATCATCTTGAATACATTTAAATCATTACGTCGAGCGTGTGAAGCAAGCGAGATAAGAGATTCTGGCACTTTTACAAGTGAAAATATTTCTTTCATTATCGATGTCAGAACATCACCGATTTTATTCATAAAAATCACGAAATCTGTCGATTTTTTAGAACTATATCATAATAAAAATAAATAGTATCCACATGTGTTTTGACAAATATATCGCCCTTTCGTTGAGTGAGCGAAATATTTTTACACTTTGTATACTTGAAAATGATATTTCTTTTTATTAATTGATGTCAGCAATTTTTTTGTAAGTAAATTTTGACAGTTCTGCTGGTTCTCAGCATTTATTCCGAATAAAGAGAAATGTGATCCAAACTGACCGACAAGTATGCGAGCGAGTTAAGATTTGAACAAGAAAATAGGATTTTTGGGAAAATGTTTGTCGGTAAAAATTATCAATTCTTTTGATCTTGGACCTTTATTAAAAATTAGAAGAAATGTGGATGAAACAAAACGAAATTGTTTGATACATATATGCAATTTTCGTCGAGCGAAGGAAGCGAGCAAATTCAGAAAATTTCATACTTATACAATGAATGGTATTTCTTTATCAAGTTTTGCGGGTAGAAAACACATCTCGTCAGTATTTTCATGGCATTCTGGCATTTTGTCCTTCCTTTCTACCAGTAACATTCCAAATCTTCCAACAAACAAAACTTCTTAAAAGTGATATGGGGGGGGGGGGGCAATTGCCCCAATTGCCCCTCCCGTTTGGTAACGCCCATGCATCTGATAAAATTATACGAAAGATGACATTGAGAACAGCTGGGCAGTGCGGTGATCTCTCTCATAATAGTCTAAAAGTTCATGAAAATATAGTAATGAAAGTAAAAAAAGATAACGGTTAATTTCTCATAAATATACTGATCTAGAGATATCAAAGTTTACAATTACTTAACTACTTTAAGTTTATCATATTTTCGAAGGAAGTAAGACATTATTACTAGTTAACAGACTTACTAAGGATTAAATCTAAAAACCTTACCCTTCTCCACATATTGCCTACAATGTGTGGATAGTTTTATATGGATCGAAGATGTAGTGTAAAAGAGTTTATCCTCATATTTTATTCACCTCACCAATCTAAAATATATTGAACTTTACAATAAAACTGTTGAGCATTAGGAGTATCTTGCTGTTTGAAGGGGGGGGGGGGGGACCCCGAACGATTTGGTACACTTGCACTAATAAGTTTATTTGATGTATGATATGATATTAATCATGGATGAATCCATAATGCACAACATTAATATAACATATTGGGCGAAATAAATTTTAAAAAATCGACATGTTTGATGAAAAACATTATCAGATATATGACTTTAAGGTGTTTGTATAAAAGAGATCCACCAATCTGTAGTTATACCCTGCCTAGCACTTGCTATAATTAAGAACATTAATAACATCTTCATATGTATTAAATCTTATGGTATATAACTGCCAAACAACCCCCCAAAATAGTATAGTTTAATTTATTCTGACATGCTTTCAGAGATCAAACATGCTTGTTTATATTGGTAAAAAAGAATGCGAAAAATAAAATCAAATGAGCTGTTTCTTGTATAAATAAGTCTATATTGGAAAACACACGAGCTTCAATATCATTAATTCCAATAACATTATCAAGATGTTTATTCTACTCTATACCGAATCTATGATATTCTGCAAGCCAGAAAATATTAAAATGACAATTGGAATAATTTTTCCCCCGAATCTTCTTTAGAATACAATATAAACTGCAAGCATTTAAGCTCACAGAATTATTGTCAACCATGTACTTCTTTGTATTTTAGTTTGTATTTGAAATCCAACTTATGGTTGCAATATATAAACGAATATTAATCCTTTCAGGATAGGAATTATTAAAGGGCTTAATTGATGACATTTTGATCTTCAAATTGGCAACAATGATATTTTTCTGTTATTGCTACATGGTTCTCATAAGATGTAATGTCTTTGAAAACAATCTACATGGTTAGAAGATTTGTCTAAAAGTTGAAAAAATTGCCAATTTTAATTTAAAAAAACAATAATTTTGAACCGCTCAATGTGTTGCAATGTTAAAGATTTCAAAGCCTATTCTCATTTTTTTAATTCCTGGAATCATACGCAATATGGTCATGCGACAAAAATGAACATAGTGTGTGCAGAAATTTTTGCTCTTTCTACTCATGCATCTGGTATATTTTTTAGAGCTCTTAAAGGGCAATCCAACCTTGATAATAAGATGATTTGTGTGAAAGCAGAAAAATAAGAAAAACAGGATGGTGAAAGTTTGAAAGAAATCGGACAAGGAATAAGAAAGTTATGGATGTTTGAAAAATGAGATCACTACATCCATGCGAATCTCAAATTGGCAATTTGGTGAGTCAATTGTGACATTTTTGTGGACAACTCTCCCATTTGTCGTACACAAAAATATCATTAATTTGCGGTTTTCTTCGAGGCGCTTTTACCCTCGGGGCAGTACTAAAAATATATTGGAGATAATATATTGTTATAGGTCCTCATGAACGAAAAGATTCTACTGAGTAAAGCATTTTGAAAAAAAGTGACATTTTAGTCATTTTGTGTGTTAGAGCGAATGGGGGAGTTGTCCACAGCTACATCACAGTGACATTACCTATTCGGCCAATTTGAAATTCCCATATGCATAGTGATTACAACTTTCAAAAATTCATAACTTTCTTATTAGTTATCCGATTTTGTTCAAACTTTCACCAATCTGCTGCTCTGATTTTTCCTCTTTCTTTCAAATCAACTTGCCATAAAGGTTGGATTTCCCTTTAAATGAAAAGTTATTGAGCCAAACCACAAAATGTGGTCAATTGTCTCGAAAGGGTTAAACATAGAAAGTCACCGTTCATCAAGTGGCTCTGCCTTTTGAAACATTGATCAATCTACAGGTCTCAATGGAAATAATTATAGAAATTACCATTAAATGGAAATGAGAAATTGTTTGCAAATACTAGCTGTAGCAGTAAAACGAATCACTTTAGTTACATGTAGTTATATGTACAGAAATTACGGAGGGGTATAGAATTCTCAGCAAAATTGATAAGCTTAAGACATTGATAAATGATGATGATCATTCCAAAAAAAAAAAAATTCTCCTGAAAGTACCCAAAGGTACCCATTTCGTGTAAAACAATACATATTTCAAAACGTGTTGATGTTAAAAAACAGACGATGTACTAACAGTAAATAATCTCAGACGTCGTAAGTCTTTATCATCAGTGTTGTGACATAATTATGTATATTCTTCTAATGAAAATGTATTTTTTATTTAAAACAATTTTCTAGACAAGAAGAGATTATTTATGTAAGGATACAAGGTAGGACCAATAAAGATTATATGGAAATGGAGAAAACATATTTCTTTAATACAAAGAATAAAACACTTACTACTAATCCAAAACATCTAAGAAAATAAGAAAAGAAGCAAAAATCTATTACATGTCCACATTAAAGAATAATTAGTTGATTTTACATTTATATATCTAAATATCTAAATAAGTTATTCATCATCAATTGTATAAACAATTTGAAAATTAAAAAATAGTTTATTGTGAACAGGGAATAACAATAATATCCACAGATATTGTAGAAGTATGAGCATGATGAGGGATATAGGCCACATGCAGGAACCGTTATAATGAAGTGCTGTCCACGGGAGAAAAAATCAAGAACATTCCATATAGTCATGCATGGTAATAGTTTACAAAGGTCTCCACACAAGAGCCTTATTAATCTTTTCCCTTTCCCTTTCGATAATGTAAGAAAATCACAGAAGGGCTCCTTGATAACTAGTGGTCCCCACAATAAGGAGAAAAATCCACGGAGATCAAAATTCTAAAAAGTAAAAGGAGTCCGTTGGTGATGTCTACGATGATATCCAAAGAGTAAGCAAAGGTATCACTCTTTTAAAAAAAATCAATCCCCTTAAATTCTGATGGCCATGGATGAAATTATAAGTTTTCTCGAATTAAAACTATGGACCTCTTTCTAATAGCCTTATAGGTCCATGATAAAACTACTAAAGCTGGCACCTTGGTGTTCCATGGCTGTTTCATAGCCACAGGCGCACATGCACCCCGAGTTTTCCCGAGTGATTTTGGTATGATTTCACTTCCAGCTATTGTGTTTGCGTCTCCTGTACCTCTCGCGATGGCTTTAAAGAGATTGCTAGATAATAATACAAGGTAAACGAGTACCTCTCTAACTGACTATTCTGCCCCGGACCCAGTTTTATGATATAACACTTGTAATTGTAAACAATCTTGACTTGAATGGCTAAGAATTAGGAATGCTTGTGTTTCGTTGTCTGCTTAATATTTTTAAATATACCATTATACACTTAGGAAGATTCTAGATCTTAGGTTTTAAACCTGAAAAATTGCGAAATCAAACTAGAATTCAATCATAATCGGCATGTGATATTGCTTTTATTTCGAATTGTCAGACACCCAAGAGAAACCGGAGAAGCTACTTCGGGATTACCATTTTCAGTAAAGCATCCACTAGGAAATCGACAACTGCCCCAATTATTTTGAATATTTGGTTAAGATCTATGTTTATCAAATAATCGATTGTAAATGGATGATCCTGCAACGCTTGTAGAATTTTCTTAAATCAATAATTCCTCTTAATTTTTTTTAATGAATAAAAGAAATGTTGAAATTAAAACTGGATTGCACCTGCACTATTCTAGTCAAAACTACCAGTTTCAAGTTTGAAGTGAAGAGAATCCTAGTGAAAATGACTAGAATCTGATTAAGAAAATGTGACCGGGCGATATGGTCATGCACAAAATGATTAGACTTTTTTTTCGAGTATATACTCCTCATTATTAATATTCAGTTGGACACCAAAAACGGCCTCAGTTACTTTCAAAATTTTAGATTTGAATTTACCTTGATCAAAGCTTCTTCGATTGTACAGTCAACGGACAAAAACAGCAGCAGACTCTTCTACAATAATATTTGGGTAATATGAACCAGGGGCAGATCCAGGGGGAGGCCGAATCGGCCGCCCCCCCCCCTTTTGAAACCCAACTGGCATACCTTAAGTACACACGCAAAAAAGTTGCCTCCTTAATTGTGTACTTTTCCGCGCTCTGTGCCCCCTCTTTTACAAAATCCTGGATCCTCCCGTGCTGAACCCTGCGACCTCTCCTGGGGAAAATCTTTGAAAATCAAAACAGAACTGACTGGAACATCCTTTTTCGAAAGCAATTATGATTTCGTTTATATTGCTCAAACTAAGGGAAAGTCAATAACTTAGGAATGTGTTTTTATTGATATTCCTGGTAGTAGCTCCATCTTCATTTTTTATTTCCCAAATACAGATAAGAAAGAAGAAATTCAGCAACTATTTGTTCTTCTACTCTGTAGGCATATTAAGAAAGCTAATTGCATGGAAATAGCTAGTTCAGTGAATTAGTGGAAGAAAAACAAATCCAACAACCGAAAGTGATGTCAATATAGCAATGCATTATCACATGTTTCATCTGATTAATCACTGTCAAAAATTATACATGTCAAATTTGCGTTGGACAAATAAACAAAACAAACGAAACGTTCCTGTAGATGGTATTCATACCTGGAAGACCTGACCTGATAATTTGTAAATCTCTGCTCATAATTTCCATGTGTAAGGTCAGTATCATTTTAACTTGCATAATTATCATCTCTAAAAAACAAAATTTATTTTATATGAATTAATATAGTTTGTTACAATTATTTCTACTTGTAGATTTTCGATCCTAAGACTGTCGGACTATCGGAAGCATAGAAAAAAGCGATTCCATCGCCTCCTTTTGTTTTTATTTTAGCAGATTTTTACAAATAATGATAATAAAACACAAAATTACTTAATTCTATTCATTTTTTCTTTCTTTATCTAAAACTTGATTCTTTTTAGCACATGTGATTTCCTGATATTCTATTCGTCAAAAAGAAAAATAGAATTCAAGTGATGATTCTGCACGGAACGTAACTTATTCAGTTTCAGTTTCAGTTTATTGTTTCATATTTCACATTTACAGTTTTTTTACAGTATAAATGGTACAAATAATATAAATGGTATAAATAACATAAATGGTATAAATAATATAAATGGTACAAACAAACATGAAATAATTGTCAGAGAAAGTAAAAGAAGGTGAATACCTCATATCTGTACGTTTGCATGCAGTAACGCTTGTGAGTTTATAGGCTCCAAAGATTTTAAAGGCAAACCATATACATTATTTTGTTATTTTGTTATCAACGATAATTTTGCATTGTATTTTGTATCATTATTAAAATTGTATTTTTTATTTGTATTTTGACGGAAATAAAAAAATAGAATATTAAAAAAAAAAGAAATTAAGAAAAAATGTTCAACATATACCTAATGCACTCTTGCAGTAATGCGAAAATGGTGATATACATGTACTTTATAAATTCGATAACAGATGTGTGTGGGGATCGTGTGAGGTGTTCGTTTCGAATGTTTATTTCCCATGCAAAATGCTTTGTGCAAATTATTTTGCATATTGTACTCCTCAGGTTTCCATACTTTTCAATGTTAATTCATAGATAATAAAAGATAATAACGATGAATATGTGATACATTTTAGTAATTCCTTTCTTTGATTAATTCAGTGTAATTAAAGACAGAAATTTTGATTGATCAAGATATATAAAAAAAAAAAAAATTCTTTGTATTTATTATTTTTAGTATACTTTAAGGAAAGACCGAAAGTGTAATGAATAAATACTAACAAATAATAAACAAGAAATGTCTGTATAACTTTCAGAAAACGCTAGGAGGTGGGGCTATTTCGCTAATAGATCATAGTGAGCTTTTATTAGAGACAGAAACTTAGATTAGTGGTCTATACCGAGTAGTCCAGAATTAAAAAAAAAAAATCCCTGCTCTGTCGTGCCGGAACTTTGGCGGGATTCGATCATTCCGTTTTGTTTGGCTTATTTTTGCGAGGAAAGTTGTACGTAATGCATGGTGGTCAAAAAACAGCAAAAATTGTCTTTCTGATACCAAATATTATTAGTCTTTCACTCAAACCATTATTATCAATAAACAGATGAATAAGAATGGGAGAAATCCGAAGCATAAGGGGCTCTTCATTGACTACAGCGTTTTATTAACTAATAATTGAAAGTTGCAATATACGATTTAGGTTTGTTATTAAAAAAATTATTCATCGCACAATATAAGCCTAAACACCTAACCAACAGCACTACCGCTTTGAAGATCACATACGTAATTTACAGGTACACATACTCTGACCATCAAATCGATGACGTTAAAAAATTTGGCATAAATCAATTTCCATATTCGAAAATGTCATTTTCCTTGAAATGCAACATTGAAGAGCTGTAAAACTAAACTTGCCATTCTGAAGCTGAAATAATCTTAAACTCGATTAAAGGGTAAAATCAACAGTTAGTCCTTAATGTTTTTCATGTTGGAGGAAAGTCCGTCAATTTAAAGGGGCAATGTATATTCAGAGGAAATATACATGAAAACTGAAAAATGCTAGTTTTGCTCAGAACAAAAGCAGATACACTCTTAATAGGTTGAGTAAATTTAGTTAGGCAACTGATGATTGGTTAAAAATGGCCCAACGTTGTGTAACTCTTGCCCAAATCTCATGATGAATCAACCAATTTGTGTAACAAACCAACATCAGTTGGGCAGATTTTAACCAATAGCTGTGTGGACAGTATGTTGCCCAGTGTTGGTTAAAAGTTGGGCATTTTTCCCCCAATTATTTTAAGAGTGTATATTAAAGGTAAAACATGGTAAATCCAACACATTGGTAAAACCTGTAATTTCTAGCAGAATATTTTAAATAACATTCCTTCCTTGAAAATTTCTGGTACTTTTTAACACATGGTTCCACCAGATAGGGAGAATCCATTAAACAAGATGAGATCAGAATTTACTGCTCAATTTCTCATTCAACAACAATGAATCTCCCCCGCTCTCGTGCCGAAACTTTTGCGGGGCCATGCAGTCCTGTTGTAATGGCCCAGTTTCCGACAGGAAAGACTATAAGGCAATGCCCAGTTGTCCGAAATATGTGCGTTTTGCAAAAAAAAAACTTTTGTCGTTTCATCCCAAATAATTACTATTAATCAATAAATGAATGTAAATGGAAGAAATTCGAACCAGTACAGGGGCTCTATACTGACCACAGCATATCATTAAGGAATAAATGTAATCTGAAATATAGGCCTACAATTTAGTATTTATAACTTTTAACTTTATAGACGTTAAAGGTCATTTCAATGAAAAAATCTGAAAAGGGGTTCGGATATACAGAAAATTTTAAAATTGAAGAAGAAATATATTTCATTTATCTTTGATGAAATATGTTAGTTATGAGAAGTAGCCAGTACCCATTGCTATCGAACCGAAACAGAGGCAGTGCTCTCCCCGTTGGAAAATGACTAACTGCCATTATACCAAGGGGTTATCAGTGGCAACCTACTTGATGTTAAACAACATTACTTGGTAAGGAGAATCGATGATCTTCTAACTTTATATATATATGTAACATTATATAGTGTATTCACTTCACTAAAAAAAAAACACAAAACAGTATGGCAACGTGAAAATCAAATAGATCTATTGCACGAATATTAACATGCAAAGGGCATGAAGAAGGGAAGAAGTTTGGATATAAGTTATTTATGGGTCTAATATTATGTTAATAAATTAACACAGCCATGTAACAGAATTTCGATATTGACCAATGACATCAGTCACCTTTTCATTATGAGGAGACATGGAGAAAAAAACATGAACCCCTAAACAGATTTTTAAAATTATTTTCTAAAAGTGAAATAAGGACATGAAATGTGGAAAGATATTTTGATGATCACAAAAAAATCACAGGAGGTTAACTATGTCGTTCAGTTCTTTTTTGACCAATGCAGAATTTCAAATAAAAAATGTCAAGAAAATATCGGTGTGTATTTCTGCAACCAAAACATAAAGAGAAACTACAATAAATTGTATAAATTGCAAAAAATTTGTAAGTATGTATATATTATACACTAAAAAAAAAAGGGGGAATCTACCCAGTGTGGGTATATGGGTGGTTTATCATTATAAAAGTAGTAAATGATTTTCTTTTTAAACAAAAGTTTAAAAAAATGGGAACTGGGGATTCTTTTTCATACACCTTTTCACTGACACATATCACCCGAAACTCTACCCGTCGAAACGCAAGGAGTGTACGCTGAACGCGACCACGATTTAGGGTAAGTGTTTTGAATTAAAACTACTTTTTAGCTCGAGCTAAAAAAAAAAAATCTTCTTTCTAAATATTAGCAATTAAAGATTCATTTTTCTCCTGCTTAACT
Organism: Heliocidaris tuberculata; assembly: GCA_025618425.1. Lineage (NCBI taxonomy): Eukaryota > Metazoa > Echinodermata > Echinoidea > Camarodonta > Echinometridae > Heliocidaris > Heliocidaris tuberculata. The sequence goes on from CM046848.1 coordinate 28,867,649, forward strand.
ACAATGATTACTGTTTTTATGCTCAAAACCTTTGCGTTTGAATTTTAAACAGAGGATTTTAAAGCCGCTGTAATATGAGGTGTATGCGCTATATACTCCCTTAGCATGTCGCGGAAACGTCGGGGCAATTCTGCTCAAAGATGGTGCCGCAGAGAGCCTAGCTCGTTCATATTTTAATTCATTTTCCTTTATGACAAAAACCCCCAGCATATGATGAATATAATTCTTGCGTCTAGTGGTAAATATATTATGAATACAATATCAATCAATATTTTACTGTAAATATATAGTAATGCTTGAATTTTTATTGGGGAAAATCAACGAAAAGCACGATGGCGAGAATTTTAGACAGCCACGGAAGATACAATCTTCACGAAAGTGAATAATCACTCTTGAACCCCTTTTAAAACGCTATGAAAACACCTAAAATGTATGATCAATGCGTCTGTTAGATGTGAATGCTAAGACATTCAAATCTAAATCATAAAACAAATCCTTCCTAATACAATATCATGATGTGTAAATAACCTAGGCGCTCCGATAAAACATGTAAAACGTTTAAATCAGAAAATTGAAATTTGAAAATATAATAAATAATCATATTACCTTGATTGTTTTGTTTAATCAGTGAAGACCATAATATTTGCCATGATTTTGAATAGTCATCAGACATTCATAGACTGCACTATCTGCCATTTTCCAACTCACGAAATTACATTACCCGATTAAGGAGCACGGGCTTATGAAATGCTACACGAAGACTGGGTTTTCGCGCGTTGGAATGACTAACGTATTCTCTAAAAGCGGTTGGTCTTTTACCAACGCAGCGCACACACACACACACGTATGTTTAAATGGGTGTCACGGATTGGAGTGAAGTTAAATTTTTATCATGGACCGCGGAACCGGGGCTAGGGGCTAGGGCCAACCCCCCCCCCCCCACTTTTTTGAGTAGACATATTTCATAAACTCTCGGAAAAAGGGTTTGAAAATTGTCATTATTCAAGTGAAATCAAATCAGCCCCCCCCCCCTTTCATAGACGCTACGCGGTCCCTGTTAATTAGGGAGGAAACGGGCCATCTCGCTAATTTACCAAAATCATTTATATCATAATTACCACTTATCACAAAATGTCAACCAATATCGGACATTTGAAATTGAGCTTGATGACATCATCTTTTCTTCTTCTAAAAAATTAATTTTATAGCCCTGTCGCATGTGGGGAGGACTAAGGGTGGTTCCTTTATATGATATTATATCTACATCCTAATAATTCTAAAAGAAAAGGAAAAAGAAACACCTTTGGATGAATTTTTGTAGTGCCAGTATCAAGACAGTATAACCCCATCTTAATCGGAACGGAATAATATAATAATTTCCCTTAATTCAGATGATTATCTATGACAGATACACAAAGCATGCACAAGATTGAAATATGTTTGGTTTGTAATTACGATATGATGATTTAACTCATTTTTCTATGAACATTGGTATACGTATACAATGATTTCGTTATTACAAGGTGGAATTCCGAAAAAGATTTACTTTAATAAGTTGGACATTTATATTTCAATGCCACCCCTTAATCATTTCTAGAAAATCAATAGAAACACTATTTCTTCAAGATATAGACAGTTTAAATAACATAATGGAGTGCAACTTATTCATATTCAGTAGACATTTTTTTGCAGTATCTTCAGCCACTTTTAACAAAATGTTTCTTATTTCTATTGATTATCATTTTAAAAAAGCATTGTTTTCTGAGATCGAAATTCAACCAAAGTGAATGAAAATTACTATTCAAATTCAAAAGTATTTTACATTTTACAGTACTGGTGAGACGACGACTACAAAAAAAAAAAATCATTTTCGTGAAAATAGTATAAATTCTTAAATTTATGTCAAATTTGAGATGCTTCGTTTACTAGTAGTTTTTACATTACAATTTTTTTTTAAATTATATATTTCTGATGGGTTATTACCACAAAATTCATTATATCTTGTTATTATCTCATAACAACAACAAAACAAGAAAGTTTATACTCATTTTATTTTTGTTTTGAAACTTCATATAGATAAAGTAATATTAAGAACTTCGTTTTTCTTTAATTTCATTGCTACTTCAACTAAGTACTAACTTAACATCTTCGAGTTTGTTACTCATAATACCAAATTATTTCTTTAGATTTAATGACAAATGTAGTTACTGTGTTCGACATTATTTGTTTTGATCAGCAAGTCGACTATGTCACAAATTCAATTAAAAAAAAACAAATATAACTGAAATATCACTGTCATAGCTATATTTTCATAATAAGTGAAATGAATCAATCTGGAGAAAAGATTATGTTTTGTACTTGTCACTGTGAAAGAAATTCTCTTGAAGTAATTCTGATTGGTTGGATATGAGCAGTTATTATGAATGGCTGAATATGTAGTAAATAATAAAATGTCCGCATTTTGAGGTTTTTGAATCATCAAGATTATAACACGCTGAAAAAAATGACAAACAAAAACATGAATATGGGTACATGGGAGTGCAAAAACATATTACATCAGGGGCCTGTAACATAAAGAGATACAATCAATCTTACGATTGATATCAATCGAAAGTCTATGGCAGACCCTGTACTGAAGAGTTACAATTGATCATAAGACTGATTGTATCTCTTTATGTTACAGGCCCCAGAATTGGTTCAGAAGTTCAACGATCACTAGTCATTATGAGAGCACTTCAAGGACAATTCTTTCATGGGATATTGCTACCTTTTTATGTTTTTCTCATATTATGATGATGATATAGAATTAAATAGAATGAGAAAGTTTAGAAACTTTTTTGTCACCTTAACCAGAGCTAAATCTTCTCTTTAAATAACATATACCCCCTGCTGATTCCCTTGAAAACATTGTGGCTAATTAACATTTCTAGGCAGAATATCAAATTACTTTTAATCAACTAATTCTCCGAAAAAAAGTTGTGGTTTGCCTCAAGGATAGGATGCGTTGACCGCCTACATGATTCTCAACTTCAAAATAAGTGCAACACCACACTTAGAATAACTTAAGTTTGATGAGAGGATTTGATCATGTGAAAATGATTTTCAGTATCAAATTCCAAAACGTGAATTACATAAACCTAGTCTAAATGCATGTAATCAATAAATGTAATCAGAAAAAAGACCTTAATGATTAAAAATATGCTTGTTAAGAAGCGTGTTGTTGTTGGTGACGTGTTTTAATGGCAGTCAGTCAACTTTGACTATTATTACTTTCATCACTTTCAGTATTTATATTACAGGCCTCTATTTTACAACTTGTGAAAGTATACATGCCATGAACAGGCATAGTAATAAACTTCACTGTATATATATATATATATATATATATATATATATATATATATATATAATGATAGTAAAGCCATAGTTCTGCTTCGGAATATTGGTAACAATTTCTTACTAGTAATATATGACAAAAACTCTAAAGATAATGTATTTTGAGTAAAATCAATACCATAGGCTTATAAATACTTTTCAAACTATTAGACGAAACACACACACACACACACACACACACACACACATATATATATATATATATATATATATATATATATAGTAAATTACTTAATACATGTTTATATAGGTATTAAGTTCGTGATTATCACATAGTTCTATTGACAGTGGAATCAAATCAGTGCCTTGGGTAAAGAAATTCTTTAAACAAATTTTGTTTAGTATCTTAATCTCTGAGGCTTTCCCTATGACTTTAGTCATATGGAAAGCCTAAGTACAATGTAACGATTTAATTCAAGTCCTCCTAAACATAATGAAGGAAAACTGACTCTAACCTGCATATTGAACACAATGGAGAGACACGCCTGCACTAAACGCATCAATGTCTGCTCAGCTCCTAGCGCTGTATTCGAACCCCCGCATAACGCATGACCCAAGCAACAATATATGGATGGAACGAAGTCATATCAAGAGTTTTTTCCTTTGAAGTTCTCCTCCAATTTAGAAGCGAAGGGTAAGGATGGCTTTGAATTCTTTCTTTTTTGTTTCTTACTTGGGACCAGACAACACTCACGCGCAATCAAGAGTTCTAGAGGTCAAGAGGAGAGTTGACATTAACCAACGAACAGAAAACTGCAGCGTGTCGACATGCACATACGATAACATAGCGCCAATTCTTTATACTGTATTATGATAAGGATACAAAGCTGCTGAAATACAGAATGTCCTACAACTCTACAAAAAATTAAACAGATTGAACATCTATTAAACGCAACGTCCGTTTTTGTAAAATGATAAAGTTTTAATGACTATGATGAAGTATAAAATAGGATAAACGTATGCACATATATATATATATATATATATATATATATATATATACATATAACTGTCCCTCGTCGACGTTGTAAATATTGAAATGATGTAATTTCAATCATATTTCTATGTTTCTATTTTTGTGTATTTTAATACACATTTTCTCTCTGTAAGAGAGCGATAGGAAATAATGCAATGACACTTTCATGAAAGGAAGACAAACACAAAAATAATAAAGAAACTAAAGAAAAAAGAAAAAAATGTTCCATAGACGCAATAAAAAGAAGAATTGCATTTATTTTCCTCATATTTTTCCTTTCAAAGGACTAAAAGGAAAGTTTAGATTACAAATCGATGATTTTGTTTGCTTTCAATTTATATAATTAAACTCTTCAAGCAATTTTGAATCTTGAGATCGATGTATTGTCATTTGTAATTAAATTAAATCAAATCTACATTTCTACAAATTTACGATTTGGTAAAACATTACCAAATAAAACTGGTCAGGCACATAATTCCCTCACGTTGGGCACTGAATCGTTTTTAAAGCCAGTATTTTAAGTATGAAAACTTTAATTAAAAAGCAGAGTGTGGACTGCATGTCAGTAATAGTTAATCCCCCACACGCTGTTAGAACATGAAACAATTTTAATATTTTAAAAGGAATTGAAAGTACTTTCTTCTACGAAAAACGCAAAATTTGTTTGATTTTTTTTCTGTACGTTTGCTTTGTTTCTTTTCATGGCAGGCCTAATATCTAATGTATTTTAAAAAAGCTTCTGTCAATGTATGTTTTTTATTGAATATTTTTGTATTTGTATACAGACTTGCTGAAAGCAAACGGAGTAGTTTTTCCATGTTGTGTTTGTAACACAAAAAGCAAAACAAAGAATTTCTCTACATACATATGGACAGGTCAATGTTAACTAGACCAATCGCTTTCATAATTACTATTGTCAATGGTGGGAACGATATTGAAGACGCAGAATCTATGCATCTAATATAATGTTCGTGAAAATGATTTAAAAAAATATTTTTAAAGAAGAAAAAACAAGAACAACAATAAAAGGCTTTTCTTGATGATTTTTAAAGTAGTTCAGCAAGAAGCCTATTAACTCTCGCAAGTTGTACAGATATATACATGAATCACAACACAAAATATCATAAGAAAATAATTTGTTAATCGTGATTCCTAACATTTGGGCAACATATAGAAATATATATTAAGTTCAAGGTTTGTATTTTTAATACAATTTTGTAAAAAGTTACATTGGAATATTTTACTTTTTCCTATGGATGTACTCACTTTTGTCGGATACTCGAATTGTCAAATGTTTACATATAATAATATCAAATTTCGCAAAGGATTATACGGTCATTGATACTGAGAGCCAGTTAGAGGTCACGATAGGCATTATTTAACCAGCCATGTTTCTAAAAACAGCCACTAAAGTAGCTAATTTGCACATTATTTGCATACAGATACAAATAGTATGCAATCCTAGTTCTAAACCTAACCCTAACCCTTAAACAGAAAAAAAAATGTATATCAAAATTTAGAAACATGCCTCTTCGACTTGTTAAAAAATCTGAGGTCATTGGTCAGGTAGGGATTGATGTTTGATAATATCAACATCCGGGTCTGACGGCTACATTCAATGTCACGTGATGATGTATACGTGTAGACGAGCTAATTCATAGGCCATACCACCAAAAGGACGACATTTAATGGAATTACTAAAAATTATAAAATATTTTACAGGAAAAATAACAAATGAATATAGAAAATGATTTACTTACCTTATGCTAACTAAGATTCGCCGTGTATTCTAATCGGGAGTGCTCCTCCGATTCTAATATCTGCCTGTGTGCACCGGTGTTCGGTCGCGTGACCTTTTTGAAATGGCTGTCGTCCAAGGACAAGGACAAAAACAAACCGCGATTTAGTCTTTCCACAATCCAAAGTACAATTAATTCCTACTCTTTATACAGGTACCCGGGTGTTGCATTCGACGAAACGCACCCATTACAAGGAGAAGGAGCAGCGAAATACCTGAAGCATAAGCTATTCGTCATTGAAAGAATATCATTTTAAACTTAGGGGATAACGAGGGAGGCTACTAGCACGTAAGAAAGGGAAACGTAGCACGTACTTTTCCAGGCCAAGTTAGTCTGCTTGAGCAGCCCGTTTTGGGATATTGTGAGAGTGGTTATTATCACGTAGGAAAGGTTAATATACCACGTACTTTATCCAGGTCAAATTAGTCTCCTTGTAAAGACCCCTTTTCAAAAGAACTATGTGCGGGAGATGTGGTTCAGCATGATTTCATGCACCCCCCCCCCCTCCCGATATGAGGAATAATTCATTCATAAACAGGACGACGGATTTTTTTTTTCGTACACTAATTGACCGTGAGGAGAAGGAGAGAGAGAGAGAAAAAAAAAATTAAAAGCCGCTCTTTATTGAAATAAAGAAAAATTATTCGCTTCTGAAGGACTAATTTTGAGAAAGCAATATAATTTCCACAATTTAATAACTTATTATCGAAATGATCATTTGACACCAAATTGCATCGCACAAAAATGACAATACTCTAGATTATACTTTGTAAATTTGACCTGTATTGAAGAAGAAACTTTTGTGTTATTATGGTTGGGATGTAAGTTTTTTTTTTTTTTTTTACATCCAGAGCATTTTGGAGCAGCAAAATTTGGTCAAAGGGCACTTTGGTGTTATTTTAGGGGAGTGTTACACTCCCTTTCCGATGAAAATTTTTGTAATTTTTTTATTTTTCATTTTTTTTTTGTAATGCACAGCCATACTTCTTTCTTCTGAAAAAAAATTGGTCCGTGCGCCTTAAGCGAAGAATTTACCCCAACTTTTAATTTAAAGTGCACCAACCACCTGGAAAAAAAAATTGTATACTGCCAGGAAGTATAAAATTAACCTCAAAGAACTTTATCTAAAATTCTATAGGTCAACAGTTTAGGAGTATGAAGGAAATAAAGGATAACATGAAGGTGCTCGCGCGGAACCGAACCTCCGAGTTGGGTTCCGCGCGAGCCCTTATCTTGGCGAGCGCGCGCGCGTGTGTGGGTGTGCATGTGTGTGTGTGTGTGTGTGTTTGGGTTTTTACAGACGTGTATCAATCAGATATGATTATTTACGTCTGGGGACCGATCTTTAATGTCACCATCCGAAAGACGTGACTCAGTCTCGAACCTGGGTCCGCTGAATCAGTTTATAACTTCCACTGTTAGCTGGATTACAGGCGCACGCCACAACGCCTAGTTGTGACGTGCGGGTGCGTTGAGTAGTCTGCTCACGAGTCGCTTTTATGCTTATAGAGAGTATAATTTAACTTGTAATATCTCTTTACAGAAGTGATATTCGAAGCCCATATTTGTAATATAGTAGAATGGCATGGAACCTCTAACGTACAGAGTAAAATATTTTTTGGGTGATCGGTACTCTTTAAGCCCACCGCGCACAATACGATCGACTATGATCCGATTTTGGAAATAAATCGCAATATCATTAAAATGGGCGTTTTAACAAATAAAATCTACCTGATTTAGATTCTGAACGATAATATGAATAATCAACATTTGAATTTGGTACAATGTCAGCCTTATATCCAGAATATAGGCCTAATCATTTTCAAATCGTAGACAATCGCAGCACTGCTTGGACGTCACTACGATTTGGAGCCAATTTAGCCTTTCCCCCGACTAGAAAGCTTGCAATAGGCCGTCATTTCGATTTAACTATCTATATGACTATTCAGAACCTCAATCCAAAATATCTTATTATCTTATTATCTTATTATATCGCAGACCGATCGTATAGTTGGAAGTTTGATGACTCCCCCCCCCCCCCCCCTCCCCCGAAAAAAAAGTTGCTTCTTAAAAGCATTTTTTTTTTCTATCGTGAAACCAGTCGACAAAAGTGTGTGTGAGTTCTTTGCTTCGCCTTCCGAGACAAGCAATGTTTTGGTTGTACGAAACTAAATGTTTGCATCTGTTATCTACGAGCATGGATCAAACATGTCAAATCGTATGGTACCCTATATGAATGTAATTTTGATTTATTCACCCGTTCACAGAAATGCTCCTTCACTTGGCAAATACTGCGGTTTGAGGACCCGCATTTTTACAACATGCGGTTGTAAGTGGGAATGAACTTTTATTTTTTTTAAATTTTTAATAGCAAATGTTTCATCCATATCGGGAAACCTGTCGGCAAATGTGTGTCAGTGCAGATACTGCGATTTGAGAACCCGCATTTTTACCGGGCATTTTTACAGCTTGCTGTTGTAAGTGTAAATGAACTTTTTATTTTAAAAATGTTGCTTCTTAACCCTTTCAGGACAGGAATTATTTAAGGGCTAAACTGATCACATTTTGTTCTTCAAATTGGCAACTATAATATTTTTCTTTTAGTGCTACATGGTTCTAATAAGGTGTAATGTTTTTGAAAACAATATACATGGTAAGGAATTTGTTGAATAGTTGAAAGAAATTGCCAATTTTGATGAAAAAACAATGATTTTGAACCTCTCAGTGTGTTGCCAATTTAAAATGATCTCAGAGCTTATTCTTGTTTTTAAAAATTCCTGGCATCAAACGCAATATGGTCAAGCAAAAAGAAACTAAACTAAACAAAAAACATAGTGTGTGCAGAAAATTTTTGCTCCTTCTACTCGTGCATCTGGTATATTTTTCAATGTTTTTTAGAGCTCGAATCAAAAGTTATTGAGCCAAACCACAAAAGGTGGTCTATTGTCTTGAAAGGGTTAAAAGCAGATTTTTCTTTCCTATCGGGAAACCTGTCGGCAAATGTGTGTCAGTGTGAATTCTGTGCTTAGCCTTCCAAGATAAGCAATATTGCGGTTGTACGCCGCCAACATTGCTCCGGGCTATATTTCGTCAAGAGTTATTGAGCCAATTGAGGATTGCAACTAGGTTTAACGTTAGGTTAGGCTGGGTTATAATTATGTATAGTCATGATAGTGTTGGGTACAGGTCCCTGTTTCATAAAACTTGTTATCAAAAACAAGTTGCAATAACTGTTATAAGCTACTGAAATCCTTGCATCTGACTGGCTGAGACCAAATTTGTCATAAAAATGCAGCAGTTGTTACTGATAACAAATTTGATGAAACGGTGCCCTCATCTGAAGTCGGGAAATTGGTTATCTTAGTAAATTGACCGTGGAGCAATAAATTGCATAGCGCAGCATGGTTTCCTAAAAACTAATTCTAACCTAAAACTGTATTGCATATATAAGTTGTAAGGTCGGACAATATTTTGGCTTGCCCGAGCTATAATTAAACACTTTATGTATGCAATTTGCATTCTGACTATCGAAATACAATCACTTGCAACAGGTAAATGTAATAGTTCGTAACTAGCATAGGCGTAGCCAGGGGGCCTCAGGGGGTCAAGGCCCCCCTGTTCATCCTATAAAAAAATAATAATTATAATAAAAAATAATGAGAAAAATAAATAGATGACTCTTTCAATGAATATGAAACTTTCATTTTAAAGGGATATGTTAACCAAATTGCTCTTGAAATAATTGCTCTTAAAATCTCATAAATTAATGTGACCTCAACACAATTACCACACTAAGAAATTAGGGTGCACTTTAGGGTGCAAATTTGGGCGGTGCACCCGTATATCCTCTACTCGGGTGGAATTTTGCACCCCTACGGGTGCGCTTTGCAGAAACCGGGGTTCAAAATTGTGCAAGGTTGAATTCTGCACCCTTCGATCAGAAGTATTAGTCTTTACATGAATACCCACGCCAGCATTGTTGACACTTATGTCACAATATCTCATGAAATAAGACTAAGTATTCAAAACCATAGCAATTAAATAGATTAGAAGAAGAAAAAAATAAATCCATTTCGATCAGCTCGTGTCGTAAATTTGCTTAAATTAAAAATCTTCGTAATGACGTGTTTCAAGAGAGTAATCGCGCAAAGACTACCATAAACCAGCTTGCAGCTAGGCACTATGAACATGATGACAAAAGAGAGCGGACAAAACAACTCCTCGTTATACCAAAGACTTTTAATAGTATCAAGACAGATTACTCTCACCTACTTCCGTAGTACATTCGGCAGACGTAAATTGCTGTGTTAAAATAGACTCGGAAAAATACGTTCGCCATAGGTATAACACGTGAAAAGATGTCTCATTTTTTCTTGATATTTCATATCTTACTCTATCTTATTCAAGTCTGATTTTTGCATGAGAGAAAGGATGGATAGTTCAAAAAACATTTATTGAACCTTTATTATCAATAAATGCCACTATGAATCCCCGGGATCATGCCTGCTTTTTGACATAATCATCTGCCATAGGGTTAACACCTGAAAACATGGATTTTAAGAATGATTATAATTCCTCTGGTATTTCCTTGAATTTCATGTAAATGTGGCTTACATGTAATTTGAGACTCTGAACAAGATTAATGATGGCTCAAAAAGTGGAAGGGACCCCACATAAATCCCCGGGAATATGCATGCTTTTGGCCTTCCAGCTCCCATAGGTTAACACGCAAAAACAGGGATTTTTGAATGATTATAATTCCCCCAGAATTAGCTTAAAATTTTGAAAAATGCCACTTAAATAAAATTTAAAGCTCTGAAAATGTTTGATTAAGTCTCAACTAGTCGAACAGACCCCGCATAAATCCCAGGGAATATGCATGCTTTTGACCCCCAAAAAGTCTCGCCTGCCATAGGTTTACACGTGAAAACAAGGAATTTTAGGATGATTATAATTCCCATAGTTTTTATTTGAAAATATAAAAACTGTGATTTACATGTAATTTGAGGCTTTGAACAAGCTTACTGAAGGCTCAAAAAATTGAAAAGACCCCACATAAATCCCGGGGAATATGCATGCTTTTGACCAAAACAGTCTCGCCTGCCATAGGTTTACACGCGAAAACAAGGAATATTAGGATGATTATAATTCCCATAGTCTTTTTTTGAAAATATAAAAACTGTGATTTACATGAAATTTAAAGCTCTACAAATGTATAATTAAGGCTCAATGAGTCCAGTAAACCCCCCATAAATCCCCGGGAATATGCATGCTTTTGGCCTTCCAGCTCCCATAGGTTAACACATGAAAAGAGGGATTTTGAAATGATTTTAATTCCCCTAATATTTATTTGAAATTATGAAAAATGTAATTTACATGAAATTTAAAGCTCTGAAAGTGTATAATTAAGGCTCAATGAGTCCAGTAAACCCCCCATAAATCCCCGGGAATATGCATGCTTTTGGCCTTCCAGCTCCCATAGGTTAACACATGAAAAGAGGGATTTTGAAATGACTTTAATTCCCCTAATATTTATTTGAAATTATGAAAAATGTAATTTACATGAAATTTAAAGCTCTAAAAGTATATAATTAAGGCTCGATGAGTCATTTAAACCCCGCATAAATCCCCGGGAATATGCATGCTTTTGACCAAAAAAAATAATTTGTCATATAACACGTGAGACCGTTTGTTGTTATTGATGAGGTAATGTGGGCGTGTAGTATCGATCACGTGAGATCACGACATCCAATGAGATCGTGCGCTAGCAGACGACCATGTAGCAGACGTATGTCCGCCCGTCCAGGGGCCCAGCCTAGCCGGTATTAGAAGAAACTCTCACTAAATTCCAGTTCACTATTATATTTCTAATGTACCAGAGGCAAAATTCAATGTATTAAATTCATAAATTCATATAATCAATGTTCTACCACCGAATTACGCTTAGCCAAAATGACTGATGTGAGATCATGTAATCATGAAATAGCTGAGCTGAATAGCGACCGACAAGGTGTCTAGTTCTAGCTAGGCTAGGTCTACCCCTCTGCGATCCCGATCGAGGTGGTGACGTTGCCGATGGAACTCTTTCAGTTTGCCAAAGGTGTTCTCCTCAAACTTCGCTCATCAAAGTTTTTTACTTGCTGATCGTCGTTTACTTTGGCTTCAGCCAACGAGACCGACAATGTAGTGGGAGGGGGCTTCTGAACCCTATTATGGATATAAGTCTGCATGACACTGACAGTCCATGACAGGGGCGAATGCAGGATGTAGTAAAAAAAAAAAAAAAGGGGGGGGGGCACAAATGCAGGGCTGTCAACTTTTTGGAACTGCTAGAAGGGAGATTCGTATTTTTTTCTTCTCACCATTCCTCCAAGAGTTGCTCTGTGGGGGGGGGGGGGGGGGGGGGAGGAGAATTTTTTTCGCCAGTCCTCGAAAAGTTGCTCACTTGGGGGGAGGGGGGAGAGGGGTGAAAAGAATTTTTTTTTTCTTCTCGCCGGCCCTCCAAAACAAAACACAAAAAATGGCCCGGGGGACAATGATGTATGACTTTATTTTAAAAAGGGGAGGGGACATGGGCCGGGATTGCGCGCGCGCCCCCCCCCCCCCCTAAATCCGCCACTCGTCCATGCTCGGACTGTCACGTCAGTCTTGCGGGGTGGGCTTTTTTTCAAGTTTTCTCGGAGGGTTAATAGACCAACATTGTTAGCCTCGTAGGCTCCCAAACTAATGGTGCTCGATCCGGTTTTATTTACATTTTGGGCCAGAGTCCGTGCATAGGCTACCTGTAGTTTGTTGTTCAAAAGAATGTAATTCCTATTCCAAGGGCGGATCCAGGATTTTTTTGAGGAGGGGGCACAGAGCCGAAAAGTACACAATTAAAGAGGCAATTTTTTTATTGTGTACTTAAGGTATGTCAGTTGGGTTCCAAAAATTGGGCGCGGTCGATTCGCCCCCCCCCCCCCCCGGATCAGCGCCTGCTATTCTGTCATGGATGTGAAGAATGGGATTGCATGCATGGTGTTGGTGGTCGATCTCATTAAATTGAACCATTGAAGGAAAAAAAAAAAACAATAAGAGATCATTATTTTGTCCTCATTTCTATTGGAGTCATTTTTATAGATCGGTTGTAAGAGAGAATAAGAGAATAAGAGATTATTAGAAAATGAAAGGCTGTGAGAGGGGGAGGGAAGGGAAGAGAGAGAGAGAGAGAGAGAGAGAGAGAGAGAGAGACAAAGGGGGCTGGGGCAAAAGGAATGGGATATTCCTACAAAGACAGAATAGGACTGGTAATAAATAAATTATATCATGCAGCTGCTATTGTTGGTTACTAGTTAATTCAATTCAAAATAGCCCTATACTGTTTTCTTCGCCTGTCGTCTCAAACTGCTACAGCAGAATGTTACAAATAACTTACTGTAAGTTATTTATATTGGTGGAGTATCCAGGAATGCAGGGGAGGGGGGGGGGGCTCACACCTGACGAACAAAAAAATCATCAGATGCTGTCTACTCTGAATTTTCAGACAAGCAAGGAAAAAAAAGTCACATTTTTCATGTTCCTTCTGTGCCGGGGGGGGGGGGGGGCACACAATTCCTTTCATTCGATGTGTAACTATAAGATATGTCAGATTTGGTTTTGGCTGGCACGTAGGGCACGTGCATTCCTGGATACGCCACCAATAAAAAAAGAGAATCTTGGATACGCCACTCTTAATTAATCTTTGTATTTAAGGAATTGCTCGCACGCAATCTCATTTTGATAAAGCCTTTTCTGTCTTGACTTTTAACATAAGGCCTTAGATATACATTATACGTCTATAATCCCTAAAATTTACATAAATCATGATATCAAATGAAATATTCTGATTTAGAAAAATAAAGATAGCATTTTATTTATTTATTTTTATTTTATTTATTTTTTAAAAACTTTTCTCGACATTCCCGTCAGATATCGCAGTGTTTGCTCATATAGAGCTTAATATCAGGGAATATGCTTGGACCATTCACACCCCCCCCCCCCCCACACCACATAAATATTAATAGAAATTTCACAGCAAATAACTTTAAAAGTTATTTGCTGTGAAATTTCTATTATTTTTTTTAAATTAAGCCAAAAAAAAACATCTCTCCTAGCTCCCCCTCCCAGCTCTCTCCCTCTCCTCCATGGTGCAGTTAGAGTATGTTGATTCCTATCTGTTTTGGGACATAAGTTTGTATTTGAAGGGACAATATCAAGATTATGCCCTTTACGGCTTTACCAAAAGCTATGTACAGAAAAAGAAGAAAAAATAAAGGAAATAAAAAATACAAACATCTTGATAAAGACTATAATCTTCCCTCTCGGCCAATCGACATGTACCACAATATATACGCGTGCTTTATTTCGGGACTGAGCACTCTTCGTATTTAAACTCTTTGGTTATACCCTCCACAATTGCTCTGGTAGACAAAAGAACATCTCTTCATTGTTATTATGTAAAATAAGTAGTACAGGTGAATATCCATGTGACACCTGCTCTACATATGTTTACATGATAGCAATGAAGGGATGTTCTTTTATCTACCAGAGCTATTGTTGGAGGTACAATGAGGAGCTGTATATTTTGTCCGCTTCTTTGTTCGCCATGTTCATAGTGAGGCTGACAGCAACCAGCGTATCGGTACTTGTAGGGCTTAAGGCAGGAAAATTTGTATAATTCGCATATTCAAATTATATGGGGAGTTTATCATGGCTCATTTTGATAGTTTCTTTGTAAGAAAAGTTATTTGAATAAGAATACGTGGTTACATTTGGTAATAGACCGCTTCGGTAATGTTGCAAATTTTATACATACCTTTCAAACAAAGGTAGTTCTTGGCAACCTGAAAGCTTGCCGGACATTGCATACATTACTTGTTGCTATGTCCTGAAAGCTTGCCGGACATAGCAACAAGTAATGTATGCAAACTGGATTCCAGGCATTGAGGCTCATTTATAAAAAGCAGGTTAATGGAATAGCTCGTCACTACGTGCTCAGAGAAGTGTGCATAAAATTTGTATACATTACAGAACTGGTCTATTCAATAGGGATTTTATCATTTTAAGTGAAAGTGCTAGTTTTACTAACTATTACTTTACTGATTTGTTATATGGATAGATAGTGGAGTACATACTTCAGCTTTGAAATTTGTATGGCTAAAACGAGCTGTCGCACTGTAGACGCCCCCGGGCGTGGCTCGATGGAACTCACCGAGGTCCCCTCATGGCGTGTACTTTACTGAAAGTGTTCCATTCGTGCGTGCATTATGAAATATCGGCAATAACTTTTTATTGTCTGATGTTAAGCTGTGAAGAGGGAAGAATGGTGATCGACTGCCATCGACGATGCAGCCTTTAGGGTGCAGTTATGAACCCAGAGGGTGCAAAAAATGCACCTTATATAGGGGTGCAATTTTGAACCCCCTAGGGGTGCACATATGCACTCTAAAAGGTTCAAGTCTGCACTCCAATTAAGGGGGCAGATCTGTACCCTAAAGGGTGCTTCTATTGTACCAACGGTTCTGCACCCCTACGGGTGCAAAACTGCACCATAATTTCTTAGTCTGTAGGTAGACGTTTAAAGCAAACCATCAAAAAGGCAAACAGAACTAATTGGAGCATGTGTAAATCCCAACTGAGTGAGTTTGAACCCTCTCTTTTTGTTATGCATGGAAACATACAAATCAGTAGTTGATGCATGAATTATAAAGCATTAGCCTGTCCAAACACTTTCAACAAAGGGGCAAAAAAATTTACTCGCTCCCTTCGTTCGCATGGAAATATCCATGAATCATTGTACTGTTGCTGACACCATCTATGTCCCATAGCTTGGAGGCCGTTAATTTGGGGCGACAATGTGATGGATCTTGAGACATCATAAACAGCATTATAAACAAGAAAGTTCATGAGTGCTTAGAGACTGATCCTTTAGCCATAAGTAATTCATTTACGATTTCTTCACAAACATTGATCTGACTCTTCCTAATAAAGTACCATGGTGTAATACTGACTTTCGGACATAAATGAACATTCCCCCGATGATTCTCTATTTTTATATCCTACAAATGAAAATGAAATAAGTAACATTGTCAACTCGTTTCAAAATGATAAATCTGCAGGCTTAGATGAATTCAGTCCCAGTGTAATTAAAAGTGCGATTCGGCATATATCTAAACCGCTAAGTCATATTTTCAATTTATAACTTAATAAAGGGAATTTTCTAGACCAATTGCACATCGCTAGATTCACACCTATGTTTAAAACTGGGGACAGCAGACAGCTTAGACAAATATCTGTTCTATCGGGGTTTTTTTTCCTAAAATCCTCGAACGCATTGTATACACCAAGACATATGAATTTCTTTTTATAAAACACAACAATATTTACAAAAACCAATTTGGATTCCGCCAAAACTTTTCTACAGCTATAGCATTATCTAAACCAACAAACGATATAATTGACTCCTTTGAAAGAAAAATCAATATTCAATTGGAATTTTTATAGACTTATCGAAAGCCATTAATCACTCAATTCAATGGAATCCGTGGCATAGCACACGATCGGATTGCCAGTTATCTTAGTAATCACCTCCAGTGCACTAAATTTCACTCGGTCGTCTCAAACATGAGTAATATCACATGTGGTGTACCGCAAGTGTTGTTGCTTGGTCCATTACTTTTTATTCTTTATATAAACGACATCTTCAAATCAAGGGCAACATTAACTTTTGTTCTTTATGCCGACGACAATATTTTACTTCATCTTACAAATAACATGGTTTAAGACACTCCACAACCCTCTATTTGGGTCTTTTCTCTCTCCGTTTCTTCTCTGTTTCTTCGTGAATTTCTCCTTTTCCGTAACTTCCTTTATTTTGCACCTAACTATCCCCCCTTTTCCTCCACCCCCCCCCCCTCTATTTTCTTTTTTCCAATCAAGTTCAGCGGTCTAGGAATTTTATCTTTGTTCTTTTTTTTTGTGTGTAGTTTTTTGTTGTTTGTATATTTATTATGTAACGCCTAAGGGCACCTTCGCCGCAAGCTTTTGCTTTCAGAGGTGTCCTCCAACTATGTATGTACTACATGAATGTATATTTTGTATTTTTTGGTCATATTTTTGTTAAAATACATGTATTGGGTTTAGCCGAAATTGCTATTAGACCAAATGGGTATTGGACAAACTGGACATGAGACAAAGTGACAACTGGACCAAATGGTTATTGTACGAAATTTTGATGGACTAAATGATGTTAGACCAAATGATGTAGACGTACGTATGGCAATTAGACCAAATGTAATTGGACCAAGTGGCAATTTACCATTGTCGGAACAGGATCGTTTCTAGTAGATTCGGAAACTCGTGTTTAAAGTTTATGCCAGGCATGTCAGGTAAAAAAAGAAAAAAGAGGCACAATACCTCGTAACCTTACTCCATCTAGGTCATGTTAGTTTATTAGAACAGACCTCACAGTTATTTAATGAGAATGGCATTTTCCAACACGAGTTCATTTCACTTCATTAGAGGAAGAGAGGAAGAGCGCAATTGGTGTACGAGGCGAGGGGGCGGGGGCGGGAGGGGGTAGAAAAGTTGAGCGATATTCGGGTGAGAGATCAGCCCCCTTGCAAAATTGTGCCCCTACGCCTATCATGAAAGAGATAATACTTACTCATTTTATGGGCAAATGGCGACACCAACAAACTTTTAACCAAAAAGAAAATTGTTTAAAAAGATGTGTATTTATTTAGTGATGTGAGGATGTAAGAACCGAGACACGGATCGAACCCAGGACCTCTCGTATGAGAAGCAGGAGCCTTCACCGATATACCACAGTTCTCCCACTCCTATTTTTTTTTTTTTTGGGGGGGGGTGTTGTTAGTTTGTTGCTCGATTGCATATAGCAGAAATGTTAAACATAGGCTATAAAGCAAGACTTAATATTAAGAGAATGTGGTGTTATAGGCGGAGCAGGGGGGGGGGGGGGAGTAAAGTAGCCGCGCTAAAGGGCTGGTCACATAATGTCCGATAACGATAAAGATAACGATAACGAGATTTTTTTTTAAAGTACACCCTAGAGCTGCCTGCTACTAACAGACAAGACTCACACATACACACCATATTGTAGGGTGTACCTTTAATTGAAAATCTCGTTATCGTTATCGTTATCGGACAAATGTGACCAGCCCTTAAGCTCCCACCTCTACCTACATCCCCTCATCCCCTTCGAGAGAAAAAAGTTCCACGGGGAAAGTTCCACCATTAGTTAGTTTACAGAAAGAACTGCTTAAACCCCATTCACACCAAAGAAAACAATACCAACAATAGAACAAACAGAAAAATACATTACATCGAATAGCCAAAAACCGATCGGTTTGGAATCGGTTTGTCAGTGTGACTTAGGTCTTATGTAGGTTGTACGTCACTTCCTCCAGCGACAATTGCTCCAGGGTGCGTTTTATCTAGTTTCTGTCGGTGATTTTTACCGACAAATTTGCTCTCAGCCAATCAGATGCAAGGATTTCAGTAGCTTATAACAGTTATTGCAACTTGTCATTGATGACAAGTTTTATGAAACAGGGCCCAGGGTAATTTCATACACTCACCGAATTTTAAACTTCAACCTATAACCTAAAACCCTAACACCATATCTTTGACGAGTGAAAGCCCGGAGCAATTGCCGCCGGAGCATAATTATGTCGGAGCAGCGGAGGGGAATGGGAATGCAGCCCTCCCCGCCCCTGCCCCCCCCCCCCGAAGAATTTTAAAAAATAAAGTTTCAATATTCGAACAACCATCAATTCATATTCGGGCAGCGGGGTGCCCGAATATCGGAACTTTGAAAATCCTGGGGGGGGGGGGGGGGGGCTGCAGTCTATTGCCGAAGGGGGACGCCTTTTGCTCGAAGCGAGCAAGCAGAAAATTGGCCAGTTTTTTCTTCATTTTCTTTCCTTCCCTTTTCCTCTCCTTCTTTTCTATCTTTTTTTCCCTTTCCTTTCCCTTTTCTTTTTTTTCTCTTCTCCTTTCTCTTTTCTCCCTTTTCCCTTTCCTTTTCCCTCTCCCTTCCCCCCTCCTTTGCCGACAGAGGTGGCGCATTTGCCCCCCCCCCCCCGCTAGCGACGAATGGATAATACAATATAGGTAATAATATTTGCTTTCCAGTTCCTTTTCAAAGCGTTTTGCAGTGCAGACTGATTATAATCTTATTCACCGTGCTCGATTTAATTAGCCCAAACAAAGAATTTTAGATGAACTTCGCGTTGTAGTGCCTAACACGTAGTGCCTACGTGTTAGATTCATTTACCAGATATATTCATGTTTCTTCCAGTGATTTCCGATGAATGGTTGTGTAAATATCTGAAAGGAACTCCAAATCGATGGCAAAGGTTATCTCAGTCTGCCCCATGGATGTGCACAACCGTTTGTATTCGTACTTTATGTCAAGTGCGAGGGCAAGGACTTTTTTTTTAATGATACTTCAATCGTGCTCGTGCTTTTTTGTGAAGTACGTGGGCATGGACGGTTTTTTATTATTCACCCTTTTCAAAATTGCAGGTTTTCACAAAAGAGAGTTCAACGATTATGAAACTGTTGTGACGTGTACGATATGTAAGGTTGCTTTAAAAAGCACATTATAAATGTATGTCCAGTACATTTTTTATATGGAAAAAAGACACATTTCCTGCAGCCTTGATCAGTGAATCATTTATTCCAGCGTGCCTAGAAATGCTAGAATTGATAAGTATAAGTATAAATATAAAATGAATAAACGCGTAGAGCAGCCTCCTCTCTGTTTACTCCATGTACAGTGATAACACGATGGTTCAAAGTGAGACATTTTATTTACTATCTACTTTTTCACTCTAATAAAGAGTAAAAATTTTCGCCTACTTGAGAAATTCAGAAACTGGAAAGTCGATATTCGAGCAAGTGACGTCAGTCCGCTGGCGAAATTCTGCCCAAACTCCCATGATTATTACGTTTAGCTTAGGGGTTATGCAAATGCTAAAGTTATCAACAGAAGTGGTTCCATGACATTTACTCCTGCGACAATTTCTCTGGTCTAACTTTGCCATTTTAATCCTAAACCTAAACCTACCCCTAATCCTAATCTTCACATTGTTCTTAACAAAAAACCAAATCATGACCTTTACCGTAACCTTTAACCTTTCGAGATATGGACAGAGGAGCAAATGTCGTGTCACCTTAGAAGTATTTTAGTGGGGGTGGGGTTGTCACAACTCAATACCCCCCCCCCCCCTTAGAGACGCCACTGTTTGTCGTTTATTTTATTTTTCTATAGACAGCGCATTGAACCAGAGTAGGTTCATGTATTGGTTGTATGCAATGCTATTATCAAGTACGTACAAATGTTGACTTTTGCTATGTATTTTCTTTGAAATAAAGAAGTGACCACAATAACATCGAGCTCTTGTAGCCTTCTTTAGGTGAACTTATCGAGAAGTGAACTGGGTGAACTGCTTAAAACGATACGAAGAGTAAAATATTTTAAAGCATTTCATCACCATCAAAGGGGAAGTCCAGTCTGATATAATAATAATAACACAGATTTCTAAAGCGCACTTTCTGATTAAGGCGCTACAATATTGGTCTTAACAAAACAGAATTAATATAAATAGGCTACATGAACAGCCAACGCATAAAAGAAAAAGAAAAACTAATTAATTTAATACATTTACAAAAAGAACAATTAATAACACGATAAAAACTACTTCCGAAAAATAAACTCAAGGGCAATTTCAAAGGCCTATTGTACTGCCCATACAAATCAGGTTCGGCTTACGTAATACGCCATTGTAATGTTCGCACATTTCTAAAGGTGATAGACAGGGCTATTGAAATTGCCTTCAGTTGATTTTTCGAAAATAGTTTTTATCGTGTTTGTTTCAGTTTGATTCTAGACTATGAATGTTTCTTATGCTACGGGGTAGCTTGTTCCACAGAAGTGGTGCGATGAATTATGCCCCAAAGCTCTATATCTCCATAATGGGCAGTTCGGGTTCGAGGGACAACGAGCATGGTAGAGGCAGATGAGCGAAGTGGATATGGACACAGCGTTTTGATAAGGAGATCACTGATGTACTCTGGTGCAGAATTGTGAAGAGCTTTGAAAATAAGAGTCAGGATCTTGTACTCGATCATCTTAGGCACTGGAAGTCAGTGGAGTTCCTTAAGAACTGGAGTGATATGTTCGTACTTATTCATGCTGACAGCTAGGGACTTATGCAGCATGGTGCAGGACTCCCTGTAATCTTGTGAGAGAAGAATATGGCAGACCAGCAAGCACCGCATTACAGCAATCCACTCGTGATCGTGGTGATGTGACGTGACTCTGATAGATACTTCCGTATTCTAGAGATATTCCACAAGTGATAGTGTGCACTTCTGAAGATAGCAGATATATGAGCATTTATGTCCAGCATACTGTCCAGATGAACTAATAAATCCCGTACAGTACCAGAAACGGGTAGATCATGGCCAGTAATGGTGAGTTGCGGTAGATCGAAGCCAAAATGCTGATGTCGTGAACCAACAATTAGAACGTCCGTTTTATCATCATTTAGCTTCAGGAAATTTTTCGTCACCCAATGTTTCATTTCCTGTAGACAATTCTAAATCTGAGAACAGGCACCAAGGTGATTAGCTCCTTGCTTGAAAGCGACATATAGTTGCGTGTCATCTGCATAGAGATGGTAGCTCATACCATGACGTCGTGCAATGTCCCCAATAGGTGCCGTGTACATCGTGAAAAGGACAGGTTCCGAGGACCGACCCCTGAGGAACACCACTGTCTATGATCCGTTGCTCCGATGTTGTATCACTACTGCTTTTAGGCAAAAGTTTTAGGCAAAATATTAGTGTGTGAAAAGACAAATTTGTCTCTTGAATATCCATATGATTTTTTCTAAGTATGTCTCGTATTTCAAATATTTCAATTTTTATGGATGTGATAATAAAGAAAGACTCCGTCGTATCAAAATAAGTGATAATAATGACCACTGATAATAATAGTAAGGACCACTATTCATAACTATTCATAAACATGTGTTAAATGAATAGCGGTTTTCTATGAATAGCGGTCCTTATGAATAGCCAGTGGACCCCAAATTTTCACTGTTATGCTTGTTTAATTTTACTCTATTTATTCAAATCAACTTGATATTAGTGTGGACTTGCCCTTTAATAATGATGTTGTTATCTGATTTTGTGATGATTATTAACATTTTACGTGCACGAGAAGAGAGAGGGAATGTATAGCAAGTATATATATATGTATATTTCCTAACCTGCTAACCGTATGATCTTCACCAACAATATATTTACAGGTTGTATATATACGTTCAATATTCAAACTACAAAATATAAGTTGAATATTAGTTTGCATAAACATAAAGTTCGGTAGGAAAATATTTTAAAAGTTTTAGGCAAAATATTATTGTGTGAAAAGACAAATTTGTCTCTTGAATTTCCGTTTTTTCTAAGTATGTCTCATAAACCCACTTCGAAGAAAAATGATAAGTGATGCCTTCCTAAATAGGCTTACGAGCACAATTTGGTGATGGTGGTGGTGGGGAGGGGGGGGGGGTCTGAAAACACTTGTCATGAATATCAACTTTCCAGTTTCTAAATTTTAAACGAGTGAGCGAAACGAGAGATTACAACTTGTGACACGGGCTTTAGTTAATACATGTAGTATTCCTACATTCACTTGGTTTACCTTCTTATTTATGACTAGGGATTTTTTTTTCGTGGTCGGTTCGCGTGCAAAATCTCGACCGACTGAGAAAGAAAAAAAATAATAAATTCATGTTGCATACAGAGGATGTGGAAAGAAATGAGAGATTAAGAAAGCGTTAGCTACAGAGTGTGACAAGTTCAGCTACAAATACTACACAATAATGAGCTCGATATTGGGAAATTCGTATCGCATTAAATGAAATATGCAAACCATCGTGAAACCACACATTGCGGAAATCGAGAAACCATATTTTCACATTATTTTCACATGGTTTATATCATGCTTGTGATCCGGGGTATCCAGATAAACCCACCAGCACATATCCCATAACACCGTCCGTCATCATGGCATGTAGAGGCTAATGTTTTCAGGAGAATTTCAGTTCGTGAGTGAGATTCAGCCACTAAATTTCCAGGAAGGGGGATAATGTGACAAACCCTTGATCCTGCACGAGGGAGAAGGATTATGATCGTCTTTAGAGAGGGATAGCCGGGGGGGGGGGGGGGGGGGACAAACTTTCCCTGAAAATTCGTGCCTGGGTGTTGGAATGGAGTTTTGAAATCATGAATTATGTCTCAAGGCAACCACCGTTCTAACAAAATATTCCCCAGCTGCTCGTGAAAGTATTACAACCCCATTCATTTTTCCAGTAGCGATGGTAACAGACAACAGAAGGGACTTCGTAAAATGAAGAAAAAGAAAGATACCTTGTTTCAACAACCACACCAACAATGGCCTTACATACATGTAGGATTCTCCAGCATTTAAATGACCATATAAAAAAGACTTCGGGAGTTTGTGCTTACATTTTTTTTCTTCATCCTTTTATGTTTTTATTTTGATTTGTTTGCAGATGTATATCGATCGGTGAGGATTATATCAAGACTGTATTTCCAAGACTATTGCGTCTCCGTACAACTTCCATCTCTGGACAACTGTCCCGTTAGCTCGCGCGTCCCGTTAGACACCCCCCCCCCCCCCCCCCCCTCCTTGACTATCGCCATGGCCCATGGATAACTCCCCCTTGGACGATGGTCGTGGACAACCGATCTGGCCATGTCACCAAACCCGTTATAACATTATCGCAAAGACACCCCCCCCCCCCCCGGCCTCCCAAATAACAAAAGAACAACAACAACAACAAACACCCATTGGTAGTTGAATTATAGTTTCAATACCTTATTATACTGCCTTTGCAATTCATTTTCAGATAATGTCTTACGTCGTTGTAATTTTCGCAAATTCCAAATCGGTGACGCACTAGGCTTTCGAAATTGCCTTAGGCTGGTATATGAAAAGTCTTTGAGATTGTGTTCTATAAATTATCCTCTCAATCACCACCATTTATAAATAGTAAGACCCTAGCTAAACTACCCAAGACAACACAAGGGAGGGGTGATGTTCTAACGGGCAATTATACGGGATTATTGCCCAGGATATAATTTTCCTCTTGTGTAGAGAGGCACGATGGCTCAGTGATAGAGCCATGGTCTCGTAACTAGAGGACCCGGGTTCGAAACCAAGTGGATGCGCTAGTGCCCTTTGGTAAGGCATTAATCCTTATTACCAAGTCCTTCGGAGAGGACTTAAGTCGTCGGTACCCTGGTTGGTCACTTACAAACATACACATGCTTTCTTAGCAGTCAGGTGAAGAAAAAAAAATCAGACCTTTCAGTTGTCCCATTGGAGTAGTTGTCCAGAGGGTCCTAACCACAGAACTAAAGACTTATTTAGGAGTTCTGTGGTCCTAACCAGGGAAGCAAGACTAGAGGATTGTTGTCCGGGGTAGTTTATATTTTCTTGGAAGTAACAGTAAAATGATAGTCGATCAGAGGTTGCGGTGGTGCGAGTTTCATGAGATATGATTTTTTTTCTTCTTCAGGAACTGACATCCGAAAGATGCGACTCGGGTTCGAAGTTCTGAAGAACTCATAGAGAGCTAATCACAGGACTAAATCACGTTCCCCTCCCTGTCTGGATGGTTAGATTACATTGTTCAGGTATTTTCTTTCACCTCGAAAAGATCTTTGCAAGATTGGCAAGGCAAGGGAAAGGTCTTTTCAAGGAACGCAAGGAATAAAACATATAATGTACCCTTTTGAAAAGAATTTTCCACGGATGCATGGAGCCGTACGTCCTTTTCTGCACGTATCACAGTATGCCACGTATGACCTGGACATGCTCGGATAAACCTCAAGCTGACCGTCAATATAAAGTTGCCTCAAAAGTTCATTCATCATTTGACTCGCTTGGGGAAGAAAATTGTAATTCACTGATATCAGGCATTGTAATAAGAAATGCCATAATTTCAATGCGAAAAAAATTCGTTCTCTCGCATTGTTATTCTTAATTAAGCGGTTCCGTCCATTGGCGTAGATAAAATGCAAGTTTTATAGACAGATTTTTGAAAAAGTCTCTGGTGTGGGAGGGGGATACACTGTCGCCGGTCATCCCCCCCCCCCCCCCCAATTATGAACACGGATCGACACCCCTGTTGCCCTTGTACGGTACGACAAACGGAATACGTTGGATTCTTTCCAAAGACTTTCAAACAGTAGGTCCGTACGAAGCTTGAAAAAACCAGGAGTGCCTTATTTCATTTTAATACCGAAATATTGTATGTACCCATGGGCGGAAAGCTCTCTTCAAACGTGAAGGGGGCAGACCCAAAATTGCCTGACAAGCAAAACAAAAACAAAAACAAAAACAAAAACAAAAACAAAAACAAAAACAAACAAAACAAAATAACTGGAGGGGGCGGGGAGGAGGTCATCAGCTGTGTGCGTGCACGTTTAACTCCAAAATTTTCTGACAAGCAAAGAAAAAAAATTGGAAAAAGGGGGTGCGACGCACCAATTGCGACCCCCCCCCCCCCCCTATTCCGACTGGATAATTACATATGGTACACGTCCTGCTTTGCACGTACATGTTATTCAGGCATGGCCTTGGATAAACCCATAAGTGACGTCAATATTAATTGAGTTTTTAAATGTATTGTCTGAGACGCTAAGTGACGATAGTTCTAGCACATTATAATTCAGGTGGGTGGTGTCAGGCATCGTATATTCGATACAAAAGAATACGAACCTGAACTATTGAACAAAGGAATGATTTTCTTTCTTTTTTTTACATGCAGCAGACCTTATCCTACGTTTTTCTAACTTTGTTCAACACTGCCTTTATTATTGGAAATGAATGCAAATATGATTTTGGATTTCTGTCACGCGATGATATCTTTGTTATTCTCGGGTGTGTGTTTTCTCTTTTCTCTTCTCTCTCTCTCTCTCTCTCTCTCTGACAAAGAATACGGTTATCAACCTTTTTAAGTTGAGATCACCAGCTTTGGTCATGATGTGTAATGTCACAGTAGGACTTCTCCATTTCCTGTGTAATAAAAAGTGCATAAACTGTCCCTTTTCTAATTTTTCTTTTGAAATATGAACTGTTACAGGTGGACGAGTAAAAATATGTTTTTGAATAAATCATAACCTATCAGGAAGATCCTCAAAATTACTTCTAATCCATTATTCTGATTTTTTTAAAATTTTGCTAAGACCATCTTTAAATACACCTGGTAAAGGGGTGGTACACATAATATTGTATTGTTCTGAATCAGATACTGTTACAAATATCATGGGTTTGATTGTTAAAGAGTGGAACTATTCTAAATTTTAACACATTCTTAGGAATGTCATTTAAAGATAGAACATTGAACCTAATCAATATGAAATTTACTTCCTTCGACTTTAAAATGTGCAAAATCAAGTATGTTTGGACTTGCTGAGTTAGAGGTATTAGCGATTAAAAGTGTCACCTTTGAAAACGCGGAGACATTGCAGACTACGGAATACTAACACTATCCCCAGTACAATATGAAGTGTCACTACACTACCACCCCCACTACCACTGATACCACTATACTACTCCTATAACTATAGTACTACCAACAACATTACCACTACTACTATACTACTACCACCCCACTACCACTGATACCACTATACTACTCCTATAACTATAGTACTACCAACAACATTACCACTACTACTATACTACTACCACCCCACTACCACTGATACCACTATACTACTCCTATAACTATAGTACTACCAACAACATTAACACTACTACTATACTACTACCATCCCCACTACCACTGATACCACTATACTACTCCTATAACTATAGTACTACCAACAACATTACCACTACTACTATACTACTACCACCCCCACTACCACTGATATCACTATACTACTCCTATAACTATAGTACTACCAACAACATTACCACTACTACTATACTACTACCACCCCACTACCACTGATACCACTATACTACTCCTATAACTATAGTTATATTTATTATACGTTATTTATTATTATACGTTATTTATTATAGTTTATTATACGACTACAACCACACCACTACTATCACCACCAAAAGTGAAGAAAGAGTGAAGTGAAGAGCAAAAGAGAGAGAAAGAAATGAAGATATTGGGGAGTGACTCCACACATTGAGGATTTCCGAGGCATAATGAATTCATAGAAAAGAGCCAGATTGGAATACTATACAGAGAAGGATATAATGATAGACATAATAACTAGCACATCAATGATGTGGCGCTCATCCGGCATGCAGCAAAGAAATTGATGCAATTTGTACTTTGAACACAGTAGACATTGTAATGAATCGATGAAATGTACATGTATTGGTTACATGCATGTACAGATGATGAAATGCCTATTGCAGATCTGGCTAAATGTGGTTTTGGAAGGAGACAGTGACATGTAGATATGAATGAAAGTCTGGAAATTGACAACTCAAGTTGCACGACTTCAGTTAAAAGATTTTGGGGAATGTAAATTTTAATAGTTTTACTGTGTGACAGAGAAATTTGAAATAAAGCATAAAGTTAGTCAAGGTGAGGTATCTCTACCAACTGTGAAATCTTTATTGAGAGAGATTTGAAGGTTAAGATTTGTAATAAAAGAGAAAAGCACTGAATGACATAAGTTATGCATTGGTGTAAAAAAAGAATTTTAAGGTTGGGACATTTAAGGGTGGCTTCAGTGCATTGTCCCTCACTGTTTCAAGTCTTTATTAGCTCATAACCCGCTATTGTTGACCACTGTCACTTCTGGGTTCTCGGTTCTGTCGATGATGTCGACAGAAATCATGTAGAAAGGTATAGCCTTTGAAATAATCCAGCAGCCATGGGTTTCATAATGGACAGGGCAAAGAGTTAAAATAAATTTTGTATAAATTACCATAAATAATTTTCTAGATAAAATTTCAAAATTCCGAGTAGAAGTTCAATGAACCTCATGAAAGTCTTCCTCAATAAATGAGGAAGAAGAAGCAAGTTTTGT
Organism: Heliocidaris tuberculata; assembly: GCA_025618425.1. NCBI lineage: Eukaryota > Metazoa > Echinodermata > Echinoidea > Camarodonta > Echinometridae > Heliocidaris > Heliocidaris tuberculata. The sequence goes on from CM046848.1 coordinate 28,895,963, forward strand.
GATTTTGTAATAAATTTCGCATAAATTAGCATAAATAATTTTCTAGACAAAATTTCAAAATTCCATGAAGAAGTTCAATGAACTTCATGAAAGTCTTTTAGATGGAAGAAAAAAAATCAAAATCAGTCAATAAATGAGGAAGAAGAAGCAATTTTTGTGATGTTTTAATAAATTTTGCATAAATTTGCATAAATAATTAGCATAAATTATTTTCTAGACAAAATTTTAAAATTCCGAGTAGAAGTTTAATAAACCTCATGAAAGTCTTTCAAATGGAACAAAAAAAAAATCGAAATCGGTCAATAAATGAGGAAGAAGCCATTTTTGTGATCTTTTTAATAAATTTCGCATAAATTAGCATAAATAATTTTCTAGACAAAATTTCAAATTTCCGAGTAGAAGTTCAATGAACCTCATGAAAGTCTTTCAGATGGAAAAAAAAAATCGAAATCGGTCAATAAATGAGGAAGAAGAAGCAATTTTTGTGATTTTTGAATAAATATCGCATAAATTAGCATAATTAATTTTGTAGACCAAAATTTCAAAATTCTGTGTAGAAGTTCAATGAACCTCATGAAAGTCTTTCAGATGGAACAAAAAAAATCGAAATCGGTCAATAAATGAGGAAGGAGAAGCAATTTTTGTGATTTTTGAGAAATGCGCATAAATTAGCATATTTAATGAGTTTCAAAATTCTGTGTAGAAGTTTCGAATCCCCCACCTAGTGCTATCATATAAAGCAAACGGAATTAAAATCGGGTAAGAAATGGCGAAGAAGAAGCATTTTGAAATTGTGGACGGACGACAGACGAAGGACGGACGGACGGACGGACGGACGGACGGACGACGGACGCCTCGCCACGGCATAAGCTCATCTGGCCCATTCGGGCCGGATGAGCTAAAAATGCATGACAGAATATCTAATTATAATTTATTGCAGAACCGAGTTCTGTTTCTTCATCCAAATTTTCATTTTCTAATATGCTTTTCGACTTTAAATATGAATATTTATAAAATAGCAAAGCAACAACAATGGTAAAGGACTTGGCATCTCTTTGCAAGAAATAAAACATCATGAAATTTGGCATGGATCAGCAGATTATACCCTAAAAATTATGTGTATACTAAACAACTATCTGATTAACATATCTCCCAAAACTTGATTTGGAGGCATCACGTAATACAAAATCACATAAATGTGTCATTTATGAAAATAAAATAGATACAAAAACCCTTTGTTAGAAACGATTCACTTTTATAGATAAAGTTGAGTTCTGGTCAAGCGATTACTTCGTTAAAGAAACTGTCTCAAAGCAATTGGCCAAGGTTGATCATGTCCACATAAAAATTGGTGTATACTGTGAGGTTTTGGAATCATCAAAACGCAAAAATGGGTATAAGGGACTGCATACACTTGGCATGAATGTTTGGCTGAACTCTTCGGCCATTTTGTCTGTGGAGATTACCATGGTCTAAAGAGGGCGCTGTACTGTTATGAAGAGTACAGAGATATTGCAGACTAAGGGGATAGATACATTTTCATAATTGCAGTTTAGAGTTGACTTCTCATCTAGCTGAGACTTCAGTCTATTTGTTACATAAAAGGCTGATTTATGTAATATAAAATTTTATATTCAAAGATTAAATGTACTGCTGAATTCCAGTTAAGACAAGAAATAAAGTATCAAAGAATCCAATAAACTGTACTTGGAATAGCCATATCTACATATATGATATCTGCGTGATGGCAATTCAGTACAATTTTATTTTGTTTCAAATGCAGATTCAGTATCAGAATTCCACCTTACCCCTTAGGTACCTCAGATGGGCTCTGTACGATTTCCGTGCAGAGGCTGCGGAGACTGCAATTTTGCTGTTTGCGTTCAGGACGCATCTTTTTGCGCCACTACGTTTCCCTAAGCTACCTTAAGTTCGTTGCCCGACTTCTTGATAAGCCTCAAATGGTCCATGCAACTTGATCATTAACCCATTGGACAATATTTAATTCTGGTATAGCACATATTTTCCATAGACTCAAGACCGAGTTATCTTAGGTTTAGTATTCAATTGGTTAAACGCACATAACATATCTTTTGGAGAAGACATCAGCAATAGACATGATCGAGTCCAGTCAAAGAGTTATAAGTCTGTACTTTTGGTTCCAATTCAATGCTTGGAGAAGGACTTCTTTGGAGCAAATTTCTGCCCCCTTCCTCCTCTGGATCTACTTGCTTGAGTTCTGACACTGAATTTGGGTTTGAAGGATTTGCTTCCATCACTGCTTCCATTCTCTCGATGGCCCTCTCTCCCTCGCCCTCCTCCTCGTCTTCCTCTTCTATCTCCTCCTCCCCTTCCCCCTCCTCTCCCTCCTAATTCTCTACCTCCTCTCCCTCCTCCGCCTCCTCCTCCTCTTCGCCTTCCTCCTCTATCTCCTCCTCCCCTTCCCCCTCTTCTCCCTCGTTCCCCTGATCCTCCTCTACTCCGATCTTGGGATCCAAACTTTTGACGCTTGTTGGTTCCTATGCCTCTGGTACCCTGAGATGATTGTGATCTCTTTCTTGGAAACAGACCTACGGAAAAAAAAGATATAATACCTAGAATAAGATCTGGCACAGGGTTTATTTCACTGACAACAGCTGCATGTTCAAATAGTCTAATATTTCAAAATAGCTGGCTAATTCTGGTAGTGGGAAATTAACCTGATCAAAAAATAGCCTGCTAATTCATATAGAAGACACAAATAGCAGGATTTTTGCACTACACTGCCTGGAAAACTAGCTCGAGCTATTAACACAAGTCCTTTTGGGCTACAGCCGGCTATTTGTCCAATTACAGGGCTACTTTGTGGGGAGAACGCATCTACTATGTTAGTTGCTGACAAGGTGAAGTGATGGCCATGACTGCTCCAAACCTGAATGTTATCTTTAAAGGGAAGGTTGAGTTCTGGGAAAGGTTAAAAATGATTTGGGAACTTTCTCATTCCTTTTATGTCAGTTTGGAAGAACATCATAGTAGAAATATTCCCTAAAATGGATCGCTCTTTAAATACCCTCATATTTGAAATATGACGAAAAATAGCTAAGGGGTTCAGGCCGAACATTCATGCCACACCTGTGTGCAGTCCCATATATCCATTTCTGTGTGCTGTGCATGTGTTTTTCAGCGAGACTGGGTCAATTTCTTATCATTTTGATGATTCCAAAACCACACACTACAAAACAATTCTTATGTAGAAATAATCAACCTTTCCCAATTGCTTTGAAACAGTTTCTTTCACAATGTAATTGCATGACCAGAGCTCTACTTTATCTTTAAAGGGCACCAATACATCAACAAATTTGTACACATCTAGTACAAAAACAACCCTAACAAATATACCTAACATTCATCGGGTTCAAATGTAAGGGCTAAGGAGTGTAAAGAAAAATAACATAAAACCCTTCGCAAGGAAGCCAAGTAGGACATGGAATATAGCACAGCAGGAAGGAACACATAATATAAAGAACATAATAGGCCAAGGTGAATGGTACCCTTTAAATCTTCTTTTTTTTTTCTTTCTGAAGTAGACTTGTTGTCTTACCTGCATCTGGTTCTTCTCCCACTGCTTCTCTGTAGTACTCCCTGTCATCATCCTCCTCCTCTACCTTCTCTTCCTCTTCTCCTTCTACATCCTTCCCATCCTTGGCCTCCCTCCCATATTTCCTCTTCATTCCTTCAATGGATCGTGCCCTGTCAGAAGGAATGAAAAGTTCAATGACTCCACATAACAATAATTCTCATAGTATTAGGTTAATTTATTGAATGACCTGTAAGAAGTCTGAATGAAACGCTAAATTATTTAGCTCAGTAAAAAGATCACTATTTCACTATTCACTATTCAGTGAATTCACTGTTTTGGAAAAATCTGATAATCACCAAGAACTAACTGTTAAGTACTGTTGGATACACAAATAATGTCAACAGGGGTAAAAAGTAAATCAACACTGTTGCTTCTCAGTTAACTGGCCAAGTAAGGGTTTAACAAAGAACAATCCAAGAAACTGTTTTAGACATCACTCACAGAAGCAAGTTCGAACAAGAAAGCAAACATCTAGTTGGAGAAGCTGAATCCAAAATCATAACTTTTCAATGCTAAGCAAAATTTGAATTAAATAAAAGATTTTTGTTTTCACACTCACTTGTTTTCTTCATTCTCTTTCTTCTTCTTCGCTACATTTGCCTCTTGCTGCTTTTTCCTCTTTATCTTTTCAATTCTGGAATCAAGAAAGGATTGAAAGAGACAGAAAGAGAGAGCATACATAGATAATGCAAAGGACACAGAGAAAAAATAAAGAAAGAGTGAAAGAGGGAAATAGAGCAGGACAGAAAGAGACAGAAGGGAGAGCAGAGCAGAAAGAAAGAAGAAGACTTAATTACAATATCAACTAAAATCAGAAAAAATCAGCAATTTGGTTAAACAATAATAATAATGATAATAATAATAATAATTAACATTTATATAGCGCTTGATTAAATATTGTTTTTAAGCGCTTAACAAACTTAAAGATAAACTAAACAAACAACTTATGAAGCAAAACATCAGCAATAAAGAATCATTAGAAGGATGACATAAATAGAATATAAGACAAAGTCATAAGATTAAATATAATTATGAAATTATACATAGACATAACTACGGATTCGGAATTACAATCTGAATATAGATATTAACTAAATTGTGGGATTACAGTGTGAAGAGATAGGTCTTTAATCTGGTTTTAAATGTGGCAAGTGTTGGGGAGTCACGGATAAATAGAGGCAAATTGTTCCAGAGTTTGGGAGCACATACGGAAAAGGCACAATGCTGACATACACTTATTATCTGAGCCCATATTCATAAAACCTTACTAAGCTAGTTGTCAATTAATTGCATAGGCTACAATACATGACTAGTTGCCAACTAAGCCTAGTAAGGTTTTAGGAATATGAGACCTGCATACTGAAAAAACATGATCTTTTGTGAATTTCAAAGGACAACCATTTTTGCTTACAAGAATTGTACAAATTCAGTTTAGTATCAATTGCGATTTAATCATATCACAGAAAAAATGTTTCATGCATGTGAAACTTTCCGCTTTTACAAGGTCTTATCACATGCTTTGTTTATGCCTCATCATTCAAAATTTTACACATCCAAGGCTTTACATAAACCTTATTTGGCCATACAAGAACTGTTGCTCTTTTCTATTTCAATAGACCAACAGACATTATAAAGGAAAGGTTAATAGTTTTCTTCATGATTGGCAACACACAATTGCAATACACTTCAATATATTTATCATAACATATAACATTTTTTAGAAAGAAAGAAATAACTTACTTCTTCCTGAATTTCACCTCTCTAGCTGCTGCAATTTCATCCTTTGTTTTTGTAACTAAAAAATAAAATAAAACAGAAAAGATTTGTCCATGGCTTGAAAATATCTTGTTGCACATGATGAGAAAGAAGGTATACTGACAAAAAGGAAGAATTGAAAGGAAAACAGGCTTGAAAGTTATGTTTGATCAAAGTGTCCATGTTAAACATTGTCTTCACTTCTCTCTTTCTTCGGTAATGTAATCAATGTTGCTATCTATTGCTTAAAATACAAAAATATTCATACGACCAAGCCAAATCTCAAACTTGAAGAAAAACAAAGAAATCAAATATTAATTACAATGGGTAAGTCACTAGACTATGGATTAACCAGTCTGCAACATTAATACAGAAAAATAAAAATATTCCACTCTAAATCAGGAATAGTATGGATCTCCTGTAGGAAAATAGTCTCTGAGTGCTTTAAGTATCCAACATGGCAGCCTGCTTCTTATACCCTGTAGGTGCCTTGAGTATTCCTTGGGATGGATACATGTACGTGTGCATTACAAATATTATTACTATTTACTATCTACTAATGTTCAAATTCTAGGAATGTTATGCTTATGCCCTACAAATTATGTATTCAAAATTCAAAACTTGAAATTGGGATTGCTTATTAGTACCACAACCTTAAAGGTAATGTTGAGTTTTGGTAAGCCCTGAAAAGGTTTTTGTCAGATTTCTTTGATTTTTGTTGATAAATAGCAAGATACTAGCGATAATAAGACACTGAAAATTTTGTCTCCTACAGTTTAATATTAAACAAATGAGAGGCAAAAAATAATTTATATGCTGGGCCAGGCAGTAAACTCCCAACAACGGCAGCATGTACTATATACTATACACACACGTGTAAAACCACTAAGTAACTACACACGGTGACACACATGCTGTCTCGAGACTGCTGTGCGGGGAGCCGTCAGGGTGGAAAAGTCCTAGCATATGGCAGTGATCTAGAGTTCCTTACATATTTTTTTCACCGGAAATCATAGATGGCATACTAAATGATCTCTCACAAACATCTTTTGATACAAGGAGAACAACATGAGACTATATTCAACATGTTTTTTTCCAATTTCCTTTTAGCAACCAATACTGGACATGAGCTTTAAACAAATTATGTTACTCACTGGATGAGTGATAGAGTACCTCCCCTTCGCAGAGACCTTCCTCAATCTTGATGAGGTCCAGCTGCAAACGAGGTCCAATCTAATTCAATTGAGAAACAAGAAATTCGAGTTTGCTACAAGTTACAACTCCTGGGCCCTCTTGCATAAAAAGTTGCGTTTAAACACAAGTCAAAAAATTAGACGCAACTTGATTTCAGCCAATCAGGATTGCGTATTTGGGACTTGCGTTTAATTTTTGGAGTTGCGATTAAACGCAACTTTTTATGCAAGAGGCCCCTGGTATCTTAAATCAAAATGGAATTCAATCCCAAGCTTTTCATCAATAAAGTAAATTGTCCCTCCAAAAAGTGACTGGATAATTTAGAGGATGCAGCCTCAGGACTGGAAATGCTAGGATTTCACTGCACTGGCAACTGGCCATGTTGTCACAAACAGGATCAAAATAGTATCTAGAAATCTATGATGTTATTTGTATTTGATTATCTACATGTACTTAGTTAGCATCAAAGGTAAAATGGCAAACTCAGCAGATCAGTAAACAGATATATTCATTTTTCATGCATACTCTGTGAACAAGAGTTGCTATTGAAAACTAGACATTTTGTAAGAGAATTGTCTGACATAGCAGCATATATGATATGCAAGGTGAATTCTATGCAAACAAAACATATTTACAACATTTTCTGGTATCTGTGCTCTAACAAGTTCACTGTAAAAGTGCTAAATATGAAACAGTTGTTAATATTATTATTACTAACAGGTTGATAAAAAAAGGTTGTTACCAAGGGTTCTTTGAAGAAACACCAATGAATTTGAATACCTTTATAAACTGGTCTATTCAGGTAATTATATATTCGATGTGAGTGTCTCACCTCCACTAGCCTGATGGCGCTCTTCTGGTTGTCCAGGTTGCCCCTGCTAGCTAACCTCTGAGGTAGGGTCACTTCATTGTGCTCTCCGTCCATCTCTGCCTCACTCTCAGACAACTGACCAGTGCTAGGGAAAAATAGTGTGGATAATAATTATTGATAACAGTCCACATTTATATACACTAAAGTCTCATGGAAGGTAAGAAATTCAAAGTTCTCTGAAGAGCAATATTAGGAAACAAATTATCAGAGGGGCAGTGGAGGGATGTCCTTGCAGAGGACATCCAACAACAGCTTGGACAGATGATATTCATACAGGAGCGGAGTATACATACTACATTAAAAAATATAAAAATTAGTGTCCCTCTCATATCATTGTTTGGGATGCTCTTTTTCTGTAGCGGGGGGGCGGGGGGGGGGGGGGGGGTTGGAGAGATGAGGGGTACAAGAGGGGGGGAGAAGGAAGAGGGGTAGAGAAAGATATTTAAACAGGGGCAAAGTATTGTGTAAAAAGTGTCTAACATTCTGATACTGTCCAAGATTAAGAACCTCACTCTCAACTAAGGAGAGGAGGGGTAGAGATAAGAAGGGAATAAACCAGTTCGTAATTAGTTCATGGTACAAATGACCCTGAAATGACCCTGATTTGACCCCGCGCAGGGTACACGCATTTGGTTTGGACGCGCTACTTGTTTAATAGGTATAATCGTACTAGTGAGCGCATCATGGTGCATATAAAATGACAGCGTATAAAGGTCAATTGAACTCAGTACAAATTACCTTTATCTGCACATGCGCACATTTTAATTTATCAACTGGCTTATCGGAGGAATGAATGTAGTGAGAGACAAAGGCTCGATTAACAAAAGAGGTTTATTTTAAACCATGGGTTAAACCTTTAAGCGCAGTACGCACATGTCCTCTTGTCCAATAGAAGGACAGTAATGCGCTTATTTAAGCCTAATTTAGTCCACAACGGAGGTTTAAACCATGGTTTAGACCATGGTTTAAAATAATTCTCTTTCGTGAATTTGGGCCCTTGTAAGAAAGAAGAGGGGCGTAGTACACTCACTTGAGGAAGAAGTCGCTGACGTCCTGATAACGTCCTAGATTAGGAACTTTACTCTGGAGGAGTTTCTTGGTGCTACGACTCATCCCCATAGGAACAGCTTTGATAGAACTGTGAAAGAAAACAACAATATTAAAGCCAGTTCGTAATTAGTACATGGTGTAAATGACCCTGAAATGACCCCAATTTGTACACGCACGCAAATTTTTTTTGTGGATGCCCTTCTTGTTTAACAAGTAAAATCACACTGGTGCGCACACCTTGGTTCATACACTATGAAAGCGTATAAAGGTACAAATGACCTTTAGCTGCACATCATCAATAATGATACTATAACATAGGTGTCTCTATTACATAGTGCAAGATGTATTTCCTGGTAGCATATGACTCAAACTTCATGTCAAAATTTGCTTACTTCCTATCAGGTACCCTTTCATTACACCTGGATCCTGAAAGAGTCAATGCACAGAGCAACAGCACTGCTCCAAGATTTAATCAATAACAACAAAATGCAATCCTATACCACAGCACCCCATGTGTGATTTCTTATGCATTGAAAAATCTACTCCTTTACAAGAAGAGGTCTCAAATAGTTATACTGACAGTCATAGCCGTCACAATCAAATCATATCAATGTAGGCAAATGCAAAGGAAACAGATTTCATATTTCTTGTACCCATTTGTGGCAAGATAGACATGCTATGCATTGATCTAACGGCACTCTGAAATTATGTGACAAAGAGGATTAATCGTAAACCCTTAGCTCCATGAAAAGAAATACTAAACTCTTTATGCTGACAACATATTATCATACTGTAAATCAAGTGTTGAGAGCCAGAAGGGTGTTAACAAATAATCTCATACACTTTAAAGCAAGGTAGAGTTCTGGGCCCTGTTTCATAAAACTTGTTATCAATGACAAGTTGCAATAACTGTTATAAGCTACTGAAATCCTTGCATCTGATTGGCTGAGAGCAAATTTGTCGGTAAAAATCACCAACAAGACACTTGATGAAACACCCCTTCAGGTCATGCAATTACATTGTAAAAGAAACTGTCTCAAAGCAATTGGAAAAGGTTGACCATCATCAAAATAGATAAGAAATTGACCCAATCTTGCTGAAAAGTACATGTACTGCACACACAAATGGGTATATGGGACTACACACACAAGTAGCATGAATTTTCAGCCTAACCACTTCAGCTATTTCTAGTCACATTTCGAATATGAGGGCATTTGAAGAGCAATCCTTTTCAGGGGATTTTTCTATTTTGATGTTCTTCCAAACTTACAAAAAAGGAAAGAGAAAGCTTACAAATTATTTTTCAACTTTCCCAGAACTCAACCTTCCCTTTAACACAGAGTTAATGCCCTTCTGGTTCTCAACAGAAAAAATAATCTAGGGATGACTTTTCTTTTCTAGTTTTCTAATCAAAGTTTGACAAACGTCCTGAATCTCCCTGAGGACTAAGCATTACAAAGTTCACTGGATTGGGGATCAGAGAGTTAACTCATAGTGTCGGAACTCTGTACAATTGATCTCAGCATTGTAGTTGAGCAAAACACATTATAAAGTTCACTCGATTAGGGATAAGAGAGTTAACTCATTGCATCTGAACTCTATATGACTGGTCTCAGCATTGTAGTTGAGCAAAACGCATTATAAAGTTCACTCGATTGAGGATCAGAGAGTTAACTCATAGTGTCTGAACTCTATACAATTGGTCTCAGCATTGTAGTTGAGCAAAACACATTATAAAGTTCACTCGATTGGGGATAAGAGAGTTAACTCATAGCATCTGAACTCTATATGATTGGTCTCAGCATTGCAGGTGAGCAAAACACATTATAAAGTTCACTTAATTGGGGATAAGAGAGTTAACTCATAGCACCTGGGGCCTGTTTCTAGAAACCGTCATATGTCTAAGTTCTTAACTAAGTCAGCGCTAGTTCTCTAGTTGTCCGCTACGTGTTTCACAAAGCCGTCTTTACCAAGATGCATGACAACTTCCTGACTAAGGACTTATGACGCCTCCAACCCTGTCATATCTTTTTTAGTCGACGTACAGCGCCATCATGTTATTTATTGGGTAGATTATGGTAGGCAAAAAGTGACACTACATACTTCTATGGAACTCTTTCTACGCATTCATTTTATCTGGAATTTATCCATGTTTATATTATAAAAATTATTTAAAATACATAGTGTTTTTGTTCAAGGCTTGTCTCCACTTAACTCTAGTGAATCAACACTCTTTCCACATTCTAATGGATTAAAAAAAAAAACAACAACAAACAAACAACAGTCTAATTGAGGTCATTTCAATATGAAAGGAACTTTTTTTCAAATGAAAAAGAAAACCATAATAAAAACGATAACAATAATAGACTGACAGGAGATAGGCCTGTATCAAAATGTGGTGGGATTTGAAAAAAAAAAAGTTAAACCAAAACTTGTCAAATTAATCCCATCATTGGAAACTGGAAAAAAAAAAAAAAAAAAACTATTGACAAATAAACATTGGGCAAGAAAAAAAAATACAAGCCTTACTGATACGCAATGGGAACTTGGGAAGTATTATAATCTAGAAAAAATATAAATTCATAACTGTTGCTAGGTATGTTTTATGTCAAAATGAATTTAGTAAGTCTCTTAACTTCTGATTGCAAAGCTATTTTACGATATGGGTCATTCATATCTGATCAATTAGCATGAAAAATGACGTGCCGTCATAATAAACTTGAAAATCACATGTTACGTCATATATAATAATTACAAGAGTGCTTTTTGTGTGAAAACAAATAATTGGGCGATCTTCGTAAAAGATTTCTATAAAGATTTCTTTGGTAAACTAAAATCCGACGAGGGAACTGTAATATGACACCGTAGGCCAGCCATAGTCAATGGCATATTCTCTGGTTTTTAGACCCATATCAGTGTAACCATAGATTATATCAACGATTTTTAAAATGAATACTTTAAAATACACGTGTTTAAACTTATAATATGAATATTTTTGTAATTTCCATATCATACTCAAGCCCAAAAACATTATGTAAAACATTCAAAGCATATTATTATTACAAAAAAAAAAATATGGGTTTATTTTCATAAACTATCAAATCACGACATCCGGGGGGTACCTATTCAACGTAAAACTGGCTCACCGATCATGAAATAAATCACTCATATTTCTCATTTTACAGGCGAATCCAGCATGTAATTTACATAATTTAAAAATTATTTGGCATCTATTATACCCTTCTACATTTTCTATTTTCTTTTATTCCCTAATTCATTCAAATATTTGCAGTTGAGTGAAATGTAGCTTTTAAAAATATAGTGTAATTGCAACCAAGGCTACGTGTCGGCTCCTATTCTCGCCGATAGTATCGTTATCACGAGATGTCTAGCTAGTTAGCTCTTCGTGAAACAGTTTAGGAAGATCATGGACATCTCCGTAGTTGGCGGATAAAGTTATGACTGTCTTGTCGTTGGTTTCGAGAAACAGGCCCCTGAACTCTATATGATTGGTCTCAGCATTGCGTTGAGCAAAACACATTATAAAGTTCACTCGACTGGGGATCAGATAGTTAACTCATAGCGTCTGAACTCTGTACAATTGATCTCAGCATTGTAGTTGAGCAAAACACATTATAAAGTTCACTCGATTGGGTATCAGAGAGTTAACTTACTAGTGTCTGAACTCTATATGATTGGTCTCAGCATTGTAGTTGAGCAAAACACATCTTCTTATGTCATTCAGGTGAACCTGAAACAACAAGAAATAACAAGATGATATAAGTTCATGTCAATGTGTAGATTAGGTATTTGGACATTTTATGAGCAATATGAGGCTACATGATGATCACGTATACAAAAAATATTCAAAATACTTTTCAAAAAACAAATTTCTGACAAATACTCTATTACAACTGACACTTCGCAGGAGTCTGGCCGCATGTCACATATACAAACAATTTGAGAGTATTCAGGGCCCTGTTTCATAAACTTGTTATCAATAACAACTTTGCTCTCAGCCAATCAGATTCAAGGATTCCAGTAGCTTACAACAATTATTGTAACTTGTTATTGATAACAAGTTTTATGAAACAGGACCAGGACTAAAACTAACCTTGTTGACGTTGATGGAAGGGAACATGTTCTGGAACATGGTGGTCATGAGCTTGAAGCGCAGCTCATCACCGTTGAAGTTGTTGAGGATGAGGAGAGGATGATGAAGAAACTGAGATGCATACATGTTGGGTTTCCTCAGAGACGATACAACATCCTTGGCCAGACAGTACTACGGGTGAGGAAGCAAAGTCATCAAACTGGTTTGGTGTGTACTCCTAAGTGGGTTTAGTTTACCCTCATGGGGTCACCAAGGTCATGAATCACAAATTGCATCCATGAGAAAGGTTTCAATCATACTGTCTTTGTCAATAGAGATCCTGATACAAAAACATGTTCCATAATATCTAACTTCACAATTCATAAATACAAGTTAAAGGGAAGGTGGAGTTCTGGGAAAGGCAAAAAATAATTTGTGAGCTTTGCAAGATTATCATAGTAGATATGTCCCCTGAAAAGGATTGCTCTTCAAATGCCCTCACATTCAAAATATGACAAAAAAAACAGCTGAAATGTCGGGCTGAACATTTGTGTGTAGTCCCATATACATATTTCTGTGTGCAGTGCATGTGACTCTCAGCAGGATTGAGTCAATTTCTTATCATTTTTGTGATTCCAAACCTTACCGCATACACCCAATTCTTATGTGCTATATACATGTAATCAAACCTTTCCCAATTGCTTTGAGACGGTTTCTTTCACAATTAAATCTCATGACCAGAACTCAACTTTATCTTTAAATTTCAAGAAGGCTAACTTTCTTTGTCCCAAATTTTGCAACATCCAAGTTTGGGTGGTTCAAACGGCCTATGGCAGTGAAAAACATTTTATTCACAGATATTCTGACAGAAATGTAAACATTTGATGCTCACACTACATTTCCAAATGAAAACATCCTTTTCTCAGGAGTGCAGTACCCATGATTTTATCTCACCTTGTGAACTTTGAAGGTCAAGGTTGGCCCTCTAGGCAGCCTCATTATCCTCTGTAGCACATGAAATAGAGAAGAGTGAGAAAACATGCAAAAGAATTAATTCTATACAAATTTATTATTGAACAAGTTACTGCTTTCTTTTTTCAGCTATCTAACTGCAATGAGCATATTTATATATGTTGATCACGTATGCTCTAATAATTTATATTCAACAGAAGCAGAGAACAAATATTGTGATAACTGACATATGTTATGACTGGGAGACAATAATCCTCTCTGCGAACTGCCACTTGACAAAAACTACTCTATTAAACCTCCCAGTCAAATAAGCCCAATAGCAACTGAAATAAATTTTTAGACAAGCCGGCATGGAAAAGAGTTTATTCAATTAGACTGCTTTCTCTGCATGGGAAATCAAAATGCAGAAATCATCAGTCTTTAAACGAATCAGAATGTGGTCTACAAGTTGATTATGACTACTAATACTCTAGACCTACTGACAATATTCAACGCACCATATGTATTGCAGAGTCGGTCTTTGTGTATGAAAGAAAATGTGAAACACCAAGGGGACCTGCTACTCCAACAAAGTCTTTCAGAGTGTTCTTCTTCCGGGCCTACGAAAATACACAAGATGACAGGGGAAAAAACATCAGTATTTGCCAAATATCCAAGATGTCAGCAAAGCAAAAAAGAGTTAATAATAGACTTCACTGTAACAAATAAGTTCATTTATGAGTGATTTAGTGAAGAAGAAAAACTTTTTTCTGTGAAGCTTTTTTTTCATGGTTTTGCTTCATTTTGCTTCATTTTAAGCTTTAAGGAACTGAATTGCTCTCAGCTCCTGGCTATTTATCACAGCTCTGAAGTTCAAAGAGATGAACCTAAAAAACTGGTGATACTTTTTGGCATTAGCTTTTCTTGCTCTCCGCTACATTTTGGACTCATTAAGGTTGATGTGTATTTTACATGTACTTGCCTTCTGGGCCCCGTTTCATAAAACTTGTTATCAGTACCAACTGGCACATTTCTATAACAAATTTGCTCTCAGCCAATCAGATACAAGGATTTCAGCAGCTTATAATAGTTATTGCAACTTGTTAATTTTAACAAGTTTTATGAAACCGGGCCCAGAAGGCAAGTACATGTACAAGCTTGCATATAAGCACCCAGTGGACTTATGGCTTAAAGTTCTCTCCAAGGGACTTGGTAATCAATGATTAATACCTCATACCACAGTCGCACCGCCAAACCGACCCCACACTGACTCCAAACCGACCGATTCTTAGCCATTAGTGGCAATGTAATTTTTAGTTTGGTCTGTTGTCGGTCTGGCATTGGTCTTGTTGGTGTGACTTTGGTATTACCAAATGTTGAAAACTGCCTTAAAGAAACAGCAGACACACAAGATCCAATATTACATTTACCATTCCCCCCAAACCTAATAGCAACTCCAGCCTTTGACAACTGAATCATCCCCTTCCCCCTAGGTTTCATACAGAAACCACCCAGTCCTCGTGGCAATGGTTTAATACTTACCCTGAGACTTGATGCAGTGTAAGGCTCCATCACTTGTCTTGTATCGAGCATAAGCTGAAGGCCGTTCTTCCCAACCCTGCCCCTATTGAAGACAAATGTATGTGGAGCTTTCCCATAGTCATTCTCAGCAAGGTTTTGCTTTTTTTGGGCTGCCTTCTTAGATTTGCTCTGCAGTTTTGGGGAAGAAAAATCAGAGAAATTTATCTTTTTTCAATGATCTCATGTTCATCATTAAAGATAAAGTTGAGTTCTGGTCATGTGATTGAAAGAAACTTTCAAAGCAACAGACCGCTTCGGTAATGTACGCAAATTTTATACATACCTTTCAAACAAAGGTTGTTCTTGACAATCTGAAAGCTTGCTGGACATAGCAATAAGTAATGTATGCAAACTGGATTCCAAGCATTGAGGTTCATTGATAAAAAGCACGTTAATGGAATAGCTCGTCACTACGTGCTCAAACAAGAAGTGTGCATAAATTTGTATACATTACAGAACCGGTCTATTGGGAAAGGCTAAGCATGTCTACATAAGATATGGTGATACTATGCTGTACGTGAGGCTTTGAAATCATCAAATTGATAAAAAATTGACACAATCTTGCTGAAAAGCACATGCACTGCACACAGAAATGGGTGTATGGGACTTTTTCTCGTCATGTTTCGAATATAAGGGCGTTTAAAGAGCAATCCTTTTCAGGGGACAAATCTACTATGATGTTCTTCTAAACTGACATATAAGGAATGAGAAAGCTCACAAATGATTTTTCACCTTTCGCAGAACTCAACCTTCTATTTAATCAGTAACATTAGGCCTACCCAATGAACTATCCATATGTGGTGCTGTGTGAGTTTCAGCTGCAGTTGACCTTTAAGTTGCAGAGGAACTACACTAGAATTCAATAAAACTTCTTGCCTTTTACAGTGTATGATTATCAAATATGCAAGTTGAATATAAATCCATTGATTGGATCTCAGTCATCTGGACGATGTGGAATTTTCAGGCTGTGTTTGTACCATGGTAATCTGCGATCTTACTCCTTGGAAAAACTGTGAGTTCAAGAATACAAGCTCCCAACCATGGTACAGACAGTTGAAACTCATATTGTAACTTTTTACACGTATGAGTGTGTGCATGTTGTTTTGACGCGATCTTGAGCCCGGGAGTTCCCAACGGCGGGGCTGGCGGGTGTCGTTGCTCTGCTGTGATTGTGCCGAGTCGACATGAACGATTTGACCTTACTTTTTATCGCTCCCAACCAAAATATTCTTGCAATATCTTTACGGAAAATATGTAAAAGAATATTTTTAGATAAACATATATATTCTCTTTTTGTTTTTGGAATGCCAAATGTTAAATTACTTGCCTTCAAATTAGGCTTCAGAACTTCACAATGGACTTATATTTCTTTAGTTTTGGTGAGTGCTTCTCGCCAAGTTATACTGGAAAATTGTTTTCGTGGTTTTTATTTGCCTCTGAGAATGAAATTAAGCTTTTCAATTTGTTGAAATGAGTTTTATATCAAAATCTTTTAAGCGATTATATACTTCTTTGTCTACTTGCAGGGTTGATTTTTTTTAGAAATACACTGAATGATTTGAAGAAGTACAGGTGTATATGTTCTTATTCTTGGCATTTTGTATTTTCATCCATCCTTTTTTCTTGCATTTTCTAAAATTTGTTTACAATATTAAGGATAAATATGGTTGGATATGTCTGATACTCAACAATTCAATACATTTATATACAATCACGTCAGCAATAAATATTAAATACTGTTCTTTTTCTTTTCTTCTTCATTGTTATGAGAAAACATCAGACAGCTACAAAGTCTTTCAACACAAATATTTCTATCCATCGTCTTTGTTAAAAACTAGCAACACTTTGTCTCTGGTAGAGGCCACTCCACCTACTAACAATTCGTCTAGAGTAGGAATAAGAACAAGAAACACAATGATATTATGTTGTTTTGATATTGAATAAGAATTTTTATTTTACCTCACAACATATTTCTTTTAAGAAACTCTTAACATCATCTTTCACATAGAAAAAATAAGGAGAACTTCATGAAATTTTTTTCCACGGAACTCTTTTTTCCCCCCTTTCCCAGAAGTGATATAATTACAATATTATTAAGCATGTTCAGTATTACAACATTTTCCTGTGAAGAAAGAAAACAAAACATATCATTCTTTATGAAATTGGAGTGAAAGGACCAAGAGATAGCATTCAATAAAATACATAAAATCATAGTATACTCTACAACTTTTCAGGTATGAGCAGAGTGAATGCACATTATGCTCCATACACTCTGTACATAAAAGCATGCGATGCTGCGTACACAAAATCACAATTTTGGTATGCCAAGTTATGTATTAAAATTTAAACGTCATAGTTTAGTGGCCGTTTTTTGGTCTATAAATTGGAATAACTCCGCAATGGAGAGGAGTTATTTCTTGGTTTATGGCTTAAAGGGAGCCACCGCTCGATATCCATGTACGTTCCATTTCATTCGCTTGCCCCTATTGCAAGGCCGTGCATTACAACAGTCTTGGAGCAGCGAACAAAATTGCCGTCGAGGGTGGGGTACTTTGTCAGTTGGGTTGTTCAGTTCGTCTTTCTTCAGTCGAATGCGTATCACTGCAATTGCATGCTCGTTTACCGAAGATGTGCGAAGATCCTGAATATTACCCGAGCCGGGCCAAGCTCCAAAACACCACGATTGGCGACTTTTCGGTCCCTTTAAAATAATTCTGTAAGTGAGCTCTTTCCAATGATATTTATTTTATGGTAAATATCTGAAAATGAAAAATTTATGGAAGTACCTACTACTATAGTATAGAGAAGTCGATGAGCCACCAGATGGTGGACTGTACTCATCTAGAAGAAGAAGAAGAAGTTCGGCGAACTCGAGCAGTCGAGCTATGCTACACTGCTTGCGACGCGTCGCCCGTCGCCGCCGCTGGCCCGCTGCATCTGAAAGTCCGCTGATGAACTAGGCTACCTACACAATTTATAATAATATGGGACCACGTTCCTGACAACGACATATGTTTTCACAATGATTTACCTATAGAAATCATGATAAATCACACAAAATTTGTCAAAATATTTTACACAATTATTTCGATTCAATTCCGAATCTTTCTTACCTTTTTACGTGCCATTATAGTTTACCAAACGGGTGATGTGAGAATTTAAAAGAGCACCATACGTTCGCGTTCACGTTCACATATCACACATGTTTCTAAAAATGATGTCTTCAGAGGACCGATAGAGGGACACTTTTCAATAGATAAAAATAGGCCGAAATCTTGTGGAATATCATATGGGCACATGTATAAGTAAATCATCCGCTCGTAATGCATGCCGGTGAGGCGGAGCAAAGATGATTTGAAATTAATTGATTAGAAATATTCATATAAAATCGATTCAATGTTCTCAGTAAATTTAAAAAGCGTAAATGGTGTTTAATAAACATACCAGGGGCGTAGATAGCGGGGGGGGGGGGGGGGGGATGGTGTGTACAAACATCCCCCCCCCCAGGTTTCACCCCACAAAAAAAAAAAAAAAAAAAAAAAGTGGTGGAAAATATACACTTCTATATTATGTTGTAGATAAATATAATTTGATATATTATATCTATTAATTAATTTATAATTATATTCTTTATTTCAATATAAATGTTATATATCTGTGTACAATATTGTAGATTTATGTGAATTTATTAATATTTATCTACAATGCTGTCGTGGCTTCTGATTTTTCCCAATATATTTTGACACCACTAGAAAGTGAAAACCATCTACTTCAAATTATACAACATGGGTGTTAATCTTGGAGTGATATGGGGGTATAATCTTTTTTTAATGAAGTGGGGGGGGGGGGGTGTTGCAAAACTGAAATGAAATGTGGTGGAAATGTGGTGGAATCGAATGTGGTGGAGAAAGAGGGAATACATCACACCCAATATTTATTGAGGATGATGATGACCTGTGTCATCATCACCCAACTATACATAGGTCAGAAGCACCGCTCCGGGCGTTGCATGTGGGGACAGTGCCCTTCTTTTCCCATTAACTTCAGATAAGTACCCCCATTTTTCTTTCGAGTAAATCCCAGTTCCATATTCTTTTAAGTGCCCATTTTGATAATTATACCTCATCTCTCACCTTACCTTTGATAAATGCTCCTATTTCAACGAGAGCATTTCCCCCCTTTTAATCCCTTTTATTCCTTTTAATGTAACAAGTCATTTTTTTTCTTTGTAATATATAGACACTGATTTAATTTTTCTACTTTACATAAGAACATTTTCCCGTTCTTATAAATGCCCCTTTTCACCTGTGATGAACTGCCTTTTCTACCTTTCCTACACATTCATTTATTTTTCTAATAATTGAAGTGTCCTTTTCCCCATGACAAGTACCACGTTTCCATTTTCCATAACATGTGCCCCTAATCCAAAGTGACTTAGAGCCAGTATTCCCAAATGCTCGCTCGCTACGCTCGCTCGTATTAAAAGTACAGCTTATTAAATAAATTTTCATTGTAAAATTTTGCAATCACATTGTAATTGCTATTGTTTGCTCGCTCGCTCAATATTCAAATCATACTACAAAATTGCAAAGCATGATGCTAACTTGTATCTTGGATATGTAAAGAGAAAAACCATATACATGTTTACACACCCTCACCCCACACACACACACACACACACACACACACACACACTATATATATATATATATACTGTATATTATATACGTACACATACACACGCGCACACACACACACACACACACACACACACACACACATATGTACACATATATATATATATATATATATATATATATATATATATATATATATATATATATATATATATATATATATATATATATATATATATATCTGGCCCTTCGGGGAAATCATACCCCCCAGGTATGAGGACCTGTCTACGCCAATGAAACATACTCTTTCCAATTTGACACCTTAGCTGAAGTTGGCTAGCCTTTTATTATTTTTAAAGGATTTATTTTATCACTGGTGCACTTCACTGTTTCAATGTGCGAATGGGTGGAAATTTCGGCTAGCCTTGTTTCAGCCTAAATATATTTTTTAATCGCTGGGAAAGTGCCCAAATGAGGTACTTCATTTGGGAGATTTTTATATTTTGTGTCTGTTCTGTGAATTTAAAGGGCAATCCAACCTTGGTAATAAGATGAATTGTGTGAAAGCAGAAAAATAAGAAAAACAAGATGGTGAAAGTTTGAAAGAAATTGGACAAGGATTAAGAAAGTTATGGATGTTTGAAAAATGAGAACACTACATCTATGTGAATCTCAAATTGGCAATTTGGTGAGTCAATTGTGACATTTTTGTGGACAACTCTCCCATTTGTCGCACACAAAAATATCATTAATTTGCGGTTTTCGTCGAGGCGCTTTTACCCTCGGGGCAGTACTCAAAATATATTGGAGATAGCATATTGTTATATATAGGTCCTCATGAGCGAAAAGATCCTACTGAGTAATGCATTTTGAAAAAAAAAGTGACATTTTAGTCATTTTGTGTGTTAGAGCGAATGGGGGAGTTGTCCACAGCTACATCACAGTGACATTACCTATTCGGCCAATTTGAAATTCCCGTATGATTACAACTTTCAAAAATTCATAACTTTCTTATTGCTTGTCCGATTTCGTTCAAACTTTCACCAATCTGCTTCTCTGATTTTTCCTCTTTCTTTCAAAGCAACTTGCTATTAAGGTTGGATTTCTCTTTAACCCTTTCAGGACAGGAATTATTCAAGGGCTAAATTGATCACATTTCGATCTTCAAATTGGCAACAATAATGTTTTTCTTTTAGTGCTGCATGGTTCTAATAAGGTGTAATGTCTTTGAGAACAATAAACAGGGTTAAAATTTTGTCAAAAAGTTGAAAAAATTGCCAATTTTGATGAAAATCAATGATTTTGAACCTCTCAATGTGTTGCCAATTTAAGGATTTCAAAGCTAATTCTCTTTTTAAAAATTCCTGGCATCAACCGCAATATGGTCATGGAACAAAAATGGACATAGTGTGTGCAGAAATATTTGCTCTTTCTACTCATGCATCTGGTATATTTTTCAGAGTTCTGAATCAAAAGTTATTGAGCCAAACCACAAAATGTGGTCAATTGTCTTGAAAGGGTTAAACGATTTCTATCCAGGGGTTTTCAAAATATGATTTTTAGACAACTTTCGTTATAGCACGTAAGTGAATGGGGCCGTGAATTACTTATGAGAGCCCATATGTCTCTTTTCATCTATTTATTAGGTGGGCTCAGAGCGCGTTGATAGAGAGAGTTTCATCTATTTTTCGCTGCTCCCTAGCAGAATAGTATTTTTTTCGCTGGCCACACTGAGTGCCAGTCGCTGACTGGCACATATACGATCAACATTTTGTTCCTCAATCGTTTGGCATTCGTCTTCTATGCCAATAATTAGGAAATAAATTTTGGCTGAGAAATTGAGCGTAATTTGAGCGTATCTGGACCTTGCCAAATTTAAAGGAAAAACTAGCACATCAATGATGTGGCGCTCATCCGGTATGCAGCAAAGAAATTGATGCAATTTGTACTTTGAACACAGTAGACATTGTAATGAATCGATGAAATGTACATGTATTGGTTACATGCATGTACAGATGATGAAGTGCCTATTGCAGATCTGGCTAAATGTGGTTTTGGAAGGAGACAGTGACATGTAGATATGAATGAAAGTCTGGAAATTGACAACTGAAGTTGCACGACTTCAGTTAAAAGATTTTGGGGAATGTAAATTATAATAGTTTTACTGTGTGACAGAGAAATTTGAAATAAAGCATAAAGTTAGTCAAGGTGAGGTATCTCTACCAACTGTGAAATCTTTATTGAGAGAGATTTGAAGGTTAAGATTTGTAATAAAAGAGAAAAGCACTGAATGACATAAGTTATGCATTGGTGTAAAAAAAGAATTTTAAGGTTGGGACATTTAAGGGTGGCTTCAGTGCATTGTCCCTCACTGTTTCAAGTCTTTATTAGCTCATAACCCGCTATTGTTGACCACTGTCACTTCTGGGTTCTCGGTTCTGTCGATGATGTCGACAGAAATCATGTAGAAAGGTATAGCCTTTGAAATAATCCAGCAGCCATGGGTTTCATAATGGACAGGGCAAAGAGTTAAAATAAATTTTGTATAAATTACCATAAATAATTTTCTAGATAAAATTTCAAAATTCCGAGTAGAAGTTCAATGAACCTCATGAAAGTCTTCCTCAATAAATGAGGAAGAAGAAGCAAGTTTTGTGATTTTGTAATAAATTTCGCATAAATTAGCATAAATAATTTTCTAGACAAAATTTCAAAATTCCATGAAGAAGTTCAATGAACTTCATGAAAGTCTTTTAGATGGAAGAAAAAAAATCAAAATCAGTCAATAAATGAGGAAGAAGAAGCAATTTTTGTGATGTTTTAATAAATTTTGCATAAATTTGCATAAATAATTAGCATAAATTATTTTCTAGACAAAATTTTAAAATTCCGAGTAGAAGTTTAATAAACCTCATGAAAGTCTTTCAAATGGAACAACAAAAAAAATCGAAATCGGTCAATAAATGAGGAAGAAGAAGCCATTTTTGTGATCTTTTTAATAAATTTCGCATAAATTAGCATAAATAATTTTCTAGACAAAATTTCAAATTTCCGAGTAGAAGTTCAATGAACCTCATGAAAGTCTTTCAGATGGAAAAAAAAAATCGAAATCGGTCAATAAATGAGGAAGAAGAAGCAATTTTTATGATTTTTGAATAAATATCGCATAAATTAGCATAATTAATTTTGTAGACAAAATTTCAAAATTCTGTGTAGAAGTTCAATGAACCTCATGAAAGTCTTTCAGATGGAACAAAAAAAATCGAAATCGGTCAATAAATGAGGAAGGAGAAGCAATTTTTGTGATTTTTGAGAAATGCGCATAAATTAGCATATTTAATGAGTTTCAAAATTCTGTGCAGAAGTTTCGAATCCCCCACCTAGTGCTATCATATAAAGCAAACGAAATTAAAATCGGGTAAGAAATGGCGAAGAAGAAGCATTTTGAAATTGTGGACGGACGACAGACGAAGGACGGACGGACGGACGGACGGACGGACGGACGACGGACGACGGACGCCTCGCCACGGCATAAGCTCATCTGGCCCATTCGGGCCGGATGAGCTAAAAATTGTACTCTATATAGATTTGTTAGCTCTAGATACGCTACTACGTGACAGGGGCTTAATGACTGTGCGTGAAATTATATCAAATAATGACATATGAAGGTTCGTCTTCAGGGGGCACGCGAACGATTTGCGTAGGATGCTAACGTCGAAAAATCCCCCCCCCCCAAAAAAAAAAAACAAACAAAAAAAAACAAAAAAAAACAAAAAAAAAAAAAAACAAACAAACAAACAAACAAACAAAAAACCCCCCCCCCGAAAAAAAAAAAAAAACCGCTCAATTTATCAGCCAAAATTTATTTCCTAATTATTGGCATAGAAGACAAATGCCAAACGATTGAGGAACAAAATGTTGATCGTATAAGTGCCAGTGACTGGCAGTTATACCAGTCACACATACACGACGCACGGCCTGCACACTGAAAAATTAGCAGTTTTAGCCAGTGCGTTGTCTTTCGCTGGGTATGCGTCAGCATTCCTTACTCGTTCGTCGAGCGCGCTGGAACAACCAACGCTATGCATTCGTTGTCATTCGCTCTGTGCGTCGGGATTTTTGTGCATGCACAAAAATGTGCGCGGAGCTCGACGCATGAATGTACTCGCCAGAAGGACGTAAGACACGCGCAGAACGCGCTGGACCAACGCACACGTACACACGCGGAGCACATGCTGGGTATTCGTTGTATATATATATATATATATATATATATATATATATATATATATATTGTAAGAAATGTTCCTCGAACACAACGCTGGTGGTCACTCATAGTTGGTTTTAGTGGAAGGTATAATGAAAGAAATGTCACTATGAGACGGTCGTAGCTTTTATTGTCCTTTATTTGTCAAGCTTTCGATCAATGATCTTCATCAGGACTGTATAAAAACACAAAATGATGGCTGACATTTACATCGGAATAAACATTTCAATTATATATATATATAATTGTAAGGATTTGGCTAAAACACAACATGACGGGCCGTCTTGGTTGGATAAATTAAATAAATGAAATGAGCCAAGACTCAGGACGTAGCTGAATACCATCTTCCCCCATGCCCCCACTACCTCCTTTCGTCGAGGACGTACACTCAGAGACCTCCTTGTACGGGCGAAAGACCCATCCCCCCTCACCAGACAACAACAAAGTGAAACCACCCTTGTCACAGGCTTCTCCAAATGTACATCACCCAAGTGTGTCCTCCACCAACACATCGTGGAAACCAAAACATTCAGAAGCACAGTTACTGGACAAGAATTCACCATCAAATCAAATATCAATTGCAAATCTACTTGAGCAATCTACCTCATAACCTGTTCACAATGCCATAAACAATACATCGGAAAAACAGAAACAACAATATACACAAGATTTAATAACACCCGATCAGAAATCCGAAACCAACATAAAACATTACCATACACAGTCCACTTCAATCTCCCCTCACACACAGCAGACAATGCTAAAATAATCGGGATAGAGCTCATCAACAACAAATCTCATGACACGATCTTACACAGAGAATCACACTGGATCAACAAACTCAAGACACTCCACCCGCATGGCATCAATGTCGATCAATAAATGAATGTCGATCGATTATGTCATATGAGAAGTCATCCATAGTACAAACTATATACCCCCCCCCCTCCCCAAATAATTACTACCCGCTATCTACAACCTTGACTGAGTCTCATAGCAATGTGAATGCTGTATACATTGCAAACATTGCTTTATATAAAGTTTATTTACACAGTTACTTCTGAGTTCCCTCGGTGAATCATTTCTGATTCTAAATACCCGTTATTAAGTGATGAGCCTTTATTGTGTACTAAACCTATGATTATGTACCAAACCTATAGGTCTACATTTACATACTTTACCATTTTCATTTTATTCGAGTACTATAACTAAAAGTACCTCTTTGCACTGACTCTACTCGTGTACATGGGTTGTCATGAATGAAGGTGGCGCCACAATGACACGCATCAGTTAACTTGCTTTTGCGGTGGATCACGTCACGTGATCCATCACACAAGCAAGCACTGTCCATAGCATAACCACAAACAACCTAACAGGTAATGATTTTAATTATATTAAACTTTACATTGATTATCACTGTATCAATTTATATATATATTATTCATATCGGATATTAATTATTGTCAGCAGAATTGTATAGCTCATTACTTTTTCTTTTATGCATGTAGTAGTAGTATCATTTTGTTCCTTTTTCGTTACCTTTCGTTGTATAGCTCCTGAAGAAGGCATAATGCCGAAAGCTTGACGACATCAATAAATCCGTGGTATTCAGCTACGTCCTGAGTCTTGGCTCATTTCATTTATATATATATATATATATATATATATATATATATATATATATATGTGTGTGTGTGTGTGTGTGTGTGTGTGTGTGTGTGTGTGTGTGTGTGTGTGTGTGTGTGTGTGTGTGTGTGTGTGTGTGTGTGTGTGTGTGCACTCGTCTGGAATGACAACGCATGTGTAGCTGCGTCCTTCCAACGAATGCTTAGCGTACAATGACCTGCGTATACCTAACGTGTGCCTAGCCTAGCACGTTGCCACACGCTCAAAATTTTGAACCTGTCCAAAACTAAAAATCACCTCCCCCCCCCCCCCCCCCCATGTACCCGTATCCTTTGCTGACCCCTACGAACATCTAATGAATTCAACGTATTACGTTCGCGTATTACGTATAGCGTATCCAGATACTGATAAACAAACAAAATCTCCCCCAAACATAATTATATCCATCGGCTTTTTTTTTTCTTCCTGTAGTGCACTCATTCCAGCATTGTACAACGAGCAGGCCTACTCCCCCTCGCAATAATGCATGAGTCCATAAATACATTTTAAAGAAAGGATAACGACGAGTACCATGACATTTTAAAGAAAATCTTCATGCATCACTAATTTCAAACTGTATTCATTAGTATTGATATATAAGGATAAACGTGTAAATGCTTGTTAATTAACAGTCGGTGGTATCATTTTCATGATTTCAGTGCTGTACATTCATTTATGTGATAGGTAATAAAATGATGGACGGATGACACAGGTCAATTAAGCTTTCAGCGACTTGGCCTTCTCCAGAATTTATTGCTGAATTAAACAAAAAGATAAACGATATAATAGGCAAAATCAACAAAATCAAAGACGATGGAATAAAATCAGAGACAGATAAAAAAAAAAAAATAAAGGGCGTAAATCATCAAGAATAAAGTCGGGTGGATGAAGTTGAAGGTGATAACATTCAGAATGCAACAAAATTACAAGTGGCATTGATGATGGAGATATCCTGAGGCTAAGAAACATATAAAACAAATTGTAAATATCAAAAAATGAAACAAAATAATGAATTACCTGCAACCAAAGTGTGCATGTGTGTATATTGCTGTTTCAAGGAGGTATAATTTAATAATTTTTGAAGGAAAAGTTATTATACCCAGACATTACAAATATGACAATAAATCATCCATCTCGTTTGTTAGATCTGTCTAATATTAATCTCGCCCCACCCCCCCCCCTTCAGCTCTCTCCCTCTCTCTTTATCTCTCTTCCTCTACACAAATCGCCTTCTAGCATGACGTATGGGTTACAAGAGCATTCTTTCTGTTGGAACATTTATTACGAAACTCTTTCTTCTTATGAAATAATTATTTGTATGTATAGTAATAAATCATCTCGGTATATTATTTCTTTTGAATTTTCATTTTATTTCTCTCCATCTAGATATACATTAATCTTCTTTGCATAATGAATGGACCATAATGGGCAAACAATTCTTCAAGAGAAAATTACTGATATCCATTTATCATTTGTTTTGAGCCTTCAAATTTACTTTTCTCTTTTTCTCATAACATACTGATCCTCTTTCCATAATGCATTAATTGATTTGATAGTAAGCTCATTCTTATTTCAAGGGACAGAACCAAGTTATACCTCTAATGGATTCATAAAGCAATAAATCATAACTTTGTCATTCATAATAGAACCCTTCTTTCCCTAATCTTCTCCTCTCCCTCCTACGTTATTCCCCTCTGCATAATGGATGAATCTTAGAAGCACACTCCCATGTGAAAAGAAAAGGATATAACATGTTTACGGAATATATTACATAAAAACTATAAACACAAAAGCATATTTCATAATGCATGGACTTAAGGAATAATCTTTCCCAGGGAAGTTCTAAACCAAGATGTTACTTGATTAGTATATGCTACAAAAACAACAAAAATCCACAGTTGTTTTGAACTGTTACATTTACATCTCATAAATCTCTTTTGTATTTTCAGATCCTCTTTACCTAATACAGCGGGCTAATTCGCCAAATAGCGCGCTATTTAAAAAAAAAAACCGAGTTGACTTGGGTTTGTAAGCTAGAGATGAAACCCACGAGATAGCCCGCTATTTGCGTCTTCATTACAAACTAGCTCGAGCTAGCTCTGATCGGGTTAGTTTCCCCGGATCAGAATTAGCGGGCTATTTTGGAAACTCGGGCTGATGAAGACGGGCCTAATGAAACCGAGATAAAAATTTCATTTGGATATTTTTTTTCACTTATTAATTTAGGAACATCAAGCAAGCCATTTTGTACATGATGAAAAGGTTGACACTTTCGCTACATTTCAATTAGTGGACTATCTCAAACCTGGCAAATAGTCAGCTTTTATGAATAGCGGCCAATAGTGTAATAGCTGTATCCATATACCCAAAATTTTACAGCACCATTGGTCAAAATGAAGTCACATGACATCGAATTGATTGCCTGTCCTGGAAGTAGTAGGTAGTAAAAACTATTTGATAATTAATAGTCTCTTTTCATAATGCATTGACTAATAAAGTAAGCACAATCTTTTTTTCATGGGGACAGAACCAAGTTCCAGTCCTAGCAATAAATCGTGAATTTGTTATCTGGTTATTCATAATAGAATCCTTCTTTTCCTAAATCTTCTTCTCTCGCTCCTACGTTATTCCCCTATGCATAATGTATGCATCTTATATAAGCGCACTCGCATGTGAAAAGACAAGGATATACATGTAATATGTTTACATAATATATTACATAAAATGATCACAAATCATCTAAATTTATAATTCTCTTTCTATTTTCCCATCTCTTTCTCTACATACAAATATTTTGTTTAATTGGTGTGCTGTGAGGTAATAACATCACAAATTCACTACCATGACTACTGAGTTGCCAATTCGTCTCAGTGATTTTCACTGTTTTTCTCTAGTTTTCATGTCTTTAAAAAATTAATAACTTTCTGATTATGTCCAATTTTTTCATAAACTTTTTTTATGATCTTGTTGTCTGATTTTCTGCTTCTATTAAAAATTAGGTTATTCTGAGGTCGTACTTGACCTTTACATATTTGTATCATCATTAAAGTGTAGCTAAAAAAATTAATTTGGTTTCCCCCCTTTTTATTTATTTCTTTTTTCATTCGGATTTTTTTAATGATCCTCAAGAAAGCGTGACCAGAATTCTAAATTGATGTGCAGGTGGGACAATTACTGATTGTGATAATTTGAAAATCATTATTCAGCAAAAGTGGGTCGCTTCATTCCAATTTATCAGAATAACATACATATTCAAAGCTACCTGAAATATCCAATATTGACAGGCGTTCTATCATACACAGCCCAAGAGAAATATTTTCATTACTGATGGTGATAATTTGATAATCATTATTCAGCAAAAGCAGGTCGCTTCATTCCATTTAATCAGAATAACATACACATGCAAGGCTACTTGAAATATCCAATATTGGCAGGAGTTCCATCATACACTGCCCAAGAGAAACATTTTCATTTCAATTAAATCCATATCTATCTCGCAGGAGACTCTAATTTCGTGATAACCATTAGGCGGTATGACCAGAAGATAGCTTAGGCCATGTCCTTATGGAATTTTAGCCTTTACTGAACTTTAAGCCTGTCGCATCGCTGGACTCCTCCGCCTCATTACTCTTAATGATCCAGTGATCATAAACGGAAATGTACTGCTTGGAGCTGAACCTGACTTCCCGGCAAGAAAAAAAAAGGTTGAAAATTCGTTTAAACAACAACAACAACATCAAAACACCCACCCCCGCACACACACCCACATACATTTTTGAAAAAAAAAAAAAAAAAAAAAAAAAAACACTGTCAAACTTTCAAGGACCATTGAAATAAGTGGAGGCACCATAGATATTAAGGGGAGGGCAAAAAGAATGTGTCCACAATGGATTTAAATGAGAATAATCACATTTTACAATAATAAAAGCATTACATTGACCAACTATTTCGTCGAAATTGTTGTTGTAACCCAGAAAAGTCCAACACCCCCCCCAAAAAAAAAGATATTTAGAAAAAGCCATCCACATTCTGCCAATTTATCTCATCCTGTAATTACATCCTGAAATTTAATTTGAATGCCAATAATCACATTTACTAGCAATAAGCGAGTTTGATATACCAACTATCCTGTTGCGACTTTTGTTTCCTTAATTTGATTTGCACTCTACTCATACACACATGAGAGTTTGTGTATAAAAGGCTGATTAAAAAACACGTCTTCCAATTTATTTCTTGTTGCGTTAGTGAAATCGAGAACAGTCTGTAATGAACAAGATGGACAGGTACTTCCCTATAGCTTTGGGAAATAAGTGCACTTTTCCCATTCAATATGGAAAAGCTAAGTGTTAACCCTTTCGAGACAATTGACCATATTTTGTGGTTTGGCTCAATAACTTTTGATTCAGAGCCCTGAAAAATATACCAGATACATGAGTAGAAAGAGCAAAAATTTCTGCATACAATGTGTCCATTTTTGATACATGACAATATTGCGTTTGATCCCAGGAATTTTAAAAAGGAGAATAAGATTTCAAATCCTCAAATTGGCAACACATTGAGAGGTTCAAAATCATTGTTTTTTATCAAAATTGGCAACTTTTTCAACTTTTCGCCAATTCTTTTAACCATGTATATTATTTTCAAAGACATTACCCCTTATTACAATCTTGTAGTACTAAAAGAAAAATATTATTGTTGCCAATTTGAAGAAAAAAATGTGATCAATTTAGCCCTGAAATAATTCCTGTCCTGAAAGGGTTAAGTGTGAAATTCTCACAGATGCGAGGGAATACAAAGAGCGAAACAGAACGGACCGGTGACGAGGAGATGGCCAGTCACACATCAAAGCTAACGATAACCACAGTATGTCCCAGAGAAAAATTACAATCGGCATTTGGGTATCTATTACGAAAGAAATCTATCTGCAATATGAAAAGCTATACTGGATTATGAAACTTTGACTAATTCTCTACCAGGCAGTGAAGACCTCGTCCGATTTGGTCCCATAGTCACGAAGAAATAGGCATTTATGTAAAGCATTCATGGGTCCCTTTCTTCCATCTTTTGTCCACATGAATGGAAGTATTTTGTTCACAACAGACATGTTTACTAACATATTCAAGATATTTGCATACCATTTTAAGTTAAAAGGGTAAATAATAATGTAAAAATATCTTCCTAAAATCAAGACAAGTCATTTTATAAAACAGGTTCATAATTTTGTTGAATCATTCACTTTCAGTTACGAATAACCAACATCATAAATGCCAACCATTTTATTTTAGAGTAATGATTTCTATCTTTCAACTTCAAACAATGCGAAGAACCATAGATTCTTCCCCTTTCATGAAAAATTCTGTGTGAAAGCATACAATATACAATTTATTTCTAATTTTGCCTCGCAAGATTCCTTTTTCCCCTTGGAAGGTTGGCAGGTATGCAACAACTTTAAGACTTTGAAAACTGCTTATCTTTGACATTCATGAAGTTATTTCGTTTTGCAAAAAAAAATCTCCAAATGCCCTTAAAAATAACAACAAGAACGATGATAATTATGATGATAAATGAAGCAATGTCATAACAATAATTACAGCAGATAAAAAAAACACCCAGGAAGTTCCTTTTCCAACCATTTTAAAGGATTGTGGAATCGTCAATTGTGCTTTGTGCGTCTCCCTTTGTCAAACCTTGGAGAGAAGGGACTTATGACATACGTTCCAAAATTCCCTATTCGTGATTACTGGAGCAAATAGGATAAGGTTTTTCGCTGAAATACAGATAATTAGTTACAGTATCATAATCCCAAAACATAATCTGATTGATTGGCAATTTTGAAAGCTATTGATTCTGAAAGTCCGATTGTAATTTTGGGGGGACATACTGTATAACTAGAAAATCAGTATAATGCAGAAAAGCCATTCGATCCGAGAAAACAAAGTTGGAGGCTCATTAGTATAATTTGATGAGCAACCCCGATACATATAATACATTTTCTTCATAGACCGATTTTATGGTTATAGCTGTGTTCTTCTTATCGGTGAAATATGCGACTGACACCCCGTTACTTTGAGCATGCAGTTGAGAAGATGTTCGGGAAAGAGTTTTCTTACAATATTTCACTCAGCGCTCAGTGACGCATCGAGAAACAAAGGGCAAAATCCAACCGGACGGAGTCGGGGTAGAATATTCATGTTTCTTAAATCAATTGAAAGTGAATTGATATTGATTTATAGGGGTAGGCACTAGGCACTAGCTCAATCACTGATCACTGCGTGCTGTTACAGCCTGTTGTTTGGGGCACTCTTTTCCCGAAGGTTCGTTTTTCCGAAGGTTCGTGATTCCGAAGGTTCACAATTCCGAAACACAGATTTCCTTTATGATCAGGGTGTTCATAATTCCCAACTTGATTTAGGGTTTATGATTCCAAAGTTTCGTAATTTCGAAAATGAAAAAGGTTTATAATCCCGAGAATGAAAATAATAGGGTTAATAATCAAATGAACCTTCGAATATACGAACCCTATATTACGAACCTTTGGAATACCAAATCTTTCGATGAATTTACATTCGGAAATATGAACCTTTCGGAAAAATAATATGGACGGGAGAAAGAGACGAAATTTCCTTCAACAGTTTTTAGAAACACGTGCATGTACACGATGTGAAGACAGAAGATTCAGAAGTTCGCAGGTACATTCTATTAGGCTAATTAAGCTATACAGTGAAGACAGGAAGAATGAAGTCAAGGGAACCCAAGAGGGAAATCAGAGTGAGCGAGAGAGAGAAAGAGAGGAGATAGTTTAAGGGATAAAAAGTGTGTGTATAATTATGTTGATCATGTTGGTTGTGGTATAGTGGGTGTGTGCGAGTGTGTGTAAATGTTTGTGTGAGGAGGGAGAGAGAGTGAAAAAAAAAGACATGAAATGGGGAACAAATAGATATAAAAAAAGAAGAAATCAAATAGAAGAGAGAGAGAGAGAAAGAGAGAGAGAGAGAAGGGAGCAGTGAAATGAGAGGAGAGAAGTCGAGGCTAGCAGACAGGCCAATCAGACAGAGTAAAAAGTGAGAAAATGGGAAAACAAGGAATAAAATAAGGCCGTTGTAATGGGATGTGTCGTCAAAAACAGGATTACTTACATTCATTTTGTTGATCTAAAAAGCTTTCCCTTTCAGATCAACCAACAAAAGACCTAAGTCAACAGAGTGGACATGGTTCAATAATGAACAATACGTCTTCGAGTAAAGATATCATCAATCTGAACATTCTATGTTCACCTTCATCATTTTTGTCCCCGTGTTGGTCTTTAAGTTACTGATAGTATAAAAGCTTGGCAAATGAGCTAGAAGAAATGGTGGAACACGTCACGAAAGCTCACGATAAATGATTAATTTTTATGTTGTTGCTAACTGTCATAGAGAGAGAGAGATTTGTTAATATAAATTATATGGCCTTCATCTTTGGAGGAAATA
This sequence comes from Heliocidaris tuberculata, assembly GCA_025618425.1. NCBI lineage: Eukaryota > Metazoa > Echinodermata > Echinoidea > Camarodonta > Echinometridae > Heliocidaris > Heliocidaris tuberculata. The sequence goes on from CM046848.1 coordinate 28,929,115, forward strand.
TTAAAATTGTTTCCCCCTATAAAGAATCGTGGATTTTCTCAAAAGAAGACAAACCTACTTTATTTTCAACCGGAGATTGTTGATTAGTCTTGTCTCTCATCCGAGCAGAGAAAAGTAATCATATCTTTTGAAAACGCGATGTAAATGAGCAGCGGAATGTTAGATTTCGATTAACTTGTCTGCAACGAGGTCAGGGATTCAAAGAAGGATTTGTAACTAGATTCTGCCTCGCTTCATTCTTCATTATTTCAGACTCTTTCAAGTCAGGAAACTGATTGGCAAGAGATTGCGGCCGATAAAACTGGAAAGGAGCTTTCAGTTTTAACGGTGTTTGGATTCGAAATAGTTGAAACTTTAATAAACTATCAAAATCTAGGTGCTTTTGGGAATAGCTTCAACCAAAAAAGGTCACAATTATATGTTTTGACAAAAATAAAATGTCACTTTGCCAAGAAGGTCGGATGTAGGTCAGTGTGCGGAAGTTTTACAGAAGGAGGGTGATCTTCAGTATTATCTTGACTACGAATTATTTGTATAACAACGCTAAGTGATAGCCTACTATGCAGTTTGCATCGCAGTCGCTTTCAACACCGTATGATCCGTCGTCGGTTTCGTTGAGGGATGCAGAAATCGATGAAGTAATGTTTTCATCTGTGGCCGATATCAACTCAATGGCCGACCCAACTGCTTTGCAAGAACAATCTGACCTCACGCTGTTCGTTATTTTAATATTCGTCGTACTGCTTCCTTTGTCGTTGTTCGTTATCGTCGGAAACATTCTGGTGATCATCGCTGTCTACAATAGCTTTCACCTCCGCGAACGAGTTTTCTACTATGTGGTAGGAAGTATGGCAGCGACTGATATGCTTGTCGGATTTTCTATGATACCCGTTTACTACACAGCTATATTTGTTGATTCTCTGAAAGAAAGTCTTTATGGTTGTATGTCCATGATTGCTATCCTGCTCATACCTAGCATGACATCAATACTTCATGTTCTTGTCATCGCCGCCGATCGGTACATCGCCGTTTTCTATTCTTTGGAGTATACTCAGATCGTAACTCAACGGAGGATATTCACCACTATTGCTGTAATATGGGTATATGTTCTTTCATTCAATACTCTCCCTTACATTGGATGGAGAAGAAGATATCCTAATGTTCCTTTAGCTTACTGCTTCACCGACCAAGTCTGGACACCATCATTACTTTGCTTTCAGTTTAGTCTTTCAGTCATCATCCCTCTCTGCATCATGATTGGTATCTACGCGCGTATAATCAGAGCTGCACGACTCCAAGCGCGTCGAGTGAACGCGCAGCAAGAATTCATCTCAAATAGAAGCGATGCTAACCCGGCTGGCCAAATATCAAACATTTCTATGGACGTCGGCAACAACCAACCTCACGAACTACAGGCCCCTGTCGCTATGATCCGTCGCGGGCCAACCACGGCCGAGTTGAAGGCAACAAAGACATCAGCCATTGTGCTAGGTACGTTCCTTGTCTTTTGGTTACCTGCGTATAGCGTACACATAGCGTTCACATTCATCAACAGTAACAGGACGGAACCAGTGCACAGTCCTTTCATTGCCATCCTGCATGCCTCGTCCAATCTGCTACCCTTCATCAGCTCAGCTGCTAACCCAGTCATATATGCCTTTCGCTACAAGGACTTTCGCAAGTCTTTCAAACAATCCCTTAGGTTTTCGTTTTGCCGACAAGAAAACTAATCTTGAATTCTGCAACCAAAATCGTTCATTTTTGGGAAAAACTAAGGTTTAGAAATACAAAGAGCTACACCATCTCCGGTTATCATGTTATGTACGATCTATCTGCTGTAGAGAATTGCTCAGGACCAGGTAGATCTGTTTACCACCTTGGATAAGCTTATCAACCAGGAAAGGAGGACCTACATTACCACCATGTTCACCCGACAGGATACTGGGCAAATGCTCCTCTTAGTACCAGTAGAGCAAGCTTAAAGAGTCTGTACAGTCATGATAGTAAAGTGGGTGAACATGATGCTCAAATAGCTTATACGACTGGTTCACCATCAATTGCCCCATTTGAGCAAGATCCCAGTTCTACCAGGTTTATCAAATAGCATATCCCTACTTTATTAACCGGACCTTCTGATTTCGGTAGGAAATACTCTCTCAGGAGTGTTCCCTCCGCCTTGTCACCGTGAGGGCATAATTATGGTCAATTCAATACTTTGTCATCCGAAAACCAGGTCCCGATTCTCTCATGGGTATGTAGTAGCACATGTCCATTAATGACTTTCCAAATGACATGCTATCCAGGGCCTTGAACCTTAGTCCTCTCCTTTGTACAAACCACTATCCTACCATTTTTTTTTCTGGAGTATGATGTAGCAAACATGGAGTGAAATATACATGTAGTTCAGGGGGGGGGGGGGGTCAGCTCGCTATTCATAAGGACCGCTATTCAATAGTCACGCGTTGTGGTTAGCGGTCCTTATGAATAAGTGGTCCTTATGAATAGCGGTCCTTATGACTAGCGAGGTTACCCCGTTTTGGGGCGGATCCAGGGAGCCGAATCGGCCTCGGCGGACCCCCTTTTGAAAGCCAACTGGTATACCTTAAATGCACAATTAAAAAAAGACTCCTTAATTGTGTACTTTTCCGGCTCCGGCCCCCTCTGTTACAAAATCCTGAATCGCCCCTGTAGTTGTAGGTCTGCTTGAAATTGGTGTCGATCTCACCTCGATGTACAGCTAGCACACAAGCAGTCCCGATCAGTGGTCATGATGTGTAGAACCGAGTTGTTCTTGATTCCGCAGGTTTCTTTAATGGTACAGTTCTAAGCCCGCAGCTGTTAATTTTTAACGTCATTTCGAGACATTACAAGGTCCACAAGGAAGGGATGTTCAAGGGACCCGAACACATCCATTTTTCAAGGTATCGGCGTTCATTTTCTGGACCCAAGGCGTTAGGCACTCAATTCGCTAAGCACCATCACGTCCAAAATCGGACTAATGAAGCGGACGACCAATGTTGCTTTTGCATTTTCCTCACGTCCCATTTGGCATGTTTGGACTGTTCAGGGTTGGGATTGGGGATTCAGGGAAATTGTTAATGACAGAGTCGGGTTATGATAGTGTTCTACAGGTTTAGGTTCATTATGGGTTTCGGTTGTCCAATGAGATGGATTATAAATAGGATGCGCAGGTAGAAGGACGTCGTTGGTATAACGTACCATTGATCGATCCGATTAGACCTTCACTGATATGATCGTATAAACACTGGACGTAGTATTAATGGGACGTATAGGACCAATGACACGTGGGATGTACAATTACATGAAGGACCGACACGTGACATGAAGAACTAATGACACGTGGGACCAATTACATGAAGAACCAATGGCACGGAGGACCAATGACACATAGAAGCAGAGGCGGCGGAACGTCGGGCTCGGACAATGGAAGTGGGGGGGGGCACCTTTTGTCCGCCAAACAACTGGTCCCCCCCCCCCACTTCATTTGTCCGAGCCTGACCTTCCGCCGCGCCTGCATAGAAGCAATGACAGGATCAATGACACACGGGACCAATGACATGTGGGACCAATGACAGGTAGGACCAATGATACAGAGGACCAATGACACGGAGGACCAATTACGTGGAGGACCAGTGACACAGAAGACCAATGACAAGTAGGACCAATTACACGAAGCACCAATGTTTCAAAGGAACTATTGAATGCAACCGAACGAATTGGTGAACAACATTCAGCATCTGATGAACTGCATGTAATCCACTTAAAAATGTAATGGTTCTAGTAATAGCCCAGTCACATTGCTTTTTCGACTCCACACTGACCAATAATCGAAAGAAAAAAAAAATCTTTGCAATTCCGAGAAAGGTAATTTTTTTTTTTAGGTCAGTTGTTGTTGGTCTTGTGTCGTTCTCGTCACTGTGACTTGGGTATTTGTTCTGCAGATATGCGTCTGGCTTCGTCGGTTAATAAGCCAGTTCGTAATACAGTCAGTATACGTGGTACAAATGACCTTGAAATTATCCCCGTACGCGCATTTGTTTTGGTGGACGCGCTACATGTTAAACCACTGGAAGTTAGAAGTTTTATTATTAACTTCTAACTTCTAACTTGTAATAATAATAATAACATGTTTAACCACTAAAATCATACTGACCAGTGCACGCTTCGTGGCAGGCGCGCCGGAAGCAATTCTGGATTGGGGGGGCAAACAACCCAGGGGGCTCACTATTTTGGAGGGGGAGGGGGCTCATGTCAAAAATTTACGGAGGTGACCAGAGATGTACGCAGAATTTTTTTTTTTTGGGGGGGGGGACAAGACGCGTAAAAATTTTCGAAGAAACTCGAAAGCGAGATAGCGAAGCAACAGAGCTGGTTACGAGCACTGACGTAAATCACACATATAATCTTTTATTTTGCGAGCGAGCGAAAAATAACCACTTTTCTAAGTTATATACAATATTTTCATTCCAACTCTTCTTCTTTTTCTTCTTCTTCTTCTTCCTCTCCCTTTTTTTTTTTTTTTTTTTTTGGGGGGGCTTTTTGGGGGGGCGAAAATGCATTTTGCCCCCCCACTTTTTCGTTTGGGGGGGGGGGCGACTGCCCTCCCTGCCCCCCCCCCCCCCCCCCGCTTCCGGCGCCTATGCTTCGTGGTATGTTGCGTACAAAATGACAGCGTATTAAGGTCAATGGTACTTGGTACAAATGACCTTTATCTGCACATGCGCAAACTGTGATTACGAACTGGTTTATTGAGAAATATAAATAACGTATTTTGCTGCAGCAGCTTGGAAAGCATGTATTCCGCTAGTTGCGTTTGATATGATATCGTTTACTTTGATTCATTGTGATTATGATGATTCACAGCATTTATAATATGATGTCATTGTCAAGTTATCATATCCATGCACAGTCTTCCCAAGTAGCCGCAGCAAAGATATTTCTCTACAATTAGGCCTATGTCAGTTTATCTCCCCTAACATGGTTTATTTGTTGATTAGGTGATTATAGCATTAGTTAGCATTCTGGAATCATGTAAACACATATATTTATTTAGTTCATCTTGGATGTCGTTAGACAGATAATGTATAAATCTAGATTTATTATTTATCTGTCATTATTTTGTAATACATGCTGAATCATATATATTTGCCTTTCATAAAAACGAGGCACGAAATTCAATTAAACAGATTTTAAATTTGACGTCAACATATATATGTATGTAAACGTTTGATTGTATGTTTTTTACTAGCATGTGTACATTTCTATAAAAATTATTTCTAGGTTAACAACTGATTCTATTTGTCTTCAGACTGGACACACCACCTATATGGCCACGGTTGTCAATCGAAGATTATCCTATTATATTGATGATTTACGCAAACAACTTTTGACACATTCTGTTCGCGTGAATCGCCATGAGTAAAAATTATAACACCGGATGGTTCCTAAATTATACATTACTATGATTACTAATAGTACTGAGAATCATCTGACAATTGTAAGTCACGCAGAGAGGAAACGTCGGCATAATACTCTCATCTCTATCATTGATAGCTACATGCACGTAGAAGAAGGGATGTGTAGATGTTTAAATTGTGTAATAATAATTACTTTGGATAATTAGTCACGTCTGCATGGCGGGAATAGGCTACTCTGATGTATTTGTACGTTGTACATCAAATTTGCACAAATAACTAATTTGATGTATTTGTGTTTGTTTATCAAATTTGTAAAATGTGAACTGGCCCATTAAGATGAAATTTGCTATAGGCTCAGCACACACAAGATACTATTGTAGCTAACAAAATATTCCTTGAATTAATTATTATAGAAATTCCACTTTGCTAATATACGTATAATGACTTTTTTTCATGGCTCTACTTTGTCCCATGCGTATAAAATATATCAGTGGCGAACTGACGGGAGCACATGGGTGCATATAGACCCCCCCCCCCCCACGATAAATTAAAATCATGAATATACGCCATCGTATATAATGATATTTATTTATCTCTGATACAATTCCTTATAGCTGGATTTCTGGGGAGGCAGGATAGGAATGCGGAGTTACCCCTCCAAAATTTGTGGGGAATGTGACCTACCGTGTAGTAAAATGATAAAGAAAAAAAAATCTTTCCAAACCTTGTACAACCATTTGGGAAACACGCGTAGAAAATTTCAATACTATAATCAAATTCTCTTTAGTCTAGGATGGTTGAACAATATCTCCACAAGACCACCGCCCCTCATTTCCACTGCTCTGTCGTTTTACTCGCTCTCACTCTTATCCTCTAAATTCATTTCCCCATAAAGTCATATGCAACCCCCGGAAGAAATGGAGGCGCGCTAAGGCTACTACGGTTGTAAACACGATCCTCCAATCACAAGGCAGTATCGATAATCATGCATCTATACAATTCATCTTTTCCCTAAATCAGTAGATTATTATTATTATTTTGTACAGGTACAAAATACTCTAAAGATAATGAGCTTATATTAGAGTAACAGGAAGATAATTTGGACGGAATAAAGGTTGGTAAACGTATTCCCCAAAGGATATTTCTACCCGCTGAAATGAATGACAAATCTACCACACTAGTAGGCCCGTCTTCATCAGCCCGAGTTTCCAAAATAGCCGGCTAATTCTGATCCGGTATGAATTACATTCGCATCCGCATTCTCCTGCGAAAAAGTCTTTCGAATTCATGATGTCACATCAGACTGTCAGGGGAATAGATAGGTTTTACTGCATATATCTTCTCCGCTCGCAAGCAAGAGAAGAGGAAACATTTTCCATGTTGGTACACGTCTTCACTGCTTCAGTTTGCTTAGAGTTCGGGAAACTAGACAGTTTGCCAAAATTATAAGAAACTTAAACCACGCTTTAGGCATGTTTCCTCGATATCGGCTTAACCCAAGCACAAGCATCCAACTTTTACGTTGCTTGCATGTATATGGGTAGTGTGGAATCTGTGTGCCATCGTTATAGCTTGCTTAGAAGAAGTTTGCTGTCTCATAGCAGTGTTAACTCTTAAGGTTCGAATCGAAAGCGAACGATGAACAGTTCAGCATTTTGACCAAAGGAATGCAGCTCAAGCACAATTAATGCCGAGCTATCTTTCACTGATATCATTATACTTTTATAGAAAAATTGGAAGGGCATGACATATTAAAGATCACAAGTGTCTAAATTAATTGAAGTAACAGCGTCCCATGTTACTATGCAGTTTGCATCGCATTTCTCGTCAACATCACCTCCATTATCGGTTTCGTTGCAGCATGAAAGCCTCGGCACTGAAATTCTATTCACGTCTTTGGCTTATATCAACTCAACGACCGAACCAACTGTTTTGCAAGAAACACCTGATCTCACAGTGTTTGTAGTTTTGATATTTGTCGTACTACTCCCGGTGTCGCTGTTCGTCGTCATCGGAAATATTCTTGTGATCATCGCTGTCTACAATAGCTTCTACCTCCGCGAACGGGTTTTCTACTACGTCGTAGGAAGTATGGCAGTTACTGATTTGTTTGTCGGGTTTTCTATCATACCCCTCTATTACACGGCTATTTTTGTTGAAACTCTGAAGGAGAATCTTTACGGCTGTATGACCATGATAACCATCGTGATGATACCGAGCACGATATCTATACTTCATGTTCTCGTCATCGCTGCCGATCGCTACATCGCCGTTTTCTATTCATTAGAATACATACGGATGGTGACTCAACGAAGGATTTTCATCATCATTGCCGTAATATGGGCATTCTCCCTTTTCCTTCACTCCCTCCCGTTCATAGGATGGAGGAAAAAACACCCCAGTAATTCCTTCGTCATGGAGTATTGCTTCACCGACCAATTCTGGACGCCATCAGTGGCTTGTTTTCAGTTTGGTGTTACAGTCATAACCCCTCTATTCATCATGATCGGTATCTACGTGCGTATAATCGGAGCTGCGCGACTCCAAGCGCGCCGAGTCGACGCGCAGCAAGAATTCGCCTTGAGCAGAAGTGACGCAATTGCGACTGGTCAATTATCAGTTATTTCTATCGACAACGATAGCAACAGTCGGCCGAATGAATCGCAAGCCCCTGTCGTCAGAATCCGTCGCGGGCCAACTACGGCCGAGTTGAAGGCCACAAAGACATCGGCCATAGTGCTAGGTACGTTCCTTGTCTGTTGGTTACCCGCATATTGCATACACATAACCTTCACATTCATCAACAGTAACCGGACAGAACCGCTTCATAACCCAACGATTGGCCTCCTGCATGCTTCGTCCAATCTGCTACCCTTCATCAGCTCAGGTGCTAACCCTGTGATCTATGCCTTTCGCTACCAAGACTTCCGCAGATCTTTCAAACAATCGCTCCAGTTTTCTTTTTGCCGAAGAGGAAATTAAGCTTTCGTTTTGAAGCATAAATACCTGATCATCAGATACAAAAATGTGAATATCTTTAAGCATAGGTTTAACGTCCTTCTGGTGTCTGGCTCTGAGTACACTCTCTAGGCCTATTTGAAGCAGATATTTGTATAAAAGGATTTTGTTGGAGGAATTGAATACTAGTAACGCATTAGTATGGTGGACCAGACGACTGACATTTTGACGGTACGACATGTTCTTACTTGACAGTTGCTTCGCTGTCAGCAATGATGTTCAACTGCTGACCCAACACAACACTGTACCTAACCATAACCTTAACCCTACACTGCAAAAACCATGTTGGTATATAATCATGATAATATCCACTAGATATCTGTTATAACAAGAACAGTATAGAGTTAAGCTGATTCAGTCTTTTACAATACTCTCACACACACACACACACAAATTAAAACAACAACAATATCGTAAAAAGCACGGTGGAATTAAAATCAGTATATTTACTATGATATACATATATATACACACATATATATATATATATATATACACACACACACACTGAGGTGGTGAGGTGGTAACAGACTTAGACCCTGGATTTTGCAATAAAACCCTAGCCCTTCACTAAAACCAGATCAGAAGCTAAGCACTAACCCCCTATATACCTATTGACGAAATAAACCCTGAAACAAATGCCGCTGGAGCAACTGACGGATCACCGATATCTTAACTTTAGCACCGACCTAACTGACTGACTGACGGTCCAACTTACATCGGAAAAATGTTGATTGTAATTACAAAAATATAAAAACTTTAAATGTTTATCACCTACTGTCTGCACCGATATTAGTATCAATGAAGTGTGTGAAAATTGTATGTATGCGAATTTATTTTACATGTACATGTATATGTTTTTATGGTATATTGATAATTTAAGCAAGAAAAAAACAGTTAGCTAGAAATGATTCAAAAAATAAAAAGTTATGTAATTACGATACGGCCATGTCTCTGTTTCTGTAGTAAAAATCATAATCTAAAAAGACGACTGTCGTTTTCTTTTTAAAGCTTTCAAATATGGCTTCTCAGACACTGCAATATGCACATTTGCACGATTCAACCACTTTCATAGGTTCATTTGAAAACGTGTCGTTAGACAGAACCTATCAAGGAATACAATTTTAATGTCTGATGCAATTTCTGCGAGAAAAAAAAAGCCGCAAGGTAGCTACTTTGTGAGCGGGGGAACAAAATAATAAAATGTATAGATTTTACCCACATTAATGTGCCAGTTTCAGTGGCGTATCTAAGGATTATGGCGCCCGGGTAAAAAAATGAAGAACGTTACGTCACGCCCCCCCCCCCCCTCCCGATTGCCCAAACCTATCAACGTTATTGTACAAGCGAAGGAGCAAAGCGACCGAGCAACAACTTTTTCTATTTTTACCCCTAAAAAACGCAGTTTCTTGTGCATTTTACCCAGAAAATTTTGAAATTGACCACCGCAATAATATTGAGCGATAGAGAAACTCGAATTTTATACATTGATAAACAATTTTCTATTCACTCCCTTCTACAATCGGAAGCAAAACTAATGAACTCCCTTTATTTTTCAAATTTTGAACCCTTGAAGCTATTTAAGAACTATATACTGGGGGCGCGAAATTACGAGATCCTGACAGAAAATAATTATGCAAGGGAGCAAAGCCACGAAGCTTCGGACAAATTTTCGCATTTTAAATCCTCAAAAACTAGATTTCTAGTGATTTACCATGTGGATTTGGGGCCGCATAATCCGTAAGGATTATGATTTTTCTTCATTTCCCCCTTTTTTTCCTTTCTCTTTCTCTCCTTTGCGTTTTTTACCCCCCCCCCCTTTAAGTGCCGCCCGGAGCACGTGCCCCCTGCCCCCCCCCCCCCCCAATAGATACGCCACTGGCCAGTTTGTGGTTAGGTATCATTTCATATCGATTGATGAATGAAAAAATTATATTGTTTTTTTGTATCCAATGTACCACCTGCTTCTTCTCAGGAGATGGCAAGCACAATTGATTACTTTGAGCAGTGGTGTAGCTACTGGGGGAGCACAGGGTCACATGCAACCCCCTTTGAATGGAATGACCAAAAGAAGAAAAGAGAGAGAAACTAAGGGAGAGGGGAAAGCGATGTGAAAAGATGATACATTCCACTTTCATACCCTCCTCTCACTAAAAGGTTCTTTTCTCTTGAATTCCAACGGTGCTCCCCCATCATGACACCAGTGCACCTCAGTGTATGACTGGACCCACACTACAGCACCTTTGGTGAATAGCCAAATAATCATTACGAGAAATTTCTGCCGGAAAAGACATGTACAAGGCAAGAGAGCATGAAGTGAGCATTTATGATTCATTCATATTTCGCTGTGAATACAACATATTACTTTCCATTTGCACTGAAAGAAAAAAAAAATCTAGTAATCTTGTAGCAGGGATAATAAACAAATTGTGAATTATTATTGATTGGTGAACTTAAGAGTTGAGTCTCCTGGTTTTAAGAATTTGTTTTGTATATTATGTTGAAATATGAAGAAAAAAAAAAGATTCACGAGCCGCATCGGATCCGATATGATTTGGTCTTGTTCGTCACCCACCCATAAGAATATCCAACAGAATAATTCCATTAAAAGAAATAATAACCCAACAAAATAAATCATTCCATTGCTTTGTTCCCTCGTATTCTGCCTATGTCCAGCGTAACTGCCCCTTGGCGTTAATTGTTCCGACGATAGTGAATAATATGATGTCTATCTGAATTAGTTCACAATGCCCGTATGACGTTTATGACATGGTTTATCGGGTTTCATTTTAACCAGGAAGTTCACCCTGGTATTAAAAGGTTCTTTGATATTACAAGGACGAAAGGTGTATTCATATCTGCATGGTATATCGTTTCAACCTTTATTTGTATGAATAAATCTGATAGACGTGTATTAGTCCGTTGCACCAACCGAGTAAAAGATATGTATCTGTATGATTCATTTCTAAAATTTTATTTTGATTTTATTCATTAAAATAGAGTGATAAAAAGTCTTTAAGTTCATAGGAGCCGGAAGCGGGGGGGGGGGGGGGGGCAGGGGGGGCAGTCGCCCCCCAAACGAAAAAGTGGGGGGGGGGGCAAAATGCATTTTCGCCCCCCCCCAAAAAAAAAAAAAAAAGAAAAGAAAAGGGAGAGGAAGAAGAAGAAGAAGAAAAAGAAGAAGAGTTGGAATGAAAATATTGTATATAACTTAGAAAAGTGGTTATTTTTTCGCTCGCTCGCAAAATAAAAGATTATATGTGTGATTTACGCCAGTGCTCGTAACCAGCTCTGTTGCTTCGCTATCTCGCTTTCGAGTTTCTTCGAAAATGTTTACGCGTCTTGTCCCCCCCCCCCAAAAAAAAAATTCTACGTACACCTCTGGTCACCTCCGCAGATTTTTGACATGAGCCCCCTCCCCCTCCAAAATTGTGAGCCCCCTGGGTTGTTTGCCCCCCCCCCCCAATCCAGAATTGCTTCCGGCGCGCCTGTTTAAGTTGATTTAAACGTATATACATGTACAAAAGAATGGTTCAGGGAGTGTTTGACAGAAATCTGATGAAGAATGAGAAAGTTTATAAAGTTTTGACATTCGAATATCCTCACGCAAGTCTTTGATTTTGTGAATATGAGCAACTCTCATTTATTTTGTATGAAAAAACCCCAAGTAAACTCATTAAAAAAAAAACATCCCAAACACACGAAAAACACTGATTTCTTCAGTTCAGATGAAATATAGTTCTACTGAAACTTATTTCAGATGATATATTTAGGGCAAAGGTTTGAGAAAACATTCTCTTTTGGGAAAATTTTAAATTGATGAAAATCTTTTAGTACAAAACAAAGGAAGAAGCAGTGGCGTAATGAGCAAAAAAAAAATTGAGGGGGCTGAGCAAAGGCATACGGGGCACAATTTCTGAATCGCGAGGGAGGAAAAAATGACCTTTTTTGAATGAAAATTTAATTTTGTCATAATTTTTGTCATATTTTGTCATATACGGTAGGTAATTTGAAAGTTGTTCTGTCAATTTTTTGGATATCTTTTTTTTTTTTTTGCGCCAGTGGGAAGTAGTGATTTTTTTTCAAATTTTCATTCTTTCGGATTTTCCCCCAAACTTTAAATGACCACTTAATCTAATTCTCGATTAGATTCCACATAATTCAAACAGTATACCAGGACCACGAATGGAGATGGCACTTCGTCGACCATACGATGCTTGGATGCGAGGTATCTCGGCGTGATCGAGGTGTCATATCGTATGGGCAGCCCCAAAACAAAATTGTCATTGTAAAAAATTGGGGGGTAAAAATTTGCCTAGCATGAGGGTAATTATGTGTCCGACAAACTTTTGAGCAATTATATGCCCCACTCGGGTGGTTTTTGCTCAGCTTTTAGAAAAATGTGATTGTGGTTGGGTTAAACATTACTCGAGTTGGGCACGAAATTGCCCTAAGTTGGGAGCGATACATTTTTACCGCCATCTTGGGAATTTTCTAACCCATCCTTTTTTACACCGAATTTATGTAAAAATCTACTGGTCATAACCCAAGATGAACCCTATCTAAAATCGGCCATCCACCTATGTCAGTGGTCAGCATTTTTTTTTTCTACTTTTATGGCGAAACGATTATTGACCAGTTTCGCAACGTATTCAAGTTCTATGCATACACAAAAGTGGCTCTTTAGGAGCCTCGGACCTCCTTGAAGTTTGCCATACATTTCAGAAATTATTATCTACACGGCACATTCCATGAATATACTTTGTCACCAAACCTACCAAAGGTTCTGGGAAGAAACGCATAGAAGTAAATAAAATTAGTAAACTCGTCTACTTTATTTTCGTTTTTACCATTTTATTTCATTTTCATTGGTTATAATTACCTTTTGAATCATGGATGTTAGTAACCAGCCACTTAAAACGTGTCTTGAAACTTAAGATGGTATCTCAAAACTCATCTGTTTCAGCAGGTGCATAATACTGACTTAAAATTCTAGGAGCCTGCCCCCTTTAACACGTTGGAGGTTTTTAACAGAAATACGGCGCCATCTGATGAAAAAATGTGAGTCATCATCATCATAATCATCACAATCATCATCACCATCATCGTCATCATCATTATCACCGTCATTACCATCATCATCCTCCTCCTCATCATCAGTTATGACCTATAACATTGTGTATAGTTTCCTCTTATTTACGTCATATCTCTAAAATCGATCAGCTCTCATGCACGCTTCCACCTTTGTGGCCTTATCTACGCCCTGTTCAGGTGCCTTCTCACATTTCCCCTTCGGTTCCTTGAAATAATTGGCGCAAGCTTGAGATAACCAAGGAGGTGCCTAGTACCTCCTTGAGATAACATGATTTCACGCTGAATGTTTCCTCATTGACCATACGTGTAAACAGACTTTGAATATATCGCATAACTTCGGAAAATCTCGCAGGACTTGACAAAAAAAAATTTGGACACAAAGCATTGCACTATGATATATCCAAAGCCATACTTAAATGGAAATCCAATCCTAATGACAAGTTGCTCGGAAAGAAAGAGGAAAAATCAGAGAAGCAGATTTGAGAAAGTTTGAACGAAATCGGACAAGCAATAGTAAAGTTATGAATTTTTGAAAGTTGTAATCACTATACATATGGGAATTTCAAATTGGCCGAATAGGTAATGTCACTGTAATATAGTGGCGGACAACTCCCCCATTTGCTTCAACACGTATAATTACTAAAATGTCATTTTTTTTTTCAAAATGTATTACTCAGTAGGATCTTTTTCTTCCATGAGGATCTATAACAATATGCTATCTACAATATATTTTGAGTACTGCCCCGAGGGTAAAGGCGCTTCGGAGAAAACCGTAAATTAATTATATTTTGGTGTACGACAAACGGGGGAGTTGTCCGCAAGTATGTTACAATCGACTCACCAAATTGCCAATATGAGATTCGCATAGATGTAGTGATCTCATTTTTCAAAAATCCATAACTTTCATATTCCTTGTCCGATTTCTTTGAAACTTTTCACCTTCCTGTTTTTCTTATTTTTCTGCTTTCACACAAATTATCTTATTACCAAGGTTGGATTACCCTATAAAAGGGCAATCTAACCTTTGTAAAGAAGTAGATATAGTGAGAGATATATCTTTTAAAGTAGCAATCACTACACATAATGGCAATTTCAAATTGGCCAAATTGGTACGGTCACTGTGATGTAACGGCAGTCAACTTTCCCATTCTCTCAAACCCACAAAAATTACTAAAATGTCAATTTTTCAAAATATATAACTCTGTAGGATTTTTCTTTTATTTCTGGAAGACATAATATGCTATCTACAATATATTGTGAGTATTGACCCGTGGGGAAAAGGGAGGTGTACGACAAAGGAGAGAGTTATCTAATGCACCATCTTGCTTTATGGATCTGTGGTCGACAGAAATAATTCATACAGAAGTATCGGTTGACCACTAATGCTGCAGGACTTCTCCAGAGATTAGTCAGAATGCAGTGTGAAATAAAAGATCATTCTGACGTAAAATATTGTTTTTGTGTCCATGGGGTCAACATCAACTCTTCTCTCTCTCTCTCTCTCTCTCTCTCTCTATTACACACACACACACGCACAAACACACACACACACACACTCTCTCTCCCCGTTGTTTTCTCTCACTTTCCCTCTCTCTTTATTTCTCTCACTTTATCTACTAATTTCTTATACAGTTTCTACTCTATTAACCTATCCATCTTTTCTATCTTCTTACATACACATACTTCCATACACATACACACACACCCACACACACCCCACACACCCCACACACACACCTCTCTCTCTCCCTCTCTCCCTCTCTCTCTCTCTCGCACTCTCTCTCTCTCTCTCTCTCTCTACCTCTCTTTCTGTGGCTCTATTTCTCTTTTGGTCCTCTCTGTCTATCTTTCTCGATCTATGAATTATCTTATAACTACAGTATTCTCATCTATACTTTATTAACCAACTTATCTGTCTTCTCCCTGTTTATAAATATGCGTATGTTCTACAGGTGACATGTTTGATACTCTAGCCTACATATTGCTCATATTCCATTCTCCTAAATCTGTACCTGTTACTGTCATTTGTCTTGCTGTTTATTTTGTTATTGTTTCAATACAGTATGCATACGTGCATTTAAGAGAGTAGTCTTCAACCTTTCCGACCGGTATAAAGAAACCATAAGAAATATGACCTATATCATATTTCATGAAGCCCATATAATGTATTTACTTTCAGTATACTATACACGCACTCAGGGGCGGCGCTACAGGGGGGGGGCAGAGGGGGCGACCGCCCCCCCTATGATTTTTCAAGTAGTGAAAAAAGAAAAAAAAGGAAAAAAAAAAGAAGAAAAGGGGGAAGAAAAGGGAAGAAAAGGGAAGAAAAGGGAAGAAAGAAGAAAGAGGAGCATTAAAAAGAGAGGTCTTAAACATATAACTCTATATTACCCCTGTTATTTAAAGGAGAAAAAATATGACGTCATCTTTAGGTCGCCTTGCCCCTCCTATCAAAATACCCTAGCGCCGCCCCTGCACGCACTTGATATATTATTCTCTATCCTTCACTTTCTCTTTCATCATCTATCTACTCTCAGTTTCAGTTTCAGTTTCAGTTTCAGTTTTATTTTCATTTCCAACAGAACAGTGATTTTAACAAGAAATCAAATATAAAATTCAATATTCAATAACAAAATACATTTTACATGGTTTAAAGTTATAAAACAGAAAGTATACATAAGGCCACCGCACACCTTACGATCGGTCTGCGATCCGATTTCAGAAGAAAACGTAATATCATTTGACAAATCATTTAAAAACGAAAATTAATGTTTAATGAGGGTCTGAATATTCATACAGATAGTAAAAAATGATAATACGGCCTTCGCCGAGTTTTCTAGTCGGAGGAATGGCCAAATCGGCTCCGAGTCGTAGTGACGTCACAAAAATCGTACGACTGCCTACGATTTGAAACTAATATTGCCCTTATTCCCTGTAGAAAGCTGACAGCTCATCAAAACCCTATATTTAGTATTCATATTACTTTTCAGAACCTGAATAGGGTAGATTTCATTTGTTAAAATGCCAATATTTAATGCCATAGCGATTTATTTCACAAATCGGATCGCAGACCGATCGTAAGGTGTGCGGTGGCCTATAGACATCCAGTATAATAGTATTTTTTTTTTTAAAGTTAAACCTGTGGAAATGGAGGGATCCACTGAAAAGCAAAGCTTGTAGTATGTGGATCCCTCGAAATAATGACAAAAGTATTTTTTTTAACATGTAAATATATTGACCAGAAAAAAAATATAGATATACATAGATTACCAAAAAGTGGCAGAATAATAATACAATTATAAATCCATAATTTGAGAACTTGTTACGACACGTATATAGTATGGTGAACATAATAAAAGAATATAAGACAACATAAATTAAAGCAAGGGAAGAGAAAAATACAAGGATAGTAAATGTTGCTGCATATGTGAAGAGTAAAGAAAAAGAGAGGAGAGGTGGAGAGGAGGAGGAGGAGAGAGAGAGAGAGAGAGGGAGAGAGCACACGATGTGCATACTACAGGGGTAGTGACCATATATAGTAAGTTGCATATAGAGCGTAAAGACATGACGGGAAGGATAAATGCATTTTTTTTAAAAGGCGAGACATGATTAGACTATGCACTGATATTAATTTGTATTGTAAGAAAGTATAAGAAACAATTTCAATTTCCTTTTAAATGAATAAAGTGAGGGGGCAAGTTGAATGTCATTATGAAGAGAGTTCCAAAATTTGGGGGCTGTATAAATAAATGTGTTTTGAGCTAGAAGGGTTCTCAACAGAGGTAGATGAAAGTCATTACAGCGCCGGGTTGGGTACTTATGAGAGGATTTATTTTGGGTGAACATATCATCAAACACGGAAGGAAGCATGTCGTTATTATAAGAATACATAAACTGTCCTAACTGGAGAAGATAAAGATCTTTAATTTTCAATATTTTATTTTCAAAGAAAAGAGGATCCGTATGGGAGCGAAAATGAGAAAGGCAAATGATACGAAGAGCTTTCTTTTGTAGTAATAATATTCTGTTTAACAAAGTTTGGTGTGTATTGCCCCACACCAGGAGACCATAATGTAGATATGGTAAGACCAGAGAGGAATAAAGCATAAGTAAGGAAGATGAATGGAGATGTGTTTTTAATCTATTCATGACACCAATATTTCGAGAAATAGTTTTACAGATGTTGTCAATATGATACTTCCTGGAGAGTTTATTGTCGACTGTTACGCCCAAAATTTTAGTGTGAGAAACACTCTCCAACGGGAAGTCATCGAATTGAATATTTATTGGCAGTGAGTCTATAGTGTTACTGAACAACATATATTTAGTTTTTTGGAGATTAAGTGAAAGTTTGTTTGCTCTAATCCATTGTAGAATCTTAGATAGTTCAAAATTAACCGTTTGCGCAAGAGTGTATGGATTGTTGTGGGAAAAGAACAGATTCGTGTCGTCAGCAAAAAGTATAAACGATAAAATATGGGATGATTTGCAGAAATCATTTATATATAAAATAAATAAAGTGGACCCAGGAGGCTTCCCTGTGGAACACCACAGCTAATATTACATAAATCTGATGAACAATCGTTTAAAGAGACATATTGCTTTCTGTTAGAAAGATAGTTCCTGAACCACTCCAAAGCCTTTCCACGTACACCGTAATGGGAAAGTTTATTAACCCATCAATCCCTTTCCCCTGTTTATACATATCCTATATTTTTACATATTCATATAATGAAGATATTATAAAGATTAACTTTAATAATGAAGATTATGGCCCGTATTCTCGAAAGTGGCCTAAGTTAAGCCTGGCTTAACTTAGGCCACTGATTTATGAAAGGCCATTCATCTACCCCTAAGTCCCGTATGAATTACTATATTTATGTAACAAAATAAAGAAACAAAATTATTTTCTGACATGAAATGAGCATCAGAAATCAATTCTATAGTGTCAGTTTTTGTACTTGGATTTAGTCCCAGAACTATGGTGGTTTTGTAGAATTAAAAGAGGGTACATTCGGCTCTCCATAATTCGGTGGCCTAAATCTACAAACTTAGGCGGGGGATTAAGATTAAGTTAGACGCCTTTAGAGAATACGGGCCCTATATCTTTATAATACATTATATAACAATGTTTAATAGTTTAAATGATTTAAAGATTTAGATAATTTGATAATCATAATAATAATTCAATAACTTAATATTCATTTATCATATATACATGTATCATAATACTGAATAATATAATGTTTTGTTATTCATTATTAAGGTTTTCAAAAGATATTTTAAAGATAATAAAGATATTATAAAGATATTATCTTTCAATATTCTAGCCAACATTCTGACTACTTCCTGGTTCTTGAATCTATTTTATTTCATCTGGTACAATATGCATAGGTGTATCTAACAGAGTACGTGTCAACTTTTCAAACCCGTATAAAGAAACAAGACCAATATCATATTTCATGAAGCCGACGAATAATTTATTTACTTCCAGTATCATACACGCACTTAAGTCCTCGAAACCTGCTCAGAATCGATGTTTAATCCCGGATGTGTTTCATTGGCAGTGAAAGGGGACCTGATATTACAATATTATTAGTAAAAGCAGAAAAATTGAGAGAAACAGGTCAGTGAACATTATGAAAGAAACTTTAAAGTGGCATTCAATAAAAGGAAAATTGGCAACTCTGTGATGTACCTTTTGAAGACCCCTCCCCCATGCCATGTACTATAAAAAAAATCATGAATTTAATAATTAGATATATTCTGAAGAATATATCTAATTATACATTGCACTTTATGTATTTACCAATCCATGTATGAAACAGATCTTTTCCTTTATCAACAACTGAGAAAATGGAAATTTATGAAATTATCATTACAAAGCAAATGAGAGAGGTGCTCCAAAGCTACATCACATAGTTGCTAATTTGCCTGTAAGCAATTAAAACTTTAACATTCAAATTTTTCCTAATTTTGTAGGATTTTCCTCGAACTTTTCACTGTTACTTTCATTTTTCTACCTTTATTAAAACAAAAATGATATTAAGGTGGTGTAAAGGTAGATTATCATGGCTAGATATAATGTATAATTCTGGCATAATTCAATATATAAGTGCATGCACCCTCAGCAGAAAACAGGATGCGATTGTTAAATATAAAGCCATTTGGAGCAAAATATCTATATATTTCTAAAACTAAAACTAAGTGGAAAAAAACAACAAAGGGTTCTCTGCCTCCCGGATCTTTTTGTACAAGCTACTGACAGCAAAGTAACAAAGTATTTAAAAGAAGGACTTCAAAACTTGGGTAACATTGTTTCCAAACTTTATAATCGGATGTAAATTTGTCACAAACAACTGCCTATCCCCTCCCCCCCCCCCCTTGTCTCTCCCTCTCTCTCTCTCTCTCCCTTTCTCTTTCCCTTTCTCTCTCCCTTTCTCTTTATCTCTCTTTCTGTTAATATATTTCTCTCTTATTCTCTTTATCGCTCTTTAAATCTTTCCATCTGCCTCTCTTTCTTTTTTTTTCCATTTCTTACGTCATTCATTTCATTTCGCTTTACAGAATAAAAGGACTGTATGAAATTGACAAATGTTAAGGCATGTGAAAAACAAGGTACAAATAAATATGATTCTGAAGTGGGTATAGCAACCTTAATATCTTACCCTCCCCCCCCCCCTCTCTCTCTCTCTCTCTCCTCCTGCTCTCCCTCTCTGTCCTTCCCCCCTCTCTCTCCCTCTCTCTCTGCATTTCTCTTCTTCCTCTCCCTCTCCGTCTGTATTTTATTCTTCTGCATCACTGGAAACCTTTCATTTCATATCTTAAGGGATTTGACGGAGTCAAGCATAATATATCGGCGAATCATGCAGTGCTGTGCATTTGCTTATTTTTCCTCAGAACAGTTACAGTCTCATGATGTCACAGATAAAAAGCAAGGCTGAATCAGCCAAACATTGGAACTACATGACTTTAAACAAACATTTGGCTATTTGTTCACCCTTCGAAATGTCACTGCCACTGTTTTTTCTAAATGACTTAGTTTGATGGTTTGATGGTTTATTTCAAATTAATGCTAAGAAAGAAAGCGTATGCTTTATAATCTACGGCTTTAAGTACTAGCCAAGGGACTTAGTGATGATAAAAGCTTTTTTTTTTTTAATTAACACACTCAGACTCGTATCAATATGCAAAAGACCATTAATTGATATAGGATAAAAGAGCAATGTAGATAAAATGCCTTCCTCAAGGGCAGGGGCGGATCCAGGATTTCGTATAAGGGGGGGGGGGGGCACACAAATGCAGGATTGTCAACTTTGGGAAACTGCTTGGAGGGAGACCCATATTTTTTGGTCTCTCGCCAGCCCTCCAAAAGTCGCTCAGTGGGGGGGTTATGGGGGTCCAGTTCCCCTCCATAATTCTCTGACAAGCAAAAAAAAAAAAAAGGTTTTCTGGTCGAAAAGGGGGGCACAATCGCAAATAGGGAGGGCACATTGCATTGTTTTCCCTCAAAAGGGGGGGGGGCACGGGCCGGGATTGCCCCCCCCCCCTAAATCCGCCACTGCTCAAGGGTTTAAGTGCCGTACCGGGGATCATACCGGGGGTATAAGTGCCGTACCGGGGATCAAACCTACGATGATTAATGCCTTACCAAAGGGCACTAGCGTATCAGATTGGTTTCGAACCCAGGGCCTCCCGGATACGAGACCACCGCTCTACCACTGAGCTATCGCTGCTCCACTACTTGTCACATGGAATAAAAAAAAGATTTTCTGTAGTTTATTTAATATGAGAAAAAAAAACACATGTGTTATATTCAGAATCAAAGTTGATATTTTAAAGTATATTACCATTGTTTTTGTCATAAGATTTACCCCAATGTCAAGAAAGCTGACATGCTTGTGGGCAATCATCCAAGAGGACATACAGCTCAAAGTCGTATCCAAGGGACTGGGTATCTGAGGAGTCGTGCTTTGCTCATAGGCAAAGTGATTTAGTGATCTTAAACACTGGATACCCACGCCCTATGGTGTGACCCACTATATACTGTATTAATTCATATTCTTTCCTTTTTTTCTTCCCCACTCCTGTATACCGGTATAAGTAAAAATAAATACTCAAAATAGTTTTTTTTTCTCCCTATATAAGTCGAGTTCTTTCACAAGGTGATAATGATTGTTCATTGTTATCTTTCATTAGAGAAGAAACAGTGCAATAGAAGTTATATTAGGCAATAACGTAGCTATATGGGCACAGAGTAGGCACCCCCCCCCCCCCCCAGCGAAAAAGCAGGAGATTCATAATTCCGAAAATGAAATAGTGTTCATAAATCCGAAGATTTGATGGCATTACTCCGGTTCGTAATGCCCAAAATGAAATAGGGTTCGTAATTCAAAAAAATGAAAAAAGGTTTTCATTTTCGAAATTATGAATGCTGTTTCATTTTCGGAATTACGAACCGTCGGAGTAACGAATCTTCGAAAATACGAACCTTCGGAATTATGAACCTTCGGAAAAACGACATGTAATCTTCGTGGGTACTCGTTTTCCCGAAGGTCCGTTATCCGAAGGTTCATAATTCCGAAGTGTTCGTAATTCTGAAACACAAACTTCCCATAGCAGGGGGTTCATAATTCCGAAAATGTAATAGGGTTCATAATTCCGAAAATGTAATAGGGTTCATAATTCCGAACATTTGATGCATTACTCCGAAGGTTCATTATTCCGAAGGTTCGTAATTATTCCGAAAATGTAATAGAACCCTATAACTTTTCGGAATTACGAACCTTCGGAAAAATGAACCCTTTTTCCATGTTTTCATTTTCCCTATTATGAACCCTATTTCAGTTTAGGAAGTACGAACCGTCGGAGTAACGAACCTTCGGAAATACGAACCTTCGGAAAAAACGAACCTTCGGAATTATGAACCTTCGGGAAAACGACATGTAACCGATATCTTATATAATATGGAATTAAGCACGTTTCATGAAGCTGGGTTTCTTCATCGTCAAGTTAGATTTTAAAGACGAGAAAAGCTTCACAAGGTAAAGACGTATAGGGCATTATCCTCGCCGCTTGCAAAGGACAAAGCTCATTAGACCTATTCACTACTCCGAAGGACTTGTGGTCTCGGTTTACACCTCTTTGCACACCTTACACGGTGAACCAAACACTTTGAGTGCCCTGCTTTAAGATCATGGAAGCGAAAGAGAAGCTGGAATGAAATGTGATTCATTGTTAGACCGGTATAAACATATACGCGTGCCGGATATTTTGTTTCTTTCATCAATTCTGATTACATTCTTTTTTAATGTATTTTTTCAAACAAAATCAATCACAATCACAATATTTACAAGAAATTATAAGAATGATTACAAAATTCTGATAACTTTTAGTATAAATATCTAAAAGCAGTATCAAATCGAGGATTAAAATATATGTCTTAATCGAAGCTCACGTCAGTGTCACATAGGTTTGGTAGACTCCCCACTACACAGCTGTCCCGACGTTTTACACATAATGGTCGCACGTTGGAATTTACATCCGTGACCAGGATATAGTTTACAGTATCTTGGTCTATATATTTTAACTGAAATGAAATCTGATGAGAATATTTTGGGTGGCTCCCAAAAGTTGCATGGGCTTTAAATAAGTGTGACTTGTGTGAAAAGGAAGAGTTGGCAACAAAAATAAGAAAAAAAAATCCTCAGTTTTTGCTATTGTAGACCTTTTCCAACAAAATCTTTTAATGCGGGTTTCATCACTCCTCTAGCAACGCCCCTGGTATTATACATCCATTAGCATCTTCTGAAGATTATAATGAGGTGTACGGAAGAAGATTCCACCTTGAAAGTTCATTTCGGTCTTTATAATATCCCGTAATCTCCTCGAGCAATGGCTTTTATGAAAGCGGAATGGGAAATAATATACGTTTTTCCACGGCTTCGATGCATCTGAATTTCTCAAAAGGATTATACCTACAAAAGATTTTCCATGCAGGACGTCTCAGTCAAAAGACGATTAATATCTTATGGAGTATAGCATTAACTTTTTTAGCCATACGAAATCCTCGAGCATACTTCATTAGCAACTAAAAAGATGATGAGAGGGAGAGATGAAAAGAGCCATTTCTATGAAACCATGTCTGTCATTATTAGTCTACGTCGTGGCTGTATGAAAATCTGCTTTGAGCCAGACAGAAAGGAGTGGGCAGCACTTTAAATATTCTGGTTCTCAGCAGTCGAATATTTTATCATATGATTTTCGAGAAAAAAAAAGAAGAAAAAACGAATGATGGATTTGTTTCCATTTATCTGTTAATGGCATCTTAACTATACTCTATAGAACAATCCCAACTGACGCACATGGAGGGTGGGGGCGGAGATCTCGATCCATAGGCATAAGGGCACAGTTTCTCTAGGGGGCCGGGGAGGATTGACGTCTCTTGCCCGAATATCAATCCAGTGTAGTAAATTACGGTACTCTGTATGACACCCACTGTTAGTGCAATGTGCATCCATCTATAGCTGTTCAGAGTAATTAAGGCATTCAAGTATACTTTATACTACTTTATACAAAGTTGAGATGGCGAATGCCCAGATATTGGAAAAATATATTCATATATACTTTCATTGGTATTTATGCTGTACATACTCAACTATTATGCTGTATAATGAACGTCAAACATGTATTGTTTGAATAACAATACTATCTTTTAATGTATTCTATGTAAATATGTATATATAATTTTTGGTATCCCAAGTGGGGATTTTTATTGATCCAAGATCATCTCTTTACTTTGTTTATGAGCTTTCATAATATTATTATATTTTCAGGGGTTGTCAAAAGTATTTGATGTCCTTTCATCTCATTTAAAAAAAAGAATTAAAGAATGTATATATATATATCAATGATTATAGAAATATGCACCAAAATATCACTGAATACGTTTTTGAAAATTTCCGTTTATTACAAGGATACCATATATTTAAATATCCTCTGTATTTTGTTTTGTTTTGTTGCTGTAATGAATTTATATTGTTACTTGATATCTTTGTTATCAAACAGGGCCTCATGGAAGACCACCATTACTGGTAAAAATGTGCTACCCTGTATAAATATCAGAAATAAATAAATAAATAAATAAATAAATAAATAAATAAATAAATAAATAAATAAATAAATAAATAAATAAATAAATAAATAAATAAATAAATAAATAAATAAACAAATAAATAAATAAATAAATAAAATGAATTGTGGGGTGGGGTACTTCATTCCCGTATCTCCTCTCCCCTCCCCGCTCCGCCTCATATACGCCTCTGCCTATTCTATATGAAACATAAGTGATCTTGATTTTGCAAAATGTATTATATGCCTACTTAACTGAATTTCGACCTTTAACTGGAAATGAGAGGGTTTTGGGGTTCGTATTTCACGAAGTGATCTTGCTTCAGATGTTTGTTTATATCCATAGGAACTACGGGTATGTAAAGTGAGTGGTATAATTCTAAACTCTCTATAATAACACACCACACACAATTGATTCCGTCATATCTTTTAGAGTCCATTATTCTAAGTTAGATTGAAAATTTTGCTATTGTGTCTCTCTCTCTATATATGCAAATTTGCAATATATTTTTCATATTCATATATCTCATTCGTGCATTTTTATCAGTAGCGTTGAGGAAAATACGACTCACCTTAACCTTGCTTCTCTTTTTACCCCACATTCATGCGTCAATTTGTTGAAGAACAATTAAATCGGAATTACTCAGTCTGTAGCTTATTCATGTAACTTCCCCTCTTGTATTATAGCGACCTTTAAAAAGAAACACCAGTATATGAGGTACCCTCTCTCTCTAAAAAAAAAAAAAAAAAAAAAAGAAAAATCGAGTGATCACTGACGTCACTCCCAGGGGGAAATGAAAATAGAGTGAAAAGAGAGTGAAACTGCACTCTTTTCCGTTTAGAGACCACTCGATAGTCACTCGATATTCACTCCTAAACAAATGATCACTGACGTGACTCCCGGGGAGCCCTCCAAATTCGCTCAGTGGGGGGGGGGGGGGGGGTGTATCAGATTTTATGGGGTTCAGTTTTTCTCCATAATTCTCTGACAAGCAATAACAACAACAACTTTAAAAAAAGTTTATCAGTTCTGAAAGAAATGGGGGAACAATGTATACATTTCTTTCAAAAGAGGGGGCACGAGCTGGGATCCCCCCCCCTAAATCCGCCACTGATGGAGAGGACCTATTACAGAATATTTTCAAGAACCCGATAATCCTTTTTTTTTTTTTGGTTAAAAGTTGTCAGCCGGGGCAGTCTCCCCCCCCCCCTCCCCTTGGGTACGCTAGTGTTGATGATAATACTCTGGCGGAGACGTGCAAAGGAGTGATCGAAATTATCTTTTTTTTCTCTCCAATTATGTTTGTTTTGCATTGTGATGTTTCTTGATCTCTAGGCACTAGCGTACCCAAGGGGGGGGGGGCAGGGGGCAGAGGCCCCCCTGACAACTTTTGACAGAAAAAAAAAGAATTTCCCCTCTTTTAGACATTTTTTTTGGTGCTTGTCAGAGAATTATGGAGCAAAACATCTGATTCCCCCCCCCCCCCCCCCCCCCCACTGAGCGAGTTTTGGAGGGCTGGCGAGAAGAAAAAAATACAAGCAGAATTTGACAGTTGACAAAATTTGCTATCCCTGTAAAAAATCGTGGGTACGCCACTGTCTCGGTTAATGGTAATACCTGAATACCGTTTGCATTTATTTTCCGTACGCGCGTCATGGTAATTATGTAATCATATGATGGTTGTTATCATGGTAGCCATGATAATCATGTAAATACGTTATCATTGTTAATTTTTTTATCATGGTTCGTTATCATGGAATTTTCTGAAGAAAAAAATATAGGCGCTGCTTTTGTCAGATTGAAAGAAGCATATACATTGTATCTACAAAAATGAGTGACGTAGAGGCGGAGGATACATGCAAGGTGTAGACATACAAGGTACGTGAAAGAAAGCAGTCATGTAGTAAAATTAATCTTAAAAAATAAAAACAAACTGAGGGAAAACAAGAGGAAGACAGAGAGAGACAGAGAGAGAGAGAGAGAGAGAGAGAGAGAGAGACAGACAGACAGACAGACATAGATGAAGAGAAGAGGGATGAGAGAAACAGATGTATGTGCAAAAGAATGGGGATGAAGAATCTTTTGCAACTTATCCGAAATTGAATATTATTTCTTATACATGTTTATACAGTGTGTTTCTTTAAAAAGGAAACCCAACTCTCTCCAGCAACATTTCGTCAAATAAACATAACTTGATTTATTGTTATATATCACAAATAAGAGGAATGTTATCCCCTTTCATATGCTACCACATTTGTGATGTTAGAGCCTGGGATCACTGTACTAAAACAATTTTAAACCAGCAATGTAAAAAATTAATTTGCGCACGAGAGTGGGATCTATTCATCTACAAAATGAATAGCCATTCATTGAATCTCACTCTGCTTTCTCGAGCACACACTGGCATGCATGGACCCCGGTGAGGGGGGGGGGGGGGTCATTCTCAGACAAATGTGCTATACCCAAGCGCGTCCACACACTTCAAAAATGGACCCTAAATGGCGTATTGCGCGAAGTCTAATTTTTCAGATTTCAGATTTAGATTTTATTGACTGTCTTCAATCATATTAACATAATACTGTAGTGCATAACATTTGCACCCCTATACGGCGTCACATCAGAAAAACATACCCTAATTGTCGTCAACAGGGTCATCACGCCACCCAAAAATACCCTAAGTGGCGTATAAATTATTATGGTACCAAGTGCAGTACCCTTACTGGTGTTAGGATAAATAGCACCTATTAAGCAGGAAAACAACAAAATAACGCTTTTCGAGTACAAACTGATAAACTTTTAGTAATATCATATTTAATTTGTATGCAAACAAGCCAAATCACCAATCGGTGTTATTATTCATATCAACGAAATACTCGTGATCATGAAAAGCAGAATTCAAGGATTATAATAACATGCAATTTATACCCTAAATGTCGAAGACCGAATTTGTTATTTAGTACTCTAAACGGCGATTGAAGCTGAAAAACACCCCCTTTTTAAAGAAGACGTCGCCTTATAAGGCTGAAAACAGACCCTTTTCTACGCTTTTTGTGGACGCGGTTGCGTAGCACGATAATGTGGTGAGTGACCCCCCGGGGCGTGGACAGACAAGACGGTCATTATGAAGGACATTGGGGGTAATTTTGGACTCATATCACATTCAAAGTTGCATAAATGTTGAAATATGAATAAGGAAACATGAAATATCACTTTTCTTTGCTATGCGTCTTTATCACTTGTTTTGTTTCTTTGCATTATACCTAATGGAATTACACTTTGCATTACTGTGCGCAAAACTTCTTTTGACATCACTCACTGAAAACTATTCAAATTTATTGATACATGTCAATGTCATTACATATTTGGTATCATATGAAAGAGGATTAATTAAACTTTGAAATTAATAATAAGAATTCAACCCGGAAATAATCATTTTCTAGTAATTGGTGGGAAGAGTTGGGTTTCCTTTTCAAAGAAACACTGTATTTGTAATATATTGCAAAGTCAAAAGCAATACCTAATAAAGATGTTTCTGCAGAGAAAAAAAAAATTCTTTTCTAATTATAGTGTGTCTGGATTTGATCAGATGAGTATGAATAAAATATCAAATCCAATAGAGAGTCAAATTAGTGTATATCCAGTTTGTTCCTAGAGAAACTCCAAATTTCTCTACACGAAATGTATTTGTTAAATAACATGAAATGTGCACATTTTGCAATGTGCACACCGTCATGTGGACATTTTATAACGAATTTGCCAATCGTTTTATGACAAATTATCGGATAATTTGTCATAAAAATGTAAATCTAGTCCTTCTGCGATATCATCCTCTTAATACCACCTATATCTATACTGCCGTAAATATCCACACACAAAAAAACCCCAAGGCATTAATAGTTAATCCACTGTGCATCTCGAATTTCTAATCGTGAATGGTCGGCCTTAGATGCATCTTGAGATTTTTAAGGGCGGCCAATTATTTCGATCGAAATATGCTGCTCTTCAAATGAATCTAATAAAGTTTTTCCTCGATGCCAATAAAGCCTGTTCCAATGCTTCCTTCCTGTTTCTTTTGTAAAGGTATATTTCTCTCGCCTCCCCTCTCTCTCGTATAATTAACTCTACTGTACAAATCACCTTTCTTTTTTATAATCCCCTCCCCCTCTCTTTCTCTTATATCGTCCCCTCCCTCTAAATACATTCCTCTCTTGCTCTCTGTCTGTCTTTCTTTCGTTATTTTCTCAATTTCTCTCTCTATCTCTCTATCAATTCTACAGCCTTGGCCCAGTCTTATATTTTTTACTAGTTGTTCTTTCCAGTTTTCTTAAAGAAAATCTTTCTCTCTCTCTCGTCTGTCTGTCTGAATCCGTCTATTTCTGTCTACAAAGCATTACCACAGCCCACGCCGATTCTTTCCCTTCTTACACGTATCCTTCCTCTCATCAGCCGAACATTTATACGAAGCTTAATTGCTGGTATGATTTCAAGTATTCATACTTTCTACCATCATACAGGCATTTAGAAATTAACTGATTACATGATTACCATGACGACATGATCACCATGGTTACTCAATTAGGCCTCCTATTAACAATTATGATTTCCAAGATAAGATAATTAAAATGTTACAGCTTCAAATAAATTTGGGGACTGACATCACAAAGGTATATGTGACTTTTAACTATTGGAAATCTGTCCTTTTAATTCTAATGACTTAAAAATATGTACAACCATTTCAAGAGTTAAATATTCATACCCCCCCCCACCACCACCATAAATGAGGAACATATCAATATCAAGGCTACAACATTTTGGTCGAGAAGGATATCTGACCAAAAGTAGCAAAACATCTGCAAACCTATAGCTACCTCCAAAAGTCCTCAAATTTCTGTATGTGTTACTATTTTTTTACAGAAATTTTTATTGGGGGAGGGGGAGCACCCCTGCACATTTGTAATTTTCTGATATTGGTACTGCAATGATCTTTCTTGACTGCAGAGAGGAAATAATCAGAATCAAGATCATTTATAGTCATGACGCTATCCTTTTTTAATAAGAAATGCATTCAAAAGCCTGCAATGGTTACTGAACAAAAATTAACAGAAATGGATGTATACAAAACACAAGTTCTTCCTGCAATATTAGTAAATAAATAATAGAATAGGAAAGTTAATTACATGGCAATAAAACATAAAAAGAAAAATGCAGATATAAGTAACTTCAACCTCACTAACCTCGTCCCTTATAAAGTCCTGGGTCCACTGTTTGTTTACCTATACATGTATCTGCTTTCTTAACATTCAATTACATGTACTGCAGAAGCAAAAATATATCATACAAGACATGAACCACCAAGTTTTGTTCAAGTATGTTCAAGAATTACTTTTAGAGTGTGTTTAAGACAGCACCAAATTATTTAAGATATACATTGTCAATCATAATTTTATTACTTACAAACACTGAGAAATAATGAATGATATTTGTCACACAGAAGTCAACATTATCAAATAAATAGTTTCCTCATTTTTTGCACAATTGCTATGATCATTGCACAGGAAATCAAACATTTCAATAATTTCAATTAATTAGAATATGGGGCACATCCCCCCCCCCCCCCGAGCCTTGTTATCAGGACTGGAAATTGGTGTCCTTAGAGGTTGTTGTTATATAAAGGTCATCTTTATATCAAGGGTACATGCCTGTACAAAGTTTTTTCTCTAGAAATGATCAATTGTCATGATCATTGCACATAATTATTAGGAAATCAAACATTCAAATAGTTTCAATCAATTAGATCAAAGGGCACAACCACCCACCTTCCCTATCTTTCATACCCAAATACACACATAAAAAAAGGGGGGATAAAACTGTGTTTCTGTTAGGGTACCTAAAAATGTGAGATTTGTGGAGGCCATCAATTAAACTATTTGTTATGAAAAAAATAATGAAAGAGACTTTTGACCATCCCTTTCATTCCTCAAACACCAAGTCAAAAATATGGGATTTTTTCCCCTAGAAAATCACCAGATTTTGGTGTATACATCCTGCTCTGTTGCATATGCTGTTTACTATTCAGAGAGCAAATATCCACTTCAACCAAAATCTCATGCTCGCAGTGGATTTTTCCACAATGGAAAGATCTTGCCTGCAGTGAGAAGTTACAACTGGCTTGGATTAGGTGATATTTCATGATTCAAACAATTCATTCTTTATTTATACATGTATCTTATTTGTATCTAAGTACGATCCAGTAAACATACACTCGTCAAAATTCATAATAAATTATAATTATTTGCAATAATCATAATAGTCATCTCCTTTAATTGTGGGCATCAGTGGAAAGACAGAACAAGATGAAGGGATAAATTATGCAAAAACACGCAAGATTGAATACATGTGCACTTGTAATAAATACTGGAAGTACATATAAATGAATATCAAAACTGCATTATGGCTAATATGATCCATTAAAAATTTCAAAAAATAATGCCATCTTTAGCATAATGTAACATCTTCTTTCTTTCAAAGAGGGATAGATTCATCATCGAAAAGTATGGGTAATGATTCTATTAATGAATAATTCTTTTCAAAAGATTTGATGTTCTATTGATACACACAATGGAACTTGTCTTATTTCTGGAATCTAATCATTTGGATTATAGAAAGTGACATAATCAATATGCTTTTAACACAGAAAATACAAATAAATTTGAGTACTTCATAAAAATAGCAGACTAGATGTAGGCCTACTAATTCCTTTCAATGTGGATACAAATGTACCATTCTGGCAACTGAATTATGCCATTTCATTACAAATTCAATCAAAGATCCCTTCAGAATTTTACTAATTTGACTATACTGAAAAGTATTGTTATATACCTTGCAACTACACAGATCTCAACAGAAGAGGGAACAGTAGAAATTAAACAGCAGTGCATGGAGTCAAGAGGACTGTGGCTTAAGGATTGGACTGGTTAACACTCACAACTGTGTAGGTTTCAGGCATCAATATCAAAAATAGTTTGTGTTTGTGTGTGTGTGTGTAAATGAGTTTTGACAGAAGTGTATCAATCAAATATTTACATCTAGGACCGACCTTTAATGTCACCATCCAGAGGACGTGACTGAGTCAGTTTGCAGGCGAAAAAAAGAGCTGCCCGCAGACATTACCGCTAGATCGACTCCTGTCAGTCCAATCCACTGAGATGTCCGTCAAGACTTTCCTCAAAACCAAATAGAAGACCCATGCAGAATTTGTTGGGGGTTAACCTGTTGGATATAATTTGATTTTGGTATAACATGCACAGTCAATAGACTCCATACCAAATTAGCTCTGGTTCAGTATTCAACAGACCAATCAGTGTTCAACTGAGAGAGCACACATCAGACATTTAGATTTGTCCTCTTCTTTGCAAAATGATGTGAATTGGATACATTT
Organism: Heliocidaris tuberculata; assembly: GCA_025618425.1. Lineage (NCBI taxonomy): Eukaryota > Metazoa > Echinodermata > Echinoidea > Camarodonta > Echinometridae > Heliocidaris > Heliocidaris tuberculata. The sequence goes on from CM046848.1 coordinate 28,961,234, forward strand.
CCAGACTTAAAGATAGTCTCGTGGAAATTCCTACAGGGAAATCACATCATCTCCAAATTTATTTACAGATTGTGTTTATGACTCGCCTGGTCTTAAGTACTGCGCACACCATTCAAAGACTTCACAGGATCTTGCCCTGGGAGATACATTTCCAAAGGTTAAATCTTCTCCTGAATCAAATGCTCTCGGATATGTAGTAAGCCATGCTTTGAGTGCACACCATTCAAAGACTTCACAGGATCTGCCCCTGGGAGGTACATCTCTAAAAGTTAAATCTTCTCCCGAATCAAATGCTCTCCGATATGTAGTAAGCCATGCTCTGAGCAATTCCAACGGGATGGTATCCTAGCATGGATTTCAGTCTTGAAAAGAGGTCCTAGACTGCTCTTCTGGTAGGTAGGGGTGCATCACGATGCCCCCATAGGGCCCTGCGATTGAGGAGGAGCCATTGAGGGCAGTGGAGGAAGAAACATGGACTTTAGCCTAGATGCCATCTCTGCTACCTCATTGTCTGCAGACTCATACTGTCTCACTGTCTGGGCAAATTTGATTGCACCTAGGGAAGAAAGATAGATAAGTGAAAAAATTGTTCAGTAAAAAGTTCATTCTCTACACATATCTTAATGATTATTGTTCTGAAAATGTTTTTGGAGATAAGCGTAACAAACACATAACAGACTTTTGAACAATAAAGTTTTCCGAAGAAAGTTTACATGGATCATCATCATGGTTAAGTTGGATAAAACATAAAAACAAGAAGATATAAAGAAATATACCATTTCAATCAATTTCAATTTCCAAACAAATGCTTATATCAGCCATGAGATGGCGCTCATCATCAATCAAGAATAGTAAAGACAGGGTCGTACATTTCCTATAGCTGTAAGCTTTTTGTAGGTATTGGCTTTATAAAACATGTAGCAGATATTGGATATACACAAGTTCAATGGTTTAACCCATAGCAGTACAGTGTCTCCTTTTAGTGATGTTTTGCATTCACTTTGCTCCAGAATTCTAGAAATTACACATTATACATGAGCAGAAAGAGCAAAATTAACAGAAAATTTGGGGTCTTATTTCCAATGCAGTACATTGTGCCTTTCACGAATAAGAGCGATTTAATTGTAACTAATCATTAAAGTCTCTAAATTGACAACGTTGTGTAAAATATATAAACGCTATTTTCATGTACAAATTGGCAATTTTTCTGTTAAATTTTGCAATTTTCATTCACATTGATTCATTTAATAAGCACTTTTATTTTTTCAAACTATGAAGGCATTGAATATAAGAATAATTGTTGCCAATTTTAGGAAGGGAAGCTGATTAATTAAGACTATAAGAATCTGAAGAAAAATCTGAACTGCTATGGGTTAAAGGGAAATCCAACCTTATTAGCAAGTTGCTCTGAAAGAAAGAGGAAAAATCAGAGAAGTAGTTTGGTGAAAGTTTCAACGAAATCGGACAAGCAATAAGAAAGTTATGAATTTTTGAAAGTTGTAATCACTATGCATATGGGAATTTCAAATTGGCCGAATAGGTAATGTCACTGTGATGTATCTGTGGACAACTCCCCCATTCGCTCTAACACACAAAATGACTAAAATGTCACTTTTTTCCAAAATGCATTTCTCATTAGGATTTTTTCGTTCATGAGGACCTATAACAATATGGTATCTCCAATATATTTTGAGTACTTCCCCGAGGGTAAAAGCGCCTCGAAGAAAACCACAAATTAGTGATATTTTTGTATATGACAAATGGGAGAGTTGTCCACAGAAATGTCACAATTGACTCAACAAATTGCCAATTTGAGATTCGCATAGATGTAGTGATCTCATTTTTCAAACATCCATAACTTTCTTAGTCCTTGTCCGATTTCTTTCAAACTTTCACCATCCTGTTTTTCTTATTTTTCCGCTTTCACACAAATCATCTTACTACCAAGGTTGGATTGCCCTTTAATGAACCAAGACTTATCATCTGCTGATAGCCAGAAGGATATTACATTTTGCAACTCCTATCTTTCAACAGAGGGGAATGTCCTGGCTCTCTGCAGACATTACAAAGGGTAGAACAACGAGTCACTGTGTTTTGAGGTGCTGACAGTTAGGTCATTATCACTGAAGAGAAGAACCTTACAATGAGAACATGATGATCTTAGTCTTAGAGGTGGCTTCGTGCAGGGCTTTGCACATGCTTTGATCGAAGTACAATATGAGGGTCACTGTGAAATTCATTAGGCATAAACCCTTGGACCCATATCGATCTCAGACCCTGCCCTCTGCCTCTCATACCCAGTCCATATTCTGGGATACCAGTTGGTTTTGCTACATTAGCCTGAAAAGAAAAGAGTCCCTGATATTTGTTTTCCCCATTCTGTGCATTATATTAAGCCTGAAACAGAGAAGTGACAGGGCCTGAATTCAGATAAAACCCTGAAAACAGGTCCCTGCATATTACCTTCTCCATCAGGGGTGAAACCATACTTCTGTATAGCCTCCATCTGAATCTGTGTAGCTGCAGGGAAAACGAGGTGCATCATGTGCATCATGTCGTTGCCAGCCGCTTCCTTCTGTTTGTCCATCAGAGCCTTATTATCAGGACTGGAAAAGGCCTCAAGAACGTCCCTTAGGGCAGCTGAAATGATAAAAATGGGTGTCCTTAGAGGTTGTTGTTGTTGTGGTATAAAGGTCACCTTTATATCAAGGGTATAAGTCTACAGAGGGTTTCTTCTCTAGAAATAAAGGTTTACCTACGGATACCTACATGTAAGGAAGATACTGGAAGCAGGCATATGATGCATCTGTATTCAGTTCCAGATTTTGCTTCCTCTTGGATCATTTCCAGGTACAGAGGATTCATTGTTATACTTGATGGGCTCATTCTTTCAGCATCCCGACCACTGTCAATACATGTATATTCATTTTTTTTCTATTGAATGCATAAACTGTCAATATTTTCATGATTTTTTTTTTACCAAGTGCATAGTAACAAATGTCACAAGTTAACTTTTGGTTTCTCTATCCACTGGTGGCACCAGATTTTTGACATTTTATCAAATTTTTGAGATATTCACTGTCTGTGAAGTCTGCTCATGCACAGACATGGACATACATGTACCACCAAACATGTACACAAATAATGATAATAATAATAATGACAGAATTGAAATCTCATTCTCATTCTTCAACAAATAATTGTTTTTGTGTATATTATGTGTTACCATTATCATATTCACATGTTTCTCTTTTGTTTAATTATGTATGCATGTAATCTTTTTGTACATGTATTAAAACAAGAAACATTTCCATAAAGACAATTAAACATTGAACTTAAAGAGAGAGTCCACCCTGATACTGAGTTGATTTTAATAAAAGCAGGGAAAAAAAGAGACTTAAAAGAAACAGATCAGTGACTGTTTGAGGAAAATCTGACTTTTATTAATTGAATGAATCTTTAAAGTTGTAATCAATTTATCGCATATGGGCAACTCTGTGATGTACCTTTAGAGCATTTCTCCTATTTACTTTTCATAAATTTCCATGTTATTGGTTGTTGATGAAGGATGAGATCCATTTCATAATTGAAAGGGTTATGTAAAGACATCTACAGATCTGATCTAAATGTGTAATAATATAGATCTATTTAGGTTGCATGCATAACTATATATGTCTATTTTATTTAAAGAAAATGAAAATTAATGATTTTTTTAAAAACACATTTGTTCAACACATTTGGGCCTGTGTCCTGTATGTCTGAGTGCTTCCTGGGGGAAACAATGGTGGACAGTCACAGTACAAGGCGACGGCATCATGCACTCAACTGACGCCCATTCTAAATAGTGTAGAGTTCAGTGGGAGGAGCTCTCCCATTTTGTTCTGACCTCTGTATTTAAAGGAAACCAAAACCCAAGGAGAGAATCAATGTTATTGGAAAGTGAGAATTCAGAGAAGCACTTTACAAAAAGTTTCATTAAAATTGGTTAAAAAATGAGAGAGTTATGGAAGTTTGAAAAGTCTCGTTTTACTTTCTATGGGGATCCTCAAATTGGCAAAATTGCTTCAAAATGGCTGATTTTGTGAACAACTCTCCATTTGTTTTGTACACAGATTTTCAGATTTTCCCCATTATCTTTCAAGGTGCAGTTAATCTCCTTCTGAGCTCAACATATATAATGGGAAAATGTATTTTACACCACATATGTCAAGTTCAGGAGGAGACAAGAAGCACCCTGAGAGATAATGGGGAAAATCTGAAAATCTGTGTACAAAACAAATGGAGAGTTGTTCACAAAATCAGCCATTTTGAAGCAATTTTGCCAATTTGAGGATCCCCATAGAAAGTAAAACGAGACTTTTCAAACTTCCATAACTCTCTCATTTTTTAACCAATTTTAATGAAACTTTTTGTAAAGTGCTTCTCTGAATTTTCACTTTCCAATAACATTGATTCTCTCTTTGGGTTTTGGTTTCCTTTAAGAACAGTGCATGAATTTGTTTTACTATTTACTTATTTATTTGTTAGAATTTTTAAATTTAAAATACAAAGGCAAGGTAGCTATGTTAAGTATAGAGAATACTGCTTAAGCTTTACAAAATACAAGCACATCCTGTAAAGTTTTGTAAACTTAAAATAATGAAGGTGTGAAATATAATGATGAAGTAAAAAAAAAAAAAAAAATACCAGCAAATATGGAAAATACATAACGTACATAACAGCCTTTTATTTTAATTAGTGTGAGTGGCAAGGGCCCATGAGTGTCTGAAGTCGATAACTGCTGTTGAGCTGACATGACTGATCAAAATTAGACTCTTAACTCTAAGTCTAAAAAATGAATTCATTTTTTATCATCTAGACTCTACAGTATAAATTTATATATCACTGAAAATTCGATAAATATTACATCCAATAAATGAAAAACATTCATAAGCCTCTAAATAAATAAAAATTCAAGTATTCGGAAACACTGATCAAATTTAATATTATTATTAGCGATCTACTTAATTAGACGTAGATCTAGATCTAACTCACACCATTTTTAATGCCTGGGACTGTACTGTTGTAATACTGCCTGTGCCTCTGTGGGGGTTGTCTTGAAAAACTGATAAAAATCAAACACTTACAATGAATTGTCCAATGAAATAATGCAAAAAGTGAACAATTACAAAAAAAATACTAATAATTTATCAATCAACTTACATTTAGTCCTATCGAGTGATAAATTTGGTTGATTTACTTGAGCCATTGTCTACTTTTCTCTGAATTATGAAAATGAATTATTACAATTACAGCCGTTTCTGCATATTGAGGTGCAATTTTCTACACAATATATATGCATAACAAATAACGTAGGTCATATTTATTCCCTGTATTTTAAGACTACATCGCGGGTTTTCTTTTTGAACTATGAATCGTGGAGAGGACGAAGTGGGTCACTGCATGCAGACGACACATTTGTGACGAAGTTATGGTTCAAGCAGATGTCCGCTTTTTCAAGGGCGGGGAATTTAGGAGGGGCACAACCGGCCAGATACCTGAAATACCCTAAGAAAGTTTTGACCCGAATTCTCTTGACAAATCTGATTCCCTGATTACCTACCGGATTATCAGAGACTTTCAATTGGTAATATGATTTACTTTATTTTTGCTTGTGAATTTTTGGTCGGAATTGCGCCCCCCCCCCCTCCAAATTTTACAAAAACTTGAATCCAGTTTGTTTTCAATATAAAGGAAACGACGAGAACTGACACTGAGAATAAACAAAAGAAATGAGAAAAGGGGCACAATGCATAGTTTTCTTTCAAAAGGGGGATTCCCCCCCCCCCCTAAATCCGCCACAGCCCCAAACTATCATCCCGGCCGGATATCCTTGGGATTACTTTGGACTAACACCCCGGCAGGACAATTTTGATTTTGATAAGGTATTTCTTGTAGCTATTTCGCATGAAATATGCCTGACAACGAAATAAATTGTAAATAGAAAGTGGTCGTTATAAACAAAATATGGAATGGACGTCCTCCTAGTATTAAAAATAAGTTACCCCGGACAATTACCCTATAATTCAATCACCCCTAGGTTTTTGTCTCAGGGTAATTAGGGTATTAAGGGCTGGGTATTTCGCGGAGGGGGTTGTCGATCATAGCTAAGTTGTAACGTTGTAGGGGGCAGCCTATTTTGTATAAAATAATAATAATCAAATATTAATTAATAAAAGAGGGAATAAGAAGCTGTTTTTTCCCCTGTCACGCTCTGAATGCATGATATACCCTTAGAGGATTCAGTGTGTCCTCCATCATTATCATAGAGTCCGTTTAAAGAAAAGAACCAGAAACAGGAAATAATTACAATTATTATGATATACACACGGGTGGGGGGTGGGGGGGGGGGGCTCCAGGATTTTGTGAAGGGGGTGAAAATTTTCTGACAAGCAAAAAAAAAAAAAAAAAAAAAGTTATCAGATTTTTGGGGTCCAGTTTTCGTTCTCAAAAATTCTCTGACAAGCAAAACAAAACAAACAAACAAAAAGTTATCACACGTTTTGGGGCTCTCTTTGTCGTTCAAAATTCTCTGACAAGCAAAAAAAGAAAAAAAAAAAACTTGGTTATCAGTTCCAAAAGGGGGTGCGCAATTTTATAAAAGAGGGGACATGCACAATGTAATTTTTCTTTCAAGGGGGGGGGGGCATGGGCCAGAAGTTCCCCCCTAAATCCGCCACTGATTCACATATATCTAATTGAGTCGTAAATCAGGTTTCCATTTGGCATCTGCCGTATAATTTACATATATCACCATTTTTTAAATTCTCAAGTTTTTTTGTTTTTTTTTAAACTACGGTTTAATCATTTCAGAAATGAAAAATTTAGCATACATTTTCTGTCTTATTGTTAGCAGAAAAACGCTTTGCTCAAATGCTTGAAAATCAAATAATTATGAATCTCTGTCAAGTTTTCATTATTTTATATCTTTAATCATAGGCCGCGGAACTGGTGCAGGGGGGGGGGGCTGGGGGCTGCAGCCCCTTTTTTTTAGAAGACACGATTCATAAAATACCCCCAAAAGGCGCGATATTGTCATTATTCACGTGAAATCAAATCAGCCCCCCCCCCTTTCAAAAACGCTCCTCATTCCTGTTTTTTTTTTTGGGGGGGGGGGGTTTTACTTCACTCAAATGATCTGATCAGATGATGATAAACGTCTTCCACGCAGCAGCGGCAACTTGAAGGCACAACATTTACAAACACAATACGTTAGATACACCATCACATTCAACAAATAAACGAAAGGTTCAATTTTTGATGTACCAAGATAGATGTCGTTATTATTGGCTCGCCGGTAACAATTCCATATTTTATCTACTCCCCCCCCCCCCCCCCCACCCCTAAAAAAATTTTTTTGAATAAAACTGATAAATAAATCTGTAAATTTGCCATCAAAATCATGATTTTGCCAACTTGGTGAAAGTTTCAATAGGGATGTCTTATTTGTACATTCTTAATAACTTTGTTAACAATATAGCGGTACCAGTTATACAAATAACAACAACAACAACAACAACAACAAAAAGCCTTCCAACATACGTTGATTTGATTGTTACTTCAAATGTAATTGTATATCTAGTATAATCCCTCCCATATACTCCTCTTGCATAATTTGCATTTGTTTTGTGGCATCAAGTTCAGACCTAAGGACCGGTGCTGCCCCATCCCATCAAATATTGCAACATAATGAGTCCATTTTCACCACTAAGTCCTTCATAAGTTTATAATACATGTATATACATATTATCTTGAAACCGTTAAAAAATGACTGGACTTCCAACCGGTAGAGAGAGAGAGAGAGAGGAGAGAGAAAGAGAGAGGAGAGAGAAAGAGAGGAGAGAGAAGGAGAGAAAGAGAGAGAGGACAGGGAGAGACTGAGAGAGAGGGTAAGAGAAAGAGAGAGGACGGGGAGAGAGAGGGGTTGTAAGTTTTCTTCTTCTTCTTCTTCTTCTTCTTCTTCTTCTTCTTCTTCTTCTTCTTCTTCTTCTTCTTCTTCTTCTTCTTCTTCTTCTTCTTCTTCTTCTTCTTCTTCTTCTTCTTCTTCTTCTTCTTCTTCTTCTTCTTCTTCTTCTTCTTCTTCTTCTTCTTCTTCTTCTTCTTCTTCTTCTTCTTCTTCTTCTTCTTCTTCTTCTTCTTCTTCTTCTTCTTCTTCTTCTTCTTCTTCTTCTTCTTCTTCTTCTTCTTCTTCTTCTTCTTCTTCTTCTTCTTCTTCTTCTTCTTCTTCTTCTTCTTCTTCTTCTTCTTCTTCTTCTTGTACAGAAGCTTACGTGCATAAAAAAATCTCGTTTTTCGACTTCCAATTCCCTTCCTAGCTGGAGCATGCGCAGATCAATAGTTTGGCGTTGCCATTGAAAGAGTCAAGATGGAGAAATACACGGTGAGTAAAGTTGTTCAACTTTATAAAAGTAACGAATTTATATGTTTGAAACGTAGGAAAATTTAAGTCAGTGTGTTAAATTGTATGTAACATATTATTTCCTCAGTATGAATGAACAATCTTTGCATGTCAATCTATTTTCAGCTCGAAAACCGATTGGGAAAAGGAGCACAAGGACAAGTTTTTCTCGCAAAGGACAAATTTGATGGCAAGAAATTAGTGTTGAAAAAGGTAAATTGTTAGCTCACTTTGATTTGCAAAGCCTAACTTGAAGATGTTATTGAAAGTTTGAAATAAAGTAATAATTAGATCAAAGTCGATATAGCCCTTATCCTGAAATATTGAAATATAATATTTATTAGTGTACTGTAGCGGTATCAAAATTTATGATTGAATTTTTTTATTTTTACTTTTGTCTTTTGACTTATGTAGCTTTGACCCTTGTGTGATGGGGGGACCTAAACTAAAGCCACGCACTTTGCTTCCATCGGCTGAAAAACATATAATTCAGTGGTTCATTCGAATTTGTTTTATCTACCTTGGTTCTACATAGACATGATAGACTATTCTAAAGTTGAATCTTTGAGAAAATTGGGGTGAACGATTGTCAATAAGTAACACTTTCAAATTCAAGTCGATATTTGAAGGCCGTGTCAGATTTTGTTAAAAATGAAGGGTCCTAAACTACCCGCCCAATGAATACAATTTACAAATCTTGATTTTTGAAGTGAACTGATGTGAATTTCACCCTGATTTCCAAATAATGATAATATCACAAAAATAAAGGAAAATTACTCGTTGTTTTTGGCAAACGTAAATCATATAATCGGCCAACTTAGCATCCGTACCCAACCGCCATTAAATCCACCTGACAAAGTGAATATTTAGTCAAGTTTCTTATTTGTTATTGTTGAAATCATGCTCATATTTAACGGAATAAATGCTATTGTTGTCAATTTCATAAGTGAAAAAGAAAATCAGTTAAGACCTGAGCGGGTGTCAAACCCGCAACACTGCATCAGTTTAGAGAGAAGCCTCTGACCCGTCGTCTTAACCACTAGACCACGAGCAATTGACGGCAGAAGCGGGGTTCAAAAAGACTATGTACCTTCGCTCTACAGAAATTCTATGTCTTTGTGAATGTGCGGTCAGTCATCCCAACTCGCACAATAGGCGAGACAAGCCTTTTAGCAGCCTACTTTTTTTTCAGTAAGCTAGGCGGTACTAACTTCCGTCTGGGTACGCCTACGGATGCTAAGATGGCCCATATAATCTTGTTGCCACTCATAAGTCATAGGCCCTTGCCTATGTGGGACTGTGTCCAACATTCACTGTTGCAGCAGTCAAAAACAGACAACAGAATTGCTCTAAGCAAGATTTAATTTCTTAAATTTGCTAGATTACCTGATTCAGGGACCCTTCAACTCTTACTGTGCCACAAATTTGGGGATTTAGAATTGAAAGTGAAATTTTAAATAATTATTTTCCTCTCATGTTTGAATGATCTAGACTGAAAAAAGGCCCGCTGATACACACAAATGCTATTGAAGCCTATTCACTCGTAAAAGCTAGTCTGGAGTACAAGGTTATCTTCAGATAAGCTTGTACATGTATAAGTGTCTTGTTGCTCAGTCACACCAAAAGTTTGGGGCATTGAACGTGTCGCATTGCACATATTTGCGGGGTGCGTAGCTTTAGGACCCCTGACCATAGTTATCTTCAGTTGCCAGTTTTCTGGGTCAAGTTGGTCTTCTGGAACAGTCTGTATCAAAAACTAGAAAAGATTTTGAAAATAAATGGAAGTCATTCATAGTGACAGTGTGAATTCATTTAAGTCAAACTTTGAAAAAGCATGGAAGCAAAAGTTTTACTGTGTCGACCCTTATGTTAACTTTGGCAGTGTCTGACCTACGCATTTGACAAACAGTAACACAACCTTCAGATAGCTCACGCAAGAAGATGCAGAAGGGCAAATAAGTTTGTTATACTTTAAGTCACTTGTAGGCCCTTGCCTTTGTGGGACTGTGTCAAACATTCACTGTTGCAGTAGTCAAAAACAGACAACAAAATTGCTCTAAGCAAGATTTGATTTTCTTAAATTTGCTAGATTACCTGATTCAGGGACTCTTCAACTCTTACTATGCTACAAATTTGAGGTTTCAGAGTTGAAAGTGCATTTTTAAATAATTATTTTCCTCTCATGTATGAATGATCTAGAATGGACCATTATATAGTATATAATTATATATTATAACCTTGTTCATTGGATAAGTGGAATGGACCATAGCCTGGTAACACACACAAAAACTATTGAAGCCTATTCACCTGTAAAAGCTATTGTGGAGTACAAGCTTGTCTTATCTAAGATAAGCTTGTACATGTATAAATGACTTTAAGCCCAACATCAAGGTAAATGGCACCAATGGATAGGGGGACCTAAAACTACCTATTGAGTAGGGTCAGGGACGAACATTTCTTTGAAATTGGCTGAGAAATTATGAAAATATTGACAAAAGATTAGCAAATTTTTTGCGTTCATTCGTAAAAATGAATTTACCCTTTACCTTTTATGAACTGCTACATTGGAGAATTTAGCTGTAAACTCATGTGTGTGAAGTTTGGACTCATTTATTCTATGATCCTTTTTTCAGTTGTAGCACATTGCAATTCGACATCGAATCACAATATTTCCAAAATTCTTCATTGATTAATTTTCTTGTTGAACCGATTTGTCTAAAAAATTTCTAAGTAAATTATTGTAGAATATAAGAAATCTTGGATCGAATGTGCATGAAGTTTGGTCACCCCATCATATACATGTAATGAGGGTACCAAAAGCATCGCACTTTGTTTTCAGTGGCTAAAAACATTTAAGTCAGTGGTTTATGCAAATTCCTTTCATCTAACTTTTTCTTCATATTCTGAAGTGGAATCGTTGAGAAAATTAGGACATGAATGTCAATATACTAATGAGTAACAATTTCAAGTCGATATTGATGCCTGTGTCAAATGTTGTTCAACAAATTGAAAGGATCATTAAGCTACGTATGTATGTAATAAATGAAAGCAAATGACTGATGAGAATTTAACCCCCATTTTCAAATAATATCACAAAAGTAAAGGGCATTTACTGATTCTTTTTGGCAAACATCAGTGAATAGACCTGATCACAAAGTTATTCCAATTTATTGATGTTACTTTCCTGGGGACCTAGTAACAAGGTATTTCATTAACCTGTTATTAATGAATGAACCACAATACTTGGAATCCAGTTTGCATTATACACTACTTGTTGCTATGTCTGACAAGCTTTCAGGTTGTCAAGAACAAGCTTTGTTTTAAAAGTATGCATAAAATTTGAATATGTTTGTGAACAGGTCTATTCATATTGCTCAGTCACATCAGAAATTTGGCGCATTAAAGGCGTCGCATTACACGTATTTGCGGGATGCGTAGCTTTAAAGCCGATTAGCGCCAAATTTTGTGCGGACTTTATATATTTTTCCTACATTTGCCACTTCCTACCTACTGGTGAAGTAAATGGGTAACCAGTAGGAAGGAATTCTTCAAATTTATGCTTGAGCACTTTGCCTTATCATGGTAGCTGGACTTACATGTAACCCTTTTCTATGTGACCTTTTTTAGAGCAAGTTTTTATGGGGGATGTGGGTCAGTTTTGACCCCCCCCCCCCCCCCCCCCCCCCCCCCCCCCCCCCCCCCACATTCCAGCCACGGAAGATCCGATTGTGTCATTTTGTGACAATGACACAAATGTAAAGAATACTGCTGCATAATTCTTTGGATGGAAAATTTTTGTATTTATTTGTTTATAATTGATAAAGTTTGGAATTTCAAATAGATTCATTTGTATTATATTGTTTTATTAATTTCTTATATGTTTCATTGTTTTTATTTCTTATATGTTTCTCTGTTTTTATGATATTTTGACATTTTAATATATATATTTTAAGACATAAAAGATCAAGCGAAAGACCTAGAGTACACAATATCAAGTGTTTTAGAGCAATCTAGAAAAAACAGTATTTTGTATATATATATATATATATATATATATATATATATATATATAATTGAGATATTCATTCATATTTGGCCTGACAGGCGATTCCTAAATGTCATATGACCTTGTGGTGGATCGTCGGATTTACGCAAACTCGTTCTCAAAACTTGCGCAACACTTGAAGCCATTAAAAGATTGAGTTCTGGGAGAGGTGAAAAATAATTTGAGCTTTCTCATTTCTTTTATGTCATTTTGGAAGAACATCATAATAGAAATGTCCCCTGAAAAGGATTGCTCTTCACATGCCCTCAAATCTGTAATATGATGAGAAATAGCCGAAGTGTTCGGGCCGAACATTCATGCCAAATGTGTGTGTAAGATTGGGTCAGTTTCTTATAATTTTGATGGTTCTAAAACCTCACAGTATACACTAATTCTTATGTAGACACGATCAACTTCCCGATTGCCTTGAGACAGTTTCTTTAATAATGTAATGGTATGATCAGGACTCAGCTTCATCTTTAAGTCAGGGTAACATACATGTACATGTTTGATTGAAGGGCCCTTATAATGAGGCTCCCTGGGTAAATAAGACATATTATTATTTGTATTGTTATCATACTTATTACCCAGGAGACAAGTGTTCACGTAATAATAGAGAGTGAAAGGTCAGAATAAGGAAAGCCAAAGGTGATGTACAAAGTGTTATTTTTTTTTCCTGACCAATTTAAACCCAAGTCAGAGGCAAATACATGTAATTCTGAAACTGGCAGTGCATGAGACCCATACAACCAAATTATTAACAAATTATTAACAGTAGTCATCTCTTGCAAGTATATCACTCATTTGTGTTGCTCCATTTGGGAAAATACATAGAAGACTTTTGACTTGTTGTTGTAGTCTAGATCTTTTTTTAATTGATCTTTTTTATTAAACCTTTCTTTTCTTCCCGTAGGTTGAATGTACAGATGAAACTGAAGCAACAAAGGCGTTCAAGGAGGTATGTACAATAACATCATTTCTGATTGCTGCTTTATAGTTGATTCTGTATCTAGAGACCACTCAAGTGAATTTTTTAAAAAACATGTCTTTTATAAGAAGACTTTACATAATTATATAGGCTCCTTTCATATTGATTTCAATAAGAAAAACTGTTTCAAGGGAAATATCAATGATCTTTATGGACAGTTGGTCTTTTATAGAAGATCAAAAACAGATAAACATTTGCAAAGTGAAATGTCAGTCAATGTGGCTGTACTTTTAAAAATAAAACATTTGAAAATAAAATGTGTTGAAACCTCTAGACTACTCAGGGGAATAAAAAACACCTGTCTTTTATAGGAAAATGGTCTTTACATGCAGGCTCCTTCAATACAGATTTCATTAATAGAAGAACTGTTTCAAGAAAAAACACAAAGGTGTCTTATAGACAGGTGTATTAACAAATAATCTATTAGTCATTGAAGATAAGATTTTAAAAATTGCAATGTTGGTCAACTTGTACTATTAAAGAATATGACAATTTGAAAAGACACTACATTGAAACCTGCATATAAGTCTGCTTAATTGGAATCAAGACTGTCTTTTATAGGAAGATGTTCTCTATCTACAGGTATCGTCAGTGCAGGATTCAATGAGAAACACTCTTTCAAGGGGGGGGGGGGGGGGGGGGGAATAGGTTCATATGATTTAACTGCACATCATATTGCTCTAATATAATTTCTAATTCAATATGAACTGTTACATGGGGTGAGGTGACTTCTATATTACATACAGGTACAGTGAAGAATTAATAATGACAGCCTTGATGTATTTATTAACTAATACCCGTCTGCACACAGACACATTCTGCGGTATCCAGGATCATAAAACAGTTGTTGCCTAGCAACTAAAGATACTACTCTTATATCCGTTGGCGACATTGCCCTAAGTGGTAATTTTCGCCCTCCCCTCTTCCTTGTTACAATATATCTCCCCTTCAGTGATGTTGAAATTGAATTATCGGTACACCATTTGGATGAATAGGCCTGTATGCTGAGGTCCATGCTTAATTGCACAATGACTGCATGGACAAGAGTACCTATGGTATAACTGTCAGTCTACAAGTATTGTGATTATTTGCTTTTTCCAGGGATTAGTTGTTTGGATATGTTTTTACAATATAATCTCTTCTCCTGCACTTTACAACCAAATTAAATAAAAAAGACTTGTAACAAATGGGGGGGGGGGGGGGGGGGAGTTGTTTGATGCAGATTGGAAGAGGAATGATGGAAGCATTGAAAAGAATAAAGAAGAAAAAATGTTGGAATAATAATGTGTAGAATTTAATTTCTTCACTTTGCTGTATGCTTGCATTTAAAATCTAATTATTAAAACCAATTATCTGGGGAATATCACTGTATTGATATAAACTAAAAACCAAAATTGTAGTCAAATCAGTAATGTTGAACCCTCTGAAGAATCTTGAATAATGTTTTTAAAAAAGCCCATCAGACTTAAAGATATACCGGAAGTGTTCATGTACATGTAGGTGCTGGTCTTACATTTTTTCCCCCTCCCACCCCCCCTTAAATTCTCACTGTAGAAACATCTATTTTATTAGGGCCTTTGCCCAGTATGTGATATAACATGAAGAATAGCCGTATACATGTATGAAAAGTATTGCCTAAAAAAAAAAGAAGAATCTTTATGAGCTATTCCTTTAACAATAATGTTATATACTGTATGTACAACAAAAGGAATATTAATGAGGCAGTGACTACATATATATTGCCTATCTTTAAATTGGTTACTTGTGCCCATTATGGTGTGGAAGGTTCTGCCAAAGCCTGGAAGTATTGTTTTGTTCGTTCTAGACATTGTATAAAGAAACTCACTTTTGAAATAGTATTGTTGTTGACTTAACCCCCCCTCCATAGTATGTGTACAAGCAACACCAGCCCTTAAATGTAAATATAGTCATTGAATGATTAGCTTTCATAGATGTACATGGTTATGATGATAGTGAATGACTAGTTTGCAGGCACAAACCCTGGTCAGTTGTAAAAGAGTGTCTGCACTGTAAGACTACAATAGGCCATGTACTATAGCTGCTCCTGACATGACCAGAAGGTAGCTGAATTAAGCTTCTCTCAAGACCCAATGATTTTCTGATAAAGTGTCAAATTAGGGTCTGTGCTTGCAGACTAGTGATTGACTGTAAAAGAATCACTGTTCTGTAAAAAGCTTCAAGAGAAAGGTCATAAATGTGTAATAAATGGTGCATGTTAATTTTTTTTTTAAAGAAAAAGAAGAAAAGATTGACTTGGAAGATAATTTATAGTACGGAGAGCATTGTGTGCTTGCACCATAAACTTACATGCTTATTGTTAAATTACCTGTTTACATAGCCCCCTCCATAGACATAAGCAGCACCAGACACAAGACAAATATAATTGAACGACGCTAATGGTTTGACATACATTGTAGGAAATGTTGAGAACAGCATTGTTACTCTGTTAAATTTTTTCTTTTTTTATCTTGTGTCCTTTTTTTTCTTTGCTTTTGCTTTTGACAAGGAAGGCATGACACATGTTTTAAAAGATGTGATATGATTTGTTCTTGACAACTTTAAAAAAAAAAATCAAATTTCCCTTTTTTTTTTTTTGTTGTTAATCGATGTCTGTTAAATTGCCCCCCCCCCCCCCCCAAGTATAGTAGTATATATCAGACCAGGGCCCTCTTGCATAAAAAGTTGTGATTAAACGCAACTCAAAAAATTAAATACAACTTGATTTCAAGCAATCAGAATCGCGTATTTGGGACTTACGTTAAATTTTTTGAGTTGCGTTTAATCCCCACTTTTTATGCAAGAGGGCCCATGTGTGTTAACTTACTTTTATGTCATCAAAGAATATTAGTGACAATATTGAGTGTGCATATTTGTGTGTTTGTTGGGGTGGGGTGCTACACAGCCACCCTCCCCCTCTAAAAAAAAAAAACCCCAAAAAACATAGGAACAAACTATGGAAACCTTCAGTAGATACCGTCATAAATAAGAGAATTGCCATTTCTCTATCTTACGGGCAACAACAACAAATTATTCTCAACCTTTGAGTTGCATGCATTATAACATAATCAGTGTACACATGTATCTTTCAAAAGTACATCATTTTTGTCTTGCCTGCGTAGCAGAGCTAGACTATAGGCGTCACTATTTCCGGCGTGGGCGTCGTCAACAATCATGCTGTAATTACAATAACTTTCTATGGAATTGAGATAGAATCACCAAATTCATACCACATGTACATCTTTTAAAGGTGGAGGTCAAGTTTGAAAATGAGTTGAATCTGACCAAGGTCAAAGGTCAAAAGGTCAATGAACTTTCTGCAATAAGCACTGTAATCACAATAACTTTCTATGCATTTGAGTTGTAATCACCAAATTCATACCACAGGCACATCTCTTAAAGGTGCAGGTCTGTTCCAAAAATGAGTCAAATCTGATGAAGGTCAAAGGTCAAAAGGTCATTTAACTTTCTGCAAAAAGCACTGTAATCACAATAACTTTCTATGGGATTTTAGGTAGACTCAAAACATTCATACCACAAGTACATCTCTTAGAGGCACAGTTAGAAAATGAGTTGAATCTGACCAAGGTTAAAGGCCAAAAGGTCAATGAACTTTTTGCAAAAAGCACTGCAATCACAGTAACTTTCTATGGATTAGAGGTAGAATCACAAAATTCATACCACAGGTACAAAACTCAGTTACCGTTCATGCGGGTAATGATCAGTGTGTGTTGTAAATTGCAAGATGCAGGCGAGACAATGCTAGGCATTCCCCTTGTTTTTCTCTCTCCCTCTCTCTTGATATATAAAATTTAGTTGACAAAATATGTCATTCCATCCCTTTTATGGTATGGTTAAATTGTCATATGAGCCTGATCGTTAAGAGTAGGCATTTTGTTCGTGACATGAATATTTTATGGATTATAATTTTAGTTGGCGACCATAGCAACCAAATTTTATCAAATTTAAACTCCTTCAGTGATGCCCTTCACAATGAAACATAAAATACATGTAGCTCTCTTCAATAAAATACATATTTTCTACAGGCCTTCAAACTTTCAGAATTTGTCAAATGTTTGTCCGTGACTCAGACTAACTGATTAGGCTCATATCATCGTTCTTAAAAATAAGAAAGTCAAATATTGTGTTAAAATTAACTTTTTATTTGTCTTTCCATGTAGGCTATGGCCCTCCAGGAGCTGAAACACGCATATATATGTGGCTACAAGGACTTCTTTGTCACTTGGGATAAGGAGGTAAATAAATCATTTTCATCATCTCTGTGTCTTTGTATTTACTAGTTTAAAGGTACTTCATCCCTTTATGCAGCCCTAAATTTTGAAGTTGTGTGAGTATGAAATAAATTACAATAGAATTATAATTGGAAAACTTGTGCGGATGTAAAAAGGATTATAATTTACTTTTAAGTAAGTAATAAGAAAATTTGGTACCACAATTTTTTTCGTCTCAAAAAAGAATCATTCAATTTTTGAAATTATTTTTTGACCGTTACTAGTACATGTACTTGTGTTGATTTCTGAATAGCTCACTCTGCGACAAAAGCAAGATTTTCATTTCTTACAAAGGAGTTATAGAACTTGTGACCTTGAAATTTCATAGGCGGTATCTACAGGATATATACTAAACCTGTGCAAAGTTTCGAAGAATTTTGTGTAAGTCTGCAAAAGGGATGAAGTGCCTTTAACATGTGTTTACTGTGTTTTCTACGGTCTTGTCTATTTCATTTGCAATTTTGTGAAGCAGAATTATTATACATATTCTTTTCCTTTTTCCTCCTATTTAGTAATTTTATTCTATCATTTTGTCACAGTTATGGACAAAATTTACCTACTTCTTCCTTGTTTTAATATAGTGCTGTCCATACAACTGGGGTATAGTTTGTTTCAGTCACCCCCAACCCTTTTAAAAAAAGTAAGAAGTATGTTTAAGGTAGCAGGAAGTGATATAGTATATTTCACTCAATAGCCCTACCTTTTGTGAATGAATCAATATCTTTTAAATAGTCAGGTTTTGGCAGACATGAGTCAATACTTCCACCACCTTCTTGTCATCTTTGATGAAAGGATCGAATGACACCATGAAATAATTAAACAGATGATGCCTCTGCTCCCCCTTTTGTTCCCCTTTCTGAGTATCTCTGCATTCAGTGTATTGTTATGGCTCTGGAGCAATAAAGCTGTAGGGATAAACAGAGATAGGGGAAGAGAATGGAAGAAGACTGCTAAGGGTGGGAGATAGTTCAATGGTCTTTAGAAAACTGGACAATAGGTAGCAGGATTCTTGGCCAGAGTGGTTACATAACACTGATTGATTTTTGCACTGGGTATCTTTTATATACAAAATAGGCACTTTCTGGGGTTTTTTTAACATCCTGCTTTAACATGCAGTGTTCTACTTGTTTGTGTAATATGCTGATATAAGGAACAAAATTTGTGTAAAACAGTAGGGAAAAACCCTAAAAAAATATAGCATCCCCACCCCACGTCAGCGAAATCACAATGTTAAGACTGAAGGAGATTTAGAGAGAAAAATAAGCCCCTTTGTTACCATTATTTCGAACTTTTGTAGACCCACATTATACTAATTGGATTAGATCTGTTGTGTATGAGTATGTGTATAAATTCATGTGAATTATAAAAAAGGAAAACTTAGACCGTAGGTAGAGATATTGCCTGTCCAGAGGACTTCAAACAGATTACCCCCCCCCCCCCCCCCCTTGAATGATTACCCTCTAGATTGATTATTGCCTAGGATATTTTTTTTGGGGGGGGGGTGGTGGGAGGTTAGTTATCTAGGGTAGATGTACAAGGGGAGAGGTTGGTAATCCAGGGTTTGTTATCCCATAATTACCAATTAGCCACTCTCTTAATTGACTTTGAAATTATCAATTAGCCACTCTCTTAATTGACTTTGAAATTATGTATTTTCTTACAAACCCTTCTCATTATCTAGGAAGCTGCCATCATAGTATGTATAGTCATGGACTACTACAAGATGGGCGATCTAGACAGATTGCTGAAGAAAAAACGTAAAAAGAATGAGCCCATTGAAGAACTGGTTAGTATTTCTCCTGAATACTCTTAACCCTTTCAGGACAGGAATTATTTAAGGGCTAAATTGATGAAATTTTGTTCTTCATATTGGCAACAATTATTTTTTTTTTTTTTATTGCTACATGGTTCTATCTAATAAGGTGTAATGTCTTTGAGAACAATATACATGGTAAGTGATTTTGTCAAAAAGTTGAAAAATTGCCAATTTTGATCAAAAACAATGATTTTGAACCTCTCAATGTGTTGCCAATTTCAGGATTTTAAAGTTTATTCTTGTTTTTAAAATTCCTGGCATCAAACGCAGTGTGGTCATGCAACAAAAATAAACATAGCATGTGCAGACATTTTTGCTCTTTCTACTCATGCATCTGGTATATTTTTTAGAGCACTGAATCAAAAGTTCGAAAGGGTTAATGATCATTACAAAAAAATACAAATTTTTATTCCTTTCTGTCAGTGTGAATTTGATGATCTTTTTTGTAATATATGGTATGGTCTATTTTCATTTCTTGTGTATAGGAGTGTCATGTATAATAGAAATTGATATCAATTTCAAACATTTCAATTGAAAATTTTCAATTTTTATTCAAAAGATGCTATGACACAAATTCCAGGATTTAAAAAAAAAAAGGTTTAGTGAATTATTTTTTGCATTAAAAAAAAGGGTTGAAGCATTAAAATTATTTGAAGGAAGTTTGAACTTAATATTTTATGAGGTATAGCTTTGTATCATACAAATTAGATCATTGTTATTTTCAGAAAGTCATCATTTAGGTGGGTATATACATGTATATCTATATATGCATCAACATTGTTCTTTGTCATATTTTCCTTCCTGCATCAGATCCTGAAAAAGTGGTGTGGACAGATGATTGAAGCACTGGCCTTTGTGCATCAGAGAAAGGTCATCCACAGGTATGTACAGCTTTTGCTGATGGATAATTCCTTGCCTCATGTCATGCACAACATGTGTCTTTAACCATTTATTTCACCAAAATGAAAATCGCATGATTTGACCATTGGCTATTGGTAGTGATACCCCCCGAAATCATTTAGTTGATAGTCATATTAAAGAGAGTTTTTGTTTTTTAATGAAATAAATATATAAAGGCTCGTTCAAATATGCCACAGTAAACCGCCTCAAATAAACTCGGGAGTTTTTAAGCGTATTGCGCTTCACATTTCTCTATCATATAACATACTTTGAACAGGTATGTGAGTACACTTTTTTACACCATTGTTAAATCATGCCACATTTTTTTTTGCGGCGGTTTTCCGCGGCATATCAAAACGAGCTTTAAAAGACAAATGTCCTACCTCACATGAGGCACAAATCACCCTAATGTTGATTTCTTCTTGATGGGCAAATTTCTAAGACAACGAGATTTATGAAGCAAACTTCTTCCTCCGAATCCTTCTATTGCAGAAGGCAGCCTATTCTGCTCCAAATATGTTAGCTCTTAATGCGCTATTGATCAAATACCTAGACTACCACATTGTCTGAAGTATATGTTACATGTAGACCTTGTGTATGACAAAAGTTGACTGTGGTAGCCCACTGTTTGTTCTATTAGTCTACTAAAGCTGGTAAAGGTTTGATATTGTGCAGTATCGTTCCTGTAAGATTATTCACATGGTCTTCCAAAAATGCAAAGGATGATATGTCCTGTGAAGATATTTATGTACAATTCATAAAATGTAGGATTATGTTATATATATTTTTAATTATAAAAGTTTATTTACTGATACCCCATCTGTATAGCAAAGTTGCATTTCAAATGTAAGAGAACAGAAGATTTTAGCATTATATTTTGCAACTATTAAGCTGATTTATTCTTTTTTACTGGTGTCACAACTTTGTTTGCGCAAAAGTGTATAGAAGTCTCAGAAGTTCTTATTCATTTCAGATGGAAAGCTTGAACTTGAAAAATATTCTGAAAGTTTTTTACGCTTTTTCCACATTATGCCAGTAATGTTACATGTACAGTCATACTGTCTCTGTGGCCAACCCTCTATAAAAGCCACCTGTCTCTATGGTCACTTAAAATGCTTCCCTTTCAGAGGTTATGTATTTTGTTAGAACTTGTCTAGTGAGGCCTGCTGTCTGCAATGGTGACTTTTTTCTGCTTACCTTAGGTGGCCTTTATAGACAGCTTTTAGTGTATATATGGTTCAAGGTACATGTATTTTGTCTCATATGTTACAAACCACATCATGTATGACACACAGAAAGACCATACCTTGGACTTGCCTGTATAAAATCTAAAAAAATATGCACACCCATTGTGTGTTTCTGCAGGGATTTGAAACCAAGCAACATCTTCCTGACTGATGATCTCACACTGTCCTTGGGAGACTTTGGTGTGGCTACCATCATGGACGACGCTAGGACCAAGGCTAGGACGACCGTTGGTGAGTTACGAATCAGATTCTGCTTTGTGATCTGACTGCAGACTTCGGGATAAATTGACAAATCTTGTAGCTATTGTAGCTCATGTCTATCAAGGGAAAACGTGGATACTCGGTGGTACCTGTGTATGGGAATAATTGAAAACCATACCCGGGTCATATGGTGATGTAATGTGATCTTTCCTGAAGGGTTTGAGGTAAAATCTAGAATCTCTATTGCAGTGATGTAGGTCACTGCTATAATTTCCTCTAGAACACGATTATGTAACAAGGACACAGAAAATAATATGCCATATTTCAATACACAATGCATATTAATACTGTACTGCTCAATTGCCTGATATGTGTTTTTTTTTTTATTTGACTGCCTGATTAAGTTTATACTGCATGAATCAATTTTCTCACGTCACATTGTAGATACAGTATACAATTGTTACAAGTGTTACAATTAAGCCCCTGTTTGTATTAACATTCACCCTTTGACCTCTGACAGGGTCAATGAACTGGATGGCTCCTGAGGTTCTAGAGAAGCCA
Organism: Heliocidaris tuberculata; assembly: GCA_025618425.1. NCBI lineage: Eukaryota > Metazoa > Echinodermata > Echinoidea > Camarodonta > Echinometridae > Heliocidaris > Heliocidaris tuberculata. The sequence continues at coordinate 28,983,739 of CM046848.1, forward strand.
TATGATGAGAGGAGTGATGTCTGGTCACTAGGGTGTATCATCCTGGAGATGGCAACCTGTGGGTTCTTAGATGTAAGGCATTCGCTGTGGCTCTCTTTCTCAAACAGCATCTTAGCGGTTTGAGAATAGATAGGACAATTGAACCATTTTAATGACTATCAAAATGTTAAATTAGTGTGTTTAAGAAGGTAAACAGTGAAGTTTATCTGTTGCGCTGTAAAACTAGAGACTTTGTATAGATGAAATGCTTGTGAATTTTTCAAGTGTTCAAGTTTCAAGCCATGAACAGTGGAATTGCAACATGAATTTTTTTGATTCATGGACCGTTTAAGCCACCAAAACAGTGATCGTTAAAATTTCTCTCAGTTTCTCTCAAAATGTAAATAGTGCTTCTTTATAATATTTCATAGAGAAATTTGCCTGTTGTATACCATAAATGAGTATTTAAAAGACTGATAGACGACTCATAAAGTTTGTTGTACATTTCTATATCAGCATTTTTATTTGGAGGAGAAATATTTCAACATGGTGTGATTGTTTTCTCAGCTGTCTTATTGCCAATCACTCCTGAGACTGATTTGAATAATTTAATGCTAAATAGTATCTAAAAGTACTTAAAGATCCATATTCATGATTTACTACAAGTAATTCTGACATATTTCTGTCACAGACTTTGTCCATGGGTCAAGTTTTGATGGAAATCAAGCAGGATCCAGCGAGATTGGAAGAAGTTCTAGAAACTGTTGGAAAGGTAAGAAAAGTACTCATTAGAAATTGTCTCACTTTGTGCCAACATAAATGTATTTTCAGTACACTGTGGAGAAGTCAAATATTGTTTCATGTAGAGGTGCTGTGGTCTAGATATAAGTCCCAGAACTATTGATCAGTACAGTTCAAGTCCCCAAGGTGGCACTGATATCATTTGGCAAGACATTAATCTACATTTGTCATACTCTACCCAGGTGTACAAAATGGGTACCTGGTAGGAAGATAGTCCTTTAATGCTTTAAACTACTGTATAAGCCATAAATTTTGCGGCCATAAATTTTCGCGAATAGGACTAACCAGACTATTTCGCGAGTGGTTGAATATTCTCAAATCTACAAACGGCGATGATGATGTACTTTTGCAAAGCGAAGTGGTGAATTTCTGACCAGGAGACAACAAATTCATCCAACTTCTTATGTTGGCAAAATTTGGCGTGTTGTTAAATTCGCGACCCACTCCCGATTCGCGAAATTCGCGAAAATAAAACCCCCGTGAAATATATGGCGTTTACAGCACTAAGGGCTGCTGGGCTAAAGCCAGGGTAATGATAGTACTGTGTAGGTGCCTTCACCATCTCCCGAGATATGGTCGTAATATACATAAATGTGATACATTATAATCTATTAATGTGATACATTATAATCTATAAATGTGATACATTATAATGTATTAATATGATACTGAGGTTATGTAAAAGATTGTGTTTTCATAAATGTGCATGTACATGTATTCCCTCTCTACTTCAGACCTACTCTGCAGATTTAAGTCAAGTTATTCGCACCATGCTCAGAAGGAACTTCCAACAGAGACCATCTGCCTTGTAAGTTGCTTTATCTTGGGGTTTTTTTTGCACTTGAGGTGTCCATTTGTCATGTTGGGCTTAAGTTGCATCTCAGGAAAGATGACAGTTATTCAATATTGGTGCAACGTTTATTGCTAAATTTGATATATTTTTGTGTCTGTGTCTACTGATAAGATGAAATTGTGTTTATGCACTTGTCTAATGATCTGAGGTAAGAAAATTCATTCATTGAAACAATCGTTTTGATAACATTTCCAATTTATAAAGATATTTAGCCAAAATATGATGAACACTCATGTATGGAAAACAAAAGCCTCACATGTGGCGCAGATCTTTCGATCATCAAATAATTATTTGAATTGCAGTTTTAATGTTTTGAATTGTAGATTACTTACCAGTAGAAATTGAATATTAGAACGAATGGATATGAAAAGTGGATTGGTTAATTATGATGAAGGTATAACATGCCATTTGTTGATTTCTTGGTTTTTACATTATGATTTGATCCATAGAGAGCTGGTAGAGCTACCCTACATCAAGGAATGTCTAGCATTGAGTAACTCAGCTCTGACTGGCAAGAAAAAAGAAAAACAGAAGGCTGCAAGTAAGAACAATAATGCAACCATTTTCATTCCTTTAGTCCTTCAAATTTTCTTAAGGCCACCGCACACCTTACGATCGGTCTGCGATCCGATTTCAGAAGAAAATGTAATATCATTTGACAAATCATTTAAAAACGAAAAATATTTTTGATTGAGGTTCTGAATAGTCATACAGATAGTAAAATCGATAATACGGCCTTTGCCGAGTTTTCTAATCCGTGTAATGGCCAAATCGGCTCCGAGTCGTAGTGACGTCACAAAAATTGTACGACTGCCTACGATTTGAAACTAATTTTGCCCTTATTCCCTGTAGAAAGCTGACAGCTCACCAAAACCCTATGTTTAGTATTCATATTGCCTTTCAGAACCTGAATAGGGTAGATTTCATTTGGTAAAAGGCCAATATTTAATGCCATAGCGATTTACTTCACAAATCGGATCGCAGACCGATCGTAAGGTGTGCGGTGACCTTTACAGAACATCATGATACTACTGAAGACAGATTTAAACTGACAATAGTTTCAGTCGCAGCGTGTATAGTGTTCTTGTCCAATCTTTGTCTCTTGTATGAATATATGATAATTATATTGCTCTTATACACCGCATGACCTTGAATAATACTGACAATGCTTCAAATTCAATTCATTCTGTGTGATAGAATTCAATTCCTAAAAGTCAGTGCCATTGACAGTAGTATTTTCTATTAAAATATTCAATCATTTTGAGTTTAACCTTTAACCTTTAACCTTAAACCTTTAACCTTTCTCTTGTTTTGTAGAGGATTGTCCGACAGATAAAGGTGTACCGGGTGTCATGGGTAAGTCTGTTGATTTGATATCTATATTAAGATTTATAACTGCACATTGGCATTGTTACAAGAGAAAAGAAATTAGACAATACTTCAGAAGTATTCTGTTTAAGTTTATTTAGCACTGAAATGTAGGAAAAAGGAACCACAACGTTTGCTTTAAATAGGGTTGTCATGTAGCTTTCTCTATGGTCAGTGCCATAAAATGTTAGGTATGTTATGATTAATGTGAAATAATCGTTCAAGAATCTATTCTGAGGTGCTTGCTAATAACGGCCTGCTGTAGTCAAGCCACTGTTTACAAACCTTCAAAGCTAAAGTAATTTATTCCAGCCAGGTGCTCATTATACACCTGGCCTGAGAGATGGATGCCACCAATGAAATAACTTCTCCTATAGACGTAAATGTTGGAATAAAACAAGTTTGTCATCAAATTGATTGCGCATGAGATGTTGTAGCATTACATGTACATTTGAGATATTCTACTATTTTTTCTCTTTCAGCATTCATCACTGAGAATAAAGATAACGAGATCTCTATCACACGAGCCTTCAAATATCTCAATACACTTCAAAGTAAGTAACAAATACACCCGCTACAAAGATTATTGTGGTGTGATGTCATACTTACACCTACTTTCCACTGGGACTTTGCAGTGCTGTATGGTAGGGAAGTTTTTAACTTGGGCTTCCACAGACATGATCAGTATGCCGTCATATTTATGTGGACACTACCCTGAAATCAACTTTTCACTTGCATAATAAGTTTTAGTTTTGCCCATTGAAAGTTTGTATGAATGTAAGACTAGAAGTTCGAATTTTTGGTCTGTCATATTGGATAATTGTCCTTCTATGTAAGTAGAATATGTTGCATAAATAGAGCAGAGATACTGTTCATCTTCAAAATATCGGTCTAGTGGTTTGATTTGAATTGATGGTTTATTTTACGTGACTGCTAAGAAAGCACGTGTATGCTTGTAAGTAAGCAACCAGGGGACCGAAGGCTTTAAGTCCTCTCTTGGTAATGAGGATGAATGCCTTACCAAAGGGCACTAGCGCATCCACTTGGATTCGAACCCAGGTCGTCCACTAATCTACCACTGAGCTATCGTGCCTCCATAGTGCAGGAGTTCGTGAAGATATTTTTAGGCTGCTTTTGTTATTTTTGAAATATACCATGCTTGTATTTCTTCACCCAAGATCAGGTCTTGCTCTAAATTACGCTGTAATGTTCATATTGTCTGCTTAGAGTCAGAGGGGCTTTATATGAGTTAACGTTTTTCTGGTTCTCATTCAGCGGAAATGATAAATCTATTATAAATATTTTCATATGATATATTGGACAATGTGCTGATGATGTTCGCAGTTGACATTCTCTCTTTTTCCTTGTAGCTCCTCAAATTGACGAAGCTGGTAAGAAGCTGATCGTTAGTAGCATGAAGGGCAACGTATCTGAAGTAGAACTACAGATCGAAGCATGCAGACTGCTCCTTACTCTCACTGCAGCTGGTAAGATAAATAACTGAGAAGGGACACTCGATGTTTATATAATATTGAATGGCCTTGAGTGGGGTACATTGCTATATCGCACGAGCTATGAGCATACATGCATATCACGATTCGGCAAGGCGAGTGAAATATTTTGAAAGTGAGTGCGATATACCCTTGTGTCCCACGAAAGAAAAGATATTCAGTTATTATTGTTATTAACTGTATGAAACCTAGTACCTCAGTTTTTCCCAATACATCCTTAAGTTTTTGTAATAGCTTGCTCATTAGACTCACAAAACACATATTTTGTCCGTCTCCATGCATTTTGCAAAAGCGGCGCGCATACACCGTTGTCTCAGCCTTTGCGTAATTAAACGCGTATTCTGTTTTTTACGCATTCGCACACCCCAAACCACGAAATATTGAAAATTTACTGCACGGTCATCCAGGTACTTTTGGCAAACCATGAGATATTGAAAAATTACTGCACGGTCATCTGGGTACTTTTGACCAAAGCGCAAGATATGCCGATTTTTCTGGTCGTGGCCCAGAACAGTATGGCTCCCAATTATGTCTGTCTTCTCTCAGCCAGAGTTGCTCATGAAGTCTCACTTCTGAATTATTTGTTTGATATCCCAGCTGATGCTGAGACTGATGCTGATGATTACCTGTTCTCTGAAGAAGTCATTCGTGCTGTCATTCTGCCAATGAAGGTAAGTACAATTCTTTTCCTCACCCTTTTTTTTTTTCTTTCTTTAGGGAGACAATTGACCACATGTTGTGGTTTGGCTCAGTAACTTTTGATTCTGAGCTCTAAAAAATATACCAGATACATGAGTAGAAAGAGCAAAAATTTCCACTCACACTATGTCTATTTTTTGTTGCATGACCATATTGCATTTGATGCCAGGAATTTTAAAAACGAAAATAAGCTTTAAAATCCTTAAATTGCCAACACATTGAAAGGCTCAAAATCATTATTTTTTTATCATTATTGGCAATTTTTTCAACTTTTCGACAAAATTCCTAACCATGTATGTTGTTTTCAAAGACATTACACCTTATTAGAACTATGAGCACTAAAACAAAATATTATTGTTGCCAATTTGAAGAACAAAATGTGATAAATTTAGCCCTTTAAGGATTAACACTATTATTTCCAGAATATTTCAAACTGCATTAATGCACAATTAAGCCACCGAAGAAGTCTGGCAAAAGCTTGTTATTAGTTTGGTATGATGTGGTATTTCATAGCATACATTTGTCTAGGTCTGCATTGTATTGGCAAAGGTAACATACATTTACAAATGGTATTCAAGGATTGAAAACATTAGGTAAATGATTGTGCTCAAGGTGGGTATCTCCAGCATATATGTATATTTATAAAAGGCCACCACTTTCATCCATGTAATGCTTATTTTTAAGTATATTGTTCTTATGAATGGCACAACAGAAAAGGACTTCAATTATTATTTGATATTTGCTCTTTCTGCTCATGTATTATTTGTAATTCATAGCATTCTGGATCAAAAGATCCTAACATCACTAGAAGGTGACACTAAACTGCAGTGGGTGAATGGACACATTTGACTTTATAGTTAATTTGATATTTATTTGTCTTTCTAGGCCCATCCCTCATCCCGAGATTTCCAGAATATAGCATGTTCTCTTCTCAAGACTATAGCTCTGAGTGGTGAGTAACAAGGACTTGTATTCTTTATATTCTCTTATTATTAAAAGGGGCAGTCCACTCTGATATCAACTTGATTTTATAAGAAGCAGAAAGATTAAAGAAACAGAACAATGAAAGTTTGAGCAAAATCCGATAAGAAATAAAGTTATGAATTGTGAAGTTGTAATCAATCAAACACAATTTGGCAACTCTGTGACGTATCTTGTGAGCTGTTCTCCCATTTGCCCTGTACCAAAATAACAATAAATTTCCATTTTCTCTAGAGAAAATATTTTATCTTACGTGCACCCTAGATATAATCATTTCATTATGCTTTTACACAAAACCTGTATGATACAAATCTAAATCTAAACAAAGAAAAAGAAAATGTTTGAATTTTTGTGTATGAAGCGAATGGGAGAGGAGCTCACAAGATACATCATGGAGTTGCTAATTTGTGTTTGATTGATTACAACTTCAAAAAATCGTAACTTTCTTATTAATTTTTTATCGGATTTTGCTCAAACTTTCATTGATATGTTTGATTTTGCTGCTTCTTTTAAAACCAACTTAATATCATATCTGGGGCCTGTAACATAAAGAGATACAATCAATCTTATGATCAATTGTAACTCTTCAGTACATGGTTTGCCATAGACTTATGATTGATATCAATCGTAAGATTGATTTATCTCTTTATGTTACAGGCTTCAGTACATGGTTTGCCATAGACTTACGATTGATATCAATCGTAAGATTGATTTATCTCTTTATGTTACAGGCCCCAGAAGAGATAAATCATCTGCTAAGATCCGGGAGGGCATTGACTTGATGTTAAATGATATGATGTAAAGTTGGTTCTGTGCATACAAAATTGGGCTCCTGTCCATAAGACACAATTCTGGGCATACAAGTGTGAATGTAGATAGATTCTTCCCACCCTTTAAATGGTTTGTTTTGTTCTTGTATCATTATTTAAAAGGCCATCGTATTTTGTTTTCCTCTTTAGTTAGAAGAAACAGCGAAGTGCCAAAAGTGCTTGCAAATTTAATGAAATGGCTGCTGGTTAATTAAAAGATCACCTTTGTTGGGATTTCTTATTGGTGAACAATATTTTATGCTGCCATCACCCAGTACAGGTTAGAAGACTAAAACAGAGTGCCCAGTCATTAGCAGTTATAGGAACTGATGTGAGTTCTTTTAACCTGTTACGAAAAACACATCTGCTTTTCAAACAGAAACTTTGTCAGCTTGAGAGTCATAATGACAAAACTGATGTTAGTTCAATTGATTTAGATAGTGAGTAATGGTGAAAAATCACAATTTTGTCTTCTTTTAATGTAGCCATTATTATGAGTTGCTTTATGGTCTGTCTTTTTGACAATACTTTGACTTTCAGAGCAAGCAGCAGGGTTGATAGGGAACCTTGGAGGTATACAAGACATCCTCTCGGCTCTTAGAACACACCCCTCTGATGCTCAGGTTTGTGCCAACTGCTGTAGCGCCCTCTCTTATCTCACCATCAATGGTAAGCTAGTACTTATCAGTTTTTTGTTTATTCATTTACATAATTTTGATAACTATACAACTTGATCTCCTTCCTAGCAGAAAGCTATACTTTATCAGGTCTAAGCAATATGCATTGTAGGCTAAAGCCATGGCTTTACAGCACGTTTAGCATGGTTTCAAATGAGAATTACATTAATTTCATAATGACACAGTGTGTATGAATGCTGTATAGGGCTGTAGTGTATTACACTATGAACATGATGGACAAAGAGACTGGACAAAGTAAACAGCCCCTCAGTGACCTTTCAAAATGGTTCTGGTTGTCAAAAGAACATCCCTTCACTGCTGTTATGTAAAGTATGTAGAACAGGTGTCACATGCATGTTCACCTGTTAGCAGTGAAGGAATGTTCTTTTGTCTACCAGAACCATTGTAAAGAGTAGAAAGATGAGTTGTTTATACTGCCCACTCTCTTTTTCCGTAACGTTCATAGTGTTATATGCTGAAGCATGTTGGGATGGACAAAAGGCTGTGACTGATCAAATGAAAAGTATTAAAAGACAATCATAATTATTAATATTCATCTGCTTCTGTTTCTCTGCAAACACTGAAATTTAAGATACGCTAATTGAATTTCTTTATTTTCCCTATCTAACAGATAAATCTGAATAGTCATAGTTCAGCAACATGTAAATTGCTTACCTCATCTCTTTTCCACATAAGAAAATGAAAGGACATTGTTGGGAGAGGGGAGCATTTTTATCTCCTTAACCCCTTCGAGACAATTGACCACATTTCGTGGTTTGGCTCAATAACTTTTGATTCAGAGCTCTAAAAAATATACCAGTGCATGAGTAGAAAGAGCAAAAATTTCTGCACATACTATGTCCATTTTGTTGCATGACCATATTGCATTTGATGCCAGGAATTTTAATAACGAGAATAAGCTTGAAAATCCTTAAATTGGCAACATATTGAGAGGTTCAAAATCATTGTTTTTTTCAACTGTTTGACAAAATCTACCATGTATATATTGTTTTCAAAGACATTACACCTTATTTGAACCATGTAGCACTAAAAGAAAAATCTTACTTTTGCCAATTTGAAGAACAATATGTGATCAATTTAGCCCTGAAATATTTCCTGTCATGAAAGGGTTAAGAGTAAAAAAAATGGCCCCCTAAAATGGAAAAAAAGCTGTGATCACATACTCATAATGAATAGGTTCTTATGTATTCTGTTTTTGTATACAAAGGTTTTACTGCAAAAAAGCTCTCATGAAAACAGTGTTCCTTTTTTACCCTCCTCCAGCTAATATATCCGTTATTTTAAACTGAATGCCTGATATCTGTTCAGTGATTGTTTAGTCCAGTTAGAGAATGAAGTGTCGGCCATTTTTTTCTTTACAGATAAAAATCTTGACATCATGAGAGAAGAGAAAGGTGTGGTTGATCTGATCAATGCCATGGAATCGCATGAAAATGATTCTTCCGTACTGGACTTTACATGCTCGGCTCTGTGGGGACTATCACTAGAAGGTAAGTTAAAATCTGTACGAGTCCTCTTATGATTGTTAAATTGTCAGCAATCATATTTTACTTCATCTTTTAACCCTTTCAAGACAATCTACCACATTTTGTGGTTTGGCTCAATAACTTTTGATTCAGAGCTCTAAAAAATATACCAGATACATAAGTAGAAGGAGCAAAATTTTCTGCACACACTGTGTCCATTTTTGTTGCAAGACTATACTGTGTTTGATGCCAGGAATTTTAAAAATGAGAATAAGCTTTGAAATCCTTAAATTGGCAACACATTGTGATGTTCAAAATCATTGTTTTTTCATCAAAATTGGCAATTTTTTCAACTTTTCGACCTAATGTTAACCATGTATATTGTTTTAGAAGATATCACACCTTATTAAAACCATGAAGCACTAAAGGAAAATTTCTATTGTTGCCAATTTGAAGAACAAAATGTGATGAATTTAGCCCTTAAATAATTCCTGTCCTGAAAGGGTTAACATTCATCAGACAAATTCTCAAGTACATAATGTCACCGGAGCTAATGTCGGATCACTGCTAAAAAGTAAACAGAAGATTGTAAACTCCAGGAAACTTCAGCTTTACGTTCTTTCCGTTGGACTTGAATGTACGGCCACACTGACTTGGTCTCAACCTGGGCTACCCCAATTTCAAATCAATTGCTTTAACTGCTGTGCCATGCCATACATTCTGATGAACATATGCAGTGAAGAGACTTAATTCTTTTTTGTTTGTTTTTGTTTTTTGTTTTTTTACAGATGAGAATGTAGAAATGATGGCAGCACGAAGTCTTGCAAAGATCCTTCTCAAAGCAATCACTGATCATAGACAGGTCAGTATGTATTACCATTCCGTCTTGTTTTTCTCGCTATTCCTCATATCTCTTCTCTAATGTGATACCATCTGATAAAGGCTTATTGTCGCCGTGGAAATAATTCTATGGCCTGTGTGTCTTATTTCTCTGACTAGTCTAGGCTTTGTCAAACATGATGTGTTTTGAAAGCTCAGTATTAAAAGATGCTGTAGAAACATTTGACCACTTCTTGTGAAAGATATAGGGTTAGGGCTCGAGTTGTTATTGGTTTTTATGCTGGTTTTAGTGTTACGGGTACCGTTAGGTATAGTGTCGGGTCCAGGATTGGAGTTGAGAATTTGAGTAGTATAAGAATTTGATCAGGAAGCAGTTGCCACTGGATTATATGTCGTTAGTCTACTGCCTATCTCATTTTATTTCAGTCAATACTTTTGAGATTATTGATAATGTTTGAAACATTGGTCATTCAATTCCAAAGTATGTATTTTTAATGATAATGAATTGTTTTCTGATAAGCTTGCAATGCTTACTGAATTTACGAAAAATGCCTTAAATTGAATGTGTTTTGCGCTGGTAGAATGTAGGTGCAAAACACGTAGGATCTAGAATTGATATGTGGGTAAAGCCGAGGTATGTGGTCATTTGGTGTCTCAGACGTTACCAAGTGTTGCAGAGTTTTGAACGTAAATTGACATCAGTGGTTAATGTTACTTCATTAGTTGGTCTGAACCAAGTTCCAGTTGGATTATTAACTTATCACAATGATTAGTTATACTGAAATATCAGATGTGATCGGTAACGTGTCGGACAAAATAGCTCATGCAATAGGTCATTGGTCCCAATCATTAACAACCCTGCGTATGTATGTTTGTTCTGCAGCATGCCGACGTAGTGAAGAATGCCTGCATGGCTCTGTCAAGCTTGGTGGCGGAGTCGGAGGAGAGTGCATACCTGGCAAACAACTCTGATGGTATCGACATCGTGGCTGATGCCTACCAGGTCCACAAGGAGAACCCAGACGTGGTGGAATATGTGTGCTCCTTCTTCATGGATCTTGCAGAGACAGGTAAGGATTGGATGATCTCCATCAATGTGGCTGGAGACCCAAATCTATTACTGTGAAACCAAAACATCTTGTAACTCAAAACTTTGACAAATTGTCAATTACGATCGTTTAAGAACCAGGGTCGTTATTCAGATCAAAACGCGCATAAGTAAGTAAATTGCTAAGCATTTGGCTCAGGTAAATGAACTGGCTTAACTTGTATTCAGATCAAATCTAAGTATTTTACATTAAGGCAAAATACTTACTAGTAGCCATTAAGACGTCACACAGCTAATCCAAAATAATGTGCAAGAAATGCATCGCATTACATGCACACAGCTTATACCAGGCCTGTGAAATCTCCGCTTTTTAGCTGAAATCCGCTTTTTTTAATTATTCTGCCCGATTTCAATCTCCGCTTTTTTCCTGTGTGCTATTTCTGCTATTTTATCGGTTGTTCATCGCGGGCGTTGTGCGCGGCGCATTCAGTCGAATGAAGGCAAGTCGGGACTTGCATTCAACTTTGTACATGAAGTCAGTGCATCGGCAGGTACGGGGGTTTTGGATTTTCATTTGTTTTTTGCCGACACCATCATACTCGTAGCTTGCGATAAGCAAAAAAACTCGCCACAAAACCACTGATTTCTTGATCTTTAACGCTTTTTGGGCGAACCTGTTTCTTAGCATTGGACTTAAGCCCCGCGTGCTTTGGAAATATGGCGGCGATTCCACATTTTCGACGGTGGAATTAGACTTTTTAGACGGATTTTTTGAGGTGACTATGGGACTTTCTTGTGGTGAGTGACAATGTCTGTGTGTACAGTGATGTGATTTGTGTGTGTTGTGGCAATAGAATTTGCTGGCTTGTGGTCATATTGTATGATAATAGGTAGAATCATGGCGGCGGAAACTTTCAGCTTTTTTCCGCTCTTTTTGTGAAACCCTATTCACAGGCCTGTTATACTGCTCTGCGAATGTATGAAAGCCACATACCTGCCAATCAAGTAATTGGCTTAAACCTGCTAGCGAGCTTTCTTATGATAAGGGTAAAATACTTAGCCGAAAGATTAAAATGAATGCCAAAGCTGCTTGAGTATTTTATCTCGGCGGTAAACTAAGTAAAATACTCATATTTCGTAATTCAGTACAGAATTGAATACAGGCCCAGGGATATAGGCAAATATGATCAAACTTGGACTCATATGATATAGTTGTAGAAGCAATACGCCTGTTCTCAAAAGGTTTTATATTAAGCCTTGTTTCACACAAAAAAATGCATGGAGAATTGCTAATAGTAATTTTGGAGTATGTGTTAGACAAACTAAAAGCATGAATTGTCACAAAGTGGCCAGATGAAAAGTTGAAATTATCTGCTGAGAGCCAGATGGATGTTCACTCCTGAGTTCTCATTAGCAGTGTTTGAGGGAAATTAATTTTCTTTCAAAATCGCTTTTATGTTACAAAACTTTATCTTTATCATTTCATATTAAGTTTAGACATCTACTGTCCAGACTTACCACTGAACCTAGCATATTGTCTAAACTTTCTAATGATCTGTGTTCTCCAAAGGTCTGTCTTTTTTTGTATAAAATCAATATCTTATGGTGATATGGGTTAATGCCCTAGTGGCTTTCAGCAGTCCAAATAGTCAGTTTAGTAGGAGTAGTATTTGTTTGATTGTTACTTATCACCAGTATTTATACCGAGACTTTCATCTTGTATGTTATGATTTGTACAGAGGATATTCGTGAGGATATGAAGACAAGTTCCAAGGTCAAGGACATCATCAAAGAAGTCAAGGTTAAATATGCTTCAAATGAGGTAAGTTGTGTTCCTCATGACTTATGAAAACTTTGTCATGTGGGTATAGAAGATAATGGCCAATATGTTGTTTGATCCGACAGATGCTGTGGCAACATTGGCTCCAGGCTTTATTTCTACAAAGTGATGTGGTTTGGGTTAGGTTTAAATTAGGGTTGAAAGGTACTTCATCCCTTCTGCAGCCCTAAATTTTGAAGTTGTGTGAGTATGTGATAAATTACAAAAGAATTTTGATTGGAAAAATTGTGCGGATGTGAAAAGGATTGTAATTTGCTGTTAAGTAAGTAATAACAACAATTTGGTAACACTAATTTTTTTTTACTCGAAAAAACTCACTCAATTTTTAAAATTGTTTTTTGACCGTTACTAGTACATGTACTTAGTTGAATTCTGAATAGCTCCCTGTGCGACAAAAGCAAGAATTTCATTTCTTCCAAAGGAGTTATAGAACTTGTGACCTTAAAATTTTATAGGCAGTATCTACAGGGCCCTGTTGCATAAAACTTACCATTAATGGTAACTCTGCTATCAATGGTAACTACCATGGTAACATCACTCAACAACCAATCAAAATCAAGGTTTCCATGGGAGTTACCATTAATGGCACAGTTAACGCTAATGGTAAGTATTATGCAACGGGGCCCAGGATGTCTACTAAACCTGTGCAAAGTTTTGCAAAATTTTGTGTAAGTCTAAAAAAGGGGTGAAGTACCATTAACACACCTGCCAACTGTCCCTATTTAATAGGGACATTCCCGATTTTTGGTAAAAGAAAGAGCCCCTTCTACCACTTGTCCCTATTTTTTGCAAAAATCTGTCTGTAGTAATGTATAAGAAACTCAGAAATGTCCCTATTTTTAGGCTCTGCATTGTCATTTGTCCCTATTTCTTGGGTTTCAGGGTTGGCTGGTCTGCATTAAGGTTAGGTTTCGGATTAGGGCTAGGGTTAGGTAAAGTGCTGGGTCAAGGGTTGAAATGAAAAGTGTTGTTAGTGTTAGAAATTGAACTGGAGCAATTGTTGCGGGAGCAGTCGTCGTAAAACCTGTTTGATGTGTAACATTAGAAACTGACTTTATGGGGACTATCTATCACTAGAAGGTAGGTGAAAATCTTCATGGATCCTCTTGATTTTAAAATTGGCAACACTCATATTGTAAACAAAATTAATGAATTCTTGGTCATTGGTAAAACTGACTGAAGTGGGATGTTAGGACTAGCTATATATATTCAAACTCAAAAACTTGCTTAAAATCACATTCAGTGAAAAACATTCTCTTTTTCTTCTTCCCTTTCTCCTTTTGTCTCCTCTCATTCTTCTCATCCCCCATCTTCCTATCATTCCTATGCTTCTATTTTCCATTTTCTTCTCCCTCTCATGTTTCTCTTTCCCTTCTGCATATTTCCTGTATTCTTTTCCTTCCCTTTCCTTCTTCCACACTTATCTCCCGTTCTTCTCACGCCCAGGATATCATGGGACATGTAGAGATGATAGAGTCACAGATTACCGGTGGAAAGCCTCCGGCTAACAGACCAAGCTCCGCCAGACCTAAAGGCAAGTAGACCCTAGCCCGAGCGACAACCGGACAAACTAAAGTTGCCATTTGATGACATCCGCATGCAAAGACCAAACTCAATATTACATCGAACATCTGTTGATGAATTTGACGCAACATAGAGAGAACATAATTACTTGTCTTGCTGTAGAGATCCAGTGTTTTATCTGATCAAAAGAGAGTTTCTGTTCCAATTTAATTCCATGATATGTAAAACTAATATCTCTGCTTTTATAAACAAGATCAAATCATTATCAAAGAGTGGAGAATTTTTTAGGCAATTTATATAGATTCAATAGTGTGCTCTGTATTAACTGGTCACAAAAGTGTTGCTTAGTGCTAGCTTGTTAAAGCAGAAAAGTATTATGCATATTTTTTTTCAATATCATCATCATTGTATGTATTCAAATAAAGATGATATAGATGTACCTTCTATCAAATGGAATGAAATAGTCCGTTCAATTGATCAATAAATGCGTGATTCCGTGCAATTTGTCCCATACAACATATGACATTTATCCATATGTTTCATCCACAAAAACAAAAACAAAAAATCTCTGCATATGACAGGGAATAATGGTAGCGATACCAGAAAGAACCACTATTCAGTGGTCATATTGTCTGTTGAGAACCAGAAGGGCCTTAACTCTGTGTTCAAGTATATGAGCTAATGCCCTACTAGCTCCAAACAGACCATATGAAGAGATTCTTCATTTTTTTGATGAAATACATGGATAATTGTTCATACGGGGCACACTGCACAGAATCGCCCAAATAGTAATCTTATCAAACAATGCTGCTTAGATGTTATGGAATAGAACAAGGTATATGGTATCATGATTTCCATTGAATTGGATTGATATTCTCATGAAAGATATTAGAAGGGGAAATAATAGAGAAATTTAAACGAGTATCCTTGTGTGTACTATACATATACTTAAGGATCAAATTATTTCTCGTGTTTATAGTTGTAAAGATTCCGATTTAAAGATGCTTCTTGGAAGTTTGTGAGGTAGGTAAAGTATTTTGGAATGACTTGGAATTTTGAGTCGATACTTTTGCTTAGTTGGTGTAATCGATACTAAAGTAATACATTTAGTGCATACAAGTCAGTACAATTCTAATTTGCTGTAATGGCAAAGTATTGCTCTTAATATTTGAAAATCATTATGCACAGTAAAAGTGAGTATATGTATTACCGGGATGAAAATTGATCAAGAATGGGTGAATTCAAGTTTGGTGTTGAAAACTGGTGTTGGTGTTGGGGCAAAACTAGCACCAGTCACAACACCGAACCTGAAATGAAGCTGGTGCTGGGATTGACTTCACTAGGTATTGAGCTATAAATAATGTGATTGGTATTAATTTTATAAACCTAAATTCGGTGTTGGGGCTAGAATCAGCAGCCCAGTTCTCGCTCTCAACACCAACACCAACACCAGCACCGAACTTGAAATCACCCAATGAGGTATTTGCAGAAATCAGCAGGAATTTACACATACAAAGATGTAGCCACTGTATCACAAAAGTACAATATCTAAGCTAAATATTACACAGTTGTCTGCAGGAAAGAAGGTGTGCTATGCAAGTTTGCTATTATGTTTATCAGAACTTTACTTTCACCTTTGCCATCTACATGATACGGAGGATAATTCGTCCAAAAGCCTTTCAGATTCAAGAAAAGTGCCACTGAAAGAAGGACTTTCATATAATGAGGATTTTGAGAAAGATGTTTGTGCTACAACATAGTGACAAGTGCATTTCACATTTGCATGCAGAGATTGAAATTATAGTATTTCCTCTTAGATAATTCATTTTTGTATTATGCAAAAGGAATTGGATTTCACAAGAATTTCATTTTTTTAATATTTGCACAAACACACTACACTAATGATGAATCCTCACATTTGATTGCCTTTTTTTTCTGGACCAAATTTTAGAAATGATATAAAGTAACGGATTTATAATAGGAGATCATATATCTTTGATCATTCGCGTCATTTCATTCAAGCAACAGACTGAATGCAGGATTTCTATATGCATAATTTCCTTTTGAAATATACACCTTGATCAAAATGTATGATATTTTTGTTGTGAATTTTGTGTTGCAATGCTAAAGAGACATAAACAAGTTAGAATTTTCTTGAGACAATATATAATTATATGTCAGATTTCTATATGCATAATTTCCTTTTAACATATACACCTTGATCAAAATGTATGATATTTTTTGTTGTAACTTTTGTGTTGCAATGCAGAGAGATATAAACAAGATAGAATTTTCTTGAGACAATAAATGATTATATGTGTCAAACGATGTAAAGAGATATATTGTAAATTATGAAAATGTTTTGTAACAAAGAAAAGAGGTATTACTAATGAATGATCAAATTGATGGATTGGGTTTATTCTCAAGTTAGAAAAACAATTATCAGTTTAACTAGAGGGTATGCAAATACGTTAATTTGAAGATATTTGTTTATCAGAGTAACAGAACAAAAACCTGTTTAATAAGCTTGTTAACAAGTGTGCTGTTTTCAAATCAACTTTCCATCTGTCAGCCAGGCATTTCAGATTGTGAATGAATGTAATTGTGTGAAAATCAGCGCAGAAAAGTTGTGTGTAGCATTTGAATGTGTATATCAGTCTTATTTAATCGGATGCAATCATATTTGGAAGGTGTGTATATTTTGGTGAAGTTATTTTGGTGAATCTATGAATCATACTTCTCTACATTACATCGTCTTTCTATCTTTGTTAATTTCCTCCTATTCTATGATCATATTTCGAACTTAGTTCATAAATGATGTTTGATTTGTGTGTGAATGTCTTTCTCATAGGTTTTTTTTTTCCAAGCATTGCAAGTTATAAAGGGGTTTACAATTGTATGTAAGCAGAAGAATTACTGCGGGTGAGTGTCTGTACTGTGCTCCATTATTATTTTAGTTAAATGTGTAGGTTTATTAAATAGAATAAGAAAAGGAATGCGATCAAATTCTTCTATTGTTGTGTCCATTTTCCATGTTGACCTGCATTTTGTAGTAATTAATTTGTTGAATACTAAGCCTGAGTTAACGGGAAAGTTCACCCTAAAGATTACTTGAGTTTAAAAAATGCAGAAAAAATAAAGAAAATATTGGCGAAGGTTTGATGAAAATCGGTCAAATAATAAAAGAGTTATGACTATTTAAAGTTTTGGATTCGTGACGTCACATGCGAGCAGCTGCCCATTGGTCATGTAATAAATATTCCATATATTCACATTTTCTTTCACGTTCCACGATAAATTAATATTGTTTCTTTTCAGAATCTAGTAGACGAAAATATTCTAAATTTTCTGAGAAAACTGTATTTTATGGAATATTTATCACATTACATAATGGAGGAGCTGCTCGCATGTGACGTCACAAAATCAAAACTTCAAAAGTCCATAACTCCGTTATTCTTTAACGGATTTTGTCCAAACTTTCGCCAATATTTTTCTTTATTTTTTCTTCATTTTTTAAACTCAAGTAATCTTCGGGTGAACTTCCCCTTTAACTTGGGTCAGATTCTAAGGAGAATTTGTATCATACCCAAAGCATATTGTATCCAATAGGTTATATAACTTTTTACCACAAACACCAAAATGCAATAGATTTTTATGCATCTATGCATATGTATTTCTGTCTGTGGTCTTGATCTGGATTTAGTAGCTGATGCGTACCAATTTCTGTAATAATTATATAAAGTATTTTGTAAATGCTCCTTCTTTTCCCGATGTAATTTGAATCCGAGCCGTATTTATTCTTGATTACAAATTATTTGACCTGTCTGTCCCTGGGCAGGAATATACATTGCAGTCTCTGTATGTTCTATGTATTCACTGCAAGCAATATGGCGATTATACTATGGCGGAAGTCTTCTTTCCGTCCATTTTGATTATTTCTGCCACTAAATCCGAGCCGTATATTTTCACGATTTCAAAATTGTTGAAATTATCTGTCCTTTGAGCAGGAAGATAATTTGAAAATTTGCAGTTTCTGTATGTTCTGTGTATTCACTGCGAGTAATTTGGCCAACACACGATGGCTTCAGTGAACCTTATTCAACATTTGGATTTTTAAAATTTCCGTCCATTTTGATTACATCTGCCTCTCAATTCGAGCCAAGCATCTTCAACATTGTTGAATTATTTGTCTCATAATCAGGAATAAATGTTACAATATTTGTATTTTTGATGTATTCACTGTAAGTACTTAAACTATGGCTTCAGTTCATCGTGTCCTACATTTGGAAGTCATCTTTCTGTCCATTTTGACTTCTACGGCCATAGGAAACTGTAGCCTACTTGGTTAGATGAATGATAGGCTATATTAGTAATTGTGAATGAAGTCGGCCTAATGACTGGCTGTCAGTAGATAGTTTGTGTTTGTAAGATCACTTTTGAATTGACTAACGTTACATTATTTAAGTAATATATGTAAAGGAAGGAGGTTATAGAAAATAGAAAGCTCCATGGCTGTAGAAGTTCCCCTTAACTCTAATATGTTATGGTGAGAAGTATATGTCTGTCTGTTCTCAGTTTTGGAAAATGCAAGAGTACACTGTTTGTGACTTTGTTGATCAATATAGAAATCAGAAAGACACCCTGTTTAGCAAATCATTTTGTCAGGTCTTCTTTAATCCTATGTGCTTAATTTCTTCCCACCAGATGTACTTCTATTCGTTTTTGTAGTTTGTAGAAAAGTAGCACAATATAGAAGTCTTTCAGCCCACTGATCATTTGATGTCAAACATAAAAATGTATATAAATTGCAGGGAGCATTTACTAATGTGGATAATGTATAATGTGCTAGAATATATTACACAGAATGCAGCTTCATGTATCTGACAAAGTAGGCCTTATAAAGAAAAATAATATGAAATACAGAGTATGTGCCTCGTGAAAAGATGTAATTGTAAAGGTTTTATTTGTTTAAATATAGTTTAAATATATAGTCATGTATGGAGTATGTTTAGGTATGAAAGTGGTACTTTATTGAATATAACAGAACAAACTTAATTGAGATATCCTTGTGGAGATGTATACATAGAGAAATGTTAGAAATTTATGACTCGTATAACGTTTTATGATAGGCTTAAAACTTTTCAATACGCAAGAATCAAATTCTGAATATGGACAAATGTATCAAAGATGTACTGAAGAAAGAACAATTTTTGTGTTTGTGTCAACGTTCAATGGTAATAAAGAACATTATTCTGTTCATTTCTTTTGTATGCTTATTGCTTGTCCATTGTCCAGTAGCCTCAGAGTACGTAATACTAGTAATTAATTGAATAATTATACTGCTGAAAATAGTTGATTCATGATTCTTTTTGTAAGTGGGTTCTATGAAAAATAGTGTGATTGCATAGTGTCGGTAATGGTCATAGGATAATAGAAAATTGATGTATCTTACATTTCGGATAATGGAAAGTGAGAGGAGAGAGAGAGAGAGAGGGGGGGGGGGGACAGAAGAGAGTGAGAGAGATATGGTAAAGACAGAAAGAGGAATAGATATGGAAGATAGTGAGAGAGGGGGATAGGACAGAGACGGGGAGAGATACAGAAAAGAGAATGAAAGAGAAATGAAAGTGAGGTGAGAGAGAGAGAGAGCTGGGAGAGAGTCAAAATATAATTATTGGAATGAAAGCGAGAGATGGGTGAGTGAGATATGGGAGAGAGAGAGAGAGTGGAGGGAGGAGGAGCGGGGGTATCGATAGGGTAACGACCCCACCCTATGAATGATTAATCTTGATCACTTTTACAAGTCTTATCATTATTTTGTACATGATTAATTTCTGCATAACGATATTTGATTAGTTCAGGCATTAATGCGTATCATTTATTCAACCTCACAACTTCGTCTATCTAGTTCTCGACCACCCGCTGTCTTCATCCAGTTATTATTTTGTTGTCATGTTTCATTAATTCAGTGAAACCAGGTTTCTTGGCCCAGGCCATGCTTGATGGGCAATCATATACCGAGCACCGCTGATCATGAACAGCTGGACATTTTGCTAGCTGCGCAATCATGCCGTCTCCATGACAACCGATTGTGACGACATTGAATTACGTCACACGGGGAATGGGTTGTGAAGTAGGGGTAGAAGTGCTCTGGGGCAGAAGGAAAATAATGGCCCTCACATGATGTTTTCTTGGATATTAAATTCCATCCTCGTTTATCTGAAAATATCATGTCCATGTATATAGTTCTGTTCTGTCGCCGGGCTCGATTAAAATGTCACCGATGTCGTTTGGAGTGACCAAAATAGCACCCTGTGAGCTGAGGTGCATACCATGTTAAACGCTTCTCACAATTTCGTTTTATACATGCATCTTTACTCTCTCCATGAGTCTTGTAAATTATCATTATCTTATTCTTATTCTTACTGGTTAATTTTATGCTTATATTCATTCTTTATTCTTATCTTATCTTTATTATAATTTATTATTCTTGTGCTTATTCGTGTTGATATTCTTGTTCTTGTTCTTGATCATGTTCTTATTTTTATTTTTATTCTTATTCATATTCGAAAAAATTAACCTATGGTGTTGCTAACTTGAAAAGGTGCTTCTATTATTTCTCTTCACGGTAAAGTCGATGTAACATTATTTTTAAATCAAACTAATCCTTTAATTTTTGACAGAGTGTAAGCTTATCATAAATTTACATTCATAGACGATAATGTAACTTCACATTCGATATGCTTATTATGTCTCTTGTGAATTCCCCAAGCTAATTAATAAAGATAGAACTGTTGTAAAATAATACATGAATTCAGCAGGCTTTCAATAAATTCATAAGCCGTTCCCTTGGAGAGAAAAATTAATTACTCAATATAAATATTTTGTCCATTCATACACGACCATCGGCGATATCAAACAGACGTGTCTTGAAGAGAGAATATATTCCTTCCAGCTCCGTAGTACCTTCTGAACTTTTAGAATAAATCAATAATTGTTCTTGTTTCGGGAGGATTTGCGGTCTTCGACTAAACCGCCAAGTTATTTAGGGAGGACTTCCATATCATCGATTTTGATCTGCGCCATTTTAGAAATAATCAATATGAAAGAATAATAGAAGACTGAACCAAAATTATAGTAGGGGTGCTAATGTTTGTCCCTGTCATGTTTCATACCCTCCAGACAGAGGTATATCATGACTGTAACCCAACAGATAACAGTTATTATAAGTAAATAAATTTTTGTTCTTTAGATTACAAGAGCTTTGTTCTCTTGTGCCGGAACATTTTTAAAAGTGGAGTAA
Organism: Heliocidaris tuberculata; assembly: GCA_025618425.1. Taxonomy (NCBI): domain Eukaryota; kingdom Metazoa; phylum Echinodermata; class Echinoidea; order Camarodonta; family Echinometridae; genus Heliocidaris; species Heliocidaris tuberculata. Next base: position 29,005,459 of record CM046848.1, read on the forward strand.
CAAGTTATGTTTTGGGTATTTTTGTCAAGTGCCCCCTCCCCACCATATCGGCCCTTCCATCATCTTGAGATAAGGATTATTCTTTTATTCTTTAGACATTGTTAGAGGGGTACCAGCAAGGCCTAATTTTACTATAGCAGTACTGTATACAATGTACCACGTATCCACAACAAAGGGATACACAAAGTAGGAGTGGAAATTAAGCATTCATACAAGGTTAAAGCATTACGCGCAATAAGTATGTTGCGTCCATATAACGGTATCGTTATATCAAGATTAGCGTAAAGTTACTGAAAAGCAACATTTTTACAACTAATAAGAGGTGTCAATGTGCCATCTAGAAAGGAAGACTTTGAAGACGTCACGCATTATTTTTTTAAAGCCAAATGGAATTAGGCTATAATCAGCTGAATGGTAAGTACAAATTTATCAACTCTTCCTCTTATTACTACAATCCAACAGAAAGTCCACACACACACATTACTGCATTTCATGTCTTTATATTTAACAAACTCTTATCATGTTTATATCCTGATTTTAAAAAAATGAGTGAAATATACGTTGTTACATTGAGATATATTGAGATATATTTAATAATCTGTTTTAAAAATTTGTTTTGAATAGATTATCAATTAACTACATACTTAATGATGATAACAATTTCTTCTTTAGGATACTCATGTAATGCATTTTTGATAATTTTTAAGTATGTAAATTTTCATTGTTTGTATTTTTTTATCAATGTTGTAAATAATTTGCTATTCAGCCATTGGTTGCGACGAAATGATAATACCTTCAAGTCAATTCAATTCAACGAATAAAGATGATATTCTTTCAATAACATTTGTTTAAGTGAATGAAACTTAATTATAAGATGGCGACCGCATGTGTCTACCTAAAGTTTTATTACCTCATACCTTGGTCGCTATTGTACATTTTAGCTGAGGTTCAAAATGGGGACATACTTTACATGCTTTAAGTAATCTTCATAAATCAAACTGACGATGACATAATAAATGTCAAGTATATAGGAGGAACATCATACAGTGCCTAGCAACATTGGAGTGTAGAACTTATAAGATCTTATACTTCTGTAAGTTTACCACTTAAAACCCGTCTTATACATGTAAAGGTTTACTGCTACATAAATCATTTTGTTCCTTTTATTCTCCCTACTCATGATTATAGATCCTTCCGTTTTAATTGTCCAGTTTAATTTTGATGTATTGCATGATTTATAATTTACTTTTTACTAGGGACCAGCGCTTCTATACAAGCTCTGCTTCTTTGCTGGCCTCTGTTTTGATTCTCATTTTCATATAATTACTTGAATGTAGTCCTCACTGTTGTTACACTCTAAAACAATCTAGTCAAATAGTGACCAGAATCTAGTCAAATTTGACTAAAATACTAGGCCTTTTCCTAATGGTACCTGCACTATATTCTATATAGTAAAAACTACCAGCTTCGGGTTTGAAGTGAACAGAATCCTATAGTCAAATTGAACAAAATCCTAGTAAAAATGAACAGAATTCTAGTCAGAATGACTAGAATCTGATTAAGAAAATGTGATCAGGCGATCTGGTCAAAAAAAGAGTGTATTATTTTATTTCCTACAACTCAAATATTAATGCTCTTTATTTTGCTTTCAATGATTGAAAATGTTTCTGTATAGTTTCGTTGTCAAATATTTTTACATTTTTACAACTGCACAAATTGTTACTTTGAAAAATGAAAATGAAATGAAATAAAATAAAATCTAAATCTAAATCTGATCTAATTGATGCTACATTGACGGTTAGAAACATTATTAAGCTGAATCAGGGGCGTTTATGATACTGGGATACATTGGGGCAGCTGCCTAACCTCCACGCCCATGATAAGGGCCGAATTACTCGTGTATCCCATGCAATTTATGCGTTCCATCGATGAGCCCCTCCCCCCCCCCCCCCACCATTGAAAATTGGAAGCAGCACAGAACTTCCATTTGTTCTCTTCTCATTTCCTAAGTCTTTGGAGTAAAGTGGGTATTTGAGGAAATTTATACTAGATTGGAAACGAAAATCCCAATTAAGTAAAAACTTTTGGTCGTATGTTTGTAGCCTGTGTAAGTTTTGTAGGATGAAAAAACCAGGCATTTCATGTGGTCTAATCAGGTATTGATAATAATGATATCAGTATTATTGCTAAGGTAAATGTCTTTTCTCAATCACACAAAATTTGATCACTCAGACCTTTGAACTTTTATTAATCTTCTGATTTATTTTCATTATCTTTTTTCGTTTGTGTGTACAGAGCCATCAAATGCAACAAAAACCGATATTCATCATTTTCCTAACATCTGAGGATTAAACAAGCCCTGTAACCTCCGACCATGCCCTCTCCGGGCTGGCAAGGGGACGATCCCCCTAACAACGTCCATGAGGTATATGACTACGTAGATCGCGAGCTTAAGCTATTGAAAACCCGCCTTGCCACCAAGATTGAGAAGTTCTTCTACGGTGGTATCGAGCCCATTCAGTTCCTGCTCCACGTCGAGGAGATCTTCAAGAGCAAGCATCGCGTGAAGCGCATCAAAAGCATGATTCCTAGGATCGCTGGCATGCAGGAACTGGACCTCTTTATCAGAACCTGCATGGAGGTGCGACGTCCTGGAGGAGTCCGAGATGCTGGTTTCTCCAAGGACATTCAGACATTCGCAACGGCGTTCACCCGCAGCGCAAAGGCTCTTGTGGATCTACTGGACGAAGTACGCGACATATACGGCATAGTCCAGACTTTCTGTAGGAACTACCAATCCCTGGAGGGCGAGTTCGATTTGAAGTGGGCTCGAAGCACAAACCTGGAACTCAAATCCACCTTGGATGCCATTGATCAGCTCCTAACCGAAGCTCATCCTGGTGTAAACCCTAAGCTATTCAGTGCCGACAAGTTTTCTCTCGAGGTTGCCGAAAGCGTGGACTCGAAGAGATTCCCAGTGCTTCGACTCTTCCCTGATCTCTTCCAGAAGTTTTACTTCTGCATCCACCTCCTAGGCAAATGGCGCGCAAATGATCAGATCTACTTGGAAGATATTCAGTTTAGGTTGATCAAGACCAAGCGTCTACAAAGACTGAAACAGGAGGAGTACAACACCATCGAGCTCGAACACTCCAACATCCTAAGTTCTATCGTCGAGAAACGACTCCGTGTTCGCACCAGGGAAATGCGTGAGCGTATAAAGCAACTCGACCAAGAGATCGCCAAGCTCACCCACCTGAATCGTGGAATGAACCACGAGAAGTCGCAAGGAGAGCATGACGTCCTGGAAAGAAAACGCTTGATCTTCCAAAACAAAGATGTTGCGGACTTTTCGAAAGACATTGACAGCATTTTAGGTGTGAGAAAGGATGTCGAGATCCTGCACAAGAAGCTGAAGTCACTGAACAGGAGTTTGAAGTTGAACGAACAGGATTTGATAGCACGCCAGAAGGAGAAGGCAGAGTTAGAGCAACAGTATGAAGATGTGCGACAAGCAATCAGCCGATCGAACCAACTAGCTTTCGAACGATCAGAACTATCTAAGGAGATATCCATCATCAACGAAAAGATTCATGAACTAGAAACAATTTTCTATCGAAAAACTGACCGCCAAAAGCTGGAACAAGCTTTTGAGGAACTCAGAGGGTCGGATGAAAACGGGTAGCAATTCTTATGAAGTATTTTTTTACAAATTAAATTTCTAGATTCTGCCAAAATAAAGGATCAGTATGAATAATTATAGTTTGCATCAGATCGTTGAGATACATATAATTAGCGTTAGTGTTTAGAGCGTTCATATTGTGTGCATGGTGTCTCGCTATGCCCCGTCGAGACATATAATTTTCAACGTGGCTCTGATCACAGTGCCTCTTTAATCGAGTGTTCTTATCGTTTAGGATAATTAAGGGGATGTTGAATGGGTTTTAACTAATCCCCCCTTTTTTAGTTTACTTTGGCCTTATACAGGTGCATTACAAAATGTAACGGCACTTGACCATTGATTCATTAATGGATCAAGGCTTTGAGAAGGAATCTCAGATGGAGTCTTACGGCCACAAAGGTCATGGACCATTCAAGTTTTACCAACAGGCAATAAAATATAGTATAGGAAGATCTGCCCCGTGGGCCTACTTTAAAAAGGTGACAGTAGTACATCATTTTCTTAAAACGTTAAAGTATTCACTTTCCTCTTTCTCTTTTTATTCTTAAGTAAAATTTCAAATGCTGTCATACTGCATGCTTTTAGAGACGAAACGAGGATGTCTGGATAGGGCCCAGTATTAGAATACCGTTTTCTGATTTTACTTCGTACCCGCATGGTTAGCAACATTCACAGTAATGATAAAGATGTCTCAATATATTTTTTTCATCGACTGCCAAAAGTTATTTTATCAATGGCCTGAAAATCTCATTTTGATGGACGTTCAGTGTTTGTAAAACATACTATTGATCGGGGGGGGGGGGGGGGGGTTCTCGCCTAATGCGGTATTCGGGCTTGTGCCGCTCTAATAGGTCACTTAATTTGCAAACAAAAATCCATAAACATGGGGTATAATTTTGTGTTGGAAATTCCCTAAAAATGAGCCCCACTTTCAGATCTTGGTTAATGACGGTGACATTTTTCTGCCAAAATGACCCTTAAAAGTGGGTATGGGTTTCGAGGCTGCAGCCGCACAACCCGGCCCACACCAAATCAAAGTACACCAGAGGGGGGGGGGGGGGGGGGGGCTATTGATAGTGATAATGATGATAATCGTTTCTTTGATAGAGCTATTTCCATTTCACATTTAGTCAGTGCACTTTATCATCAGTCATAGGCTCAAATCCGGGGGGGGGGGGACAGGAGGACATGTCTCCCCCACCTTTTGAAGATAGGCGAATGCCCCCCCCCCCCACTTTTTTAATAACCCCCCCCCCCTTTTTTTTCTTTTTTTTTTTTTTTTGCTCGTCAGAGCATTTTGGAGGAAAACTAGAGCCCCCAAAATGCGTTAACCTTTTTAAAAAAAATTTGGGGGTTGTCAGAAAAAAAATATTCAGACATTTCGGACAGGTACAAAAGTTAAATCATGTGGTGACCCCCCACCCCCCGAATTTCAAAACGGATTTGCGCCACTGTCATCACTGTTTTACAGAGAAGTTCTATATAAGAGTAACATAATTTGATGATAAAAATGAATACTGGTTTGTTCTCTTTTGTTAATGTCAAGATGTGCAACTGATTTAGAACCAAAATATCTAACGACGCAGACTTTCATTGAAAGCAGTGATACATTTTATGCCAGTAATTCAGTTATCGTGCTGAGCCTGAATATGCCGAACATATTTTTAGCGTGTCGTGTCACGTGCGGCCATGTAACGTATGTTTACAGCTTTCTTAATCGAATACTGCAATAATTCAAAGAAAGAATCTCTCTTCGGACTGATAAACATGAGTTTTAAAAATGTATGTTGAGTACTGGTCATGCATTTTCACTGTGAACTGAAACTGTCTAGCGCTTATTCTGCATGACTGATTATGTAGGAAATAGGAGCCATTGATTATTATGAGGTTTCGAATCATCAAAGGTAGAACAAATCGACCTTAACATCGCAGAACATCACAAACAGTGAAAAACACCGGACAAATATATCGATGGGTACATATAGGGCTACTCAAATATGTGGCGAAAGTTCAACTTTGGTTCACAGATTTGGTTCAAAGTTCGAATATTTTTAAACCATTTCTTGTCATATTTGTATCATGAGAGCATTTCAAGAGCAAGCCTATTCCTGAGACATTTTACTGTCATATTCCTCTACATTGGAATAAAAAGAATGAGAAGGCTCACACATCATTTTCACCTATTCTAGAACCCAACTTTCTCTTTAATGGTACCGGGGGCTAAACTCAGAAATAACTTGCTTTACAAAGAGATTTTCCTTGGGATGAAGCATTGAATATACTATCATTACCTCGGTCTTACCCGAGGTTCCATTATAAGGCACTCAAGCAATCAAAGGACAATGCTTTCTTTCTACCGGGTGCCCTTTCATTTCAAAATAAGCAAAAGAATTAAGAGAAATCAAAGAGTCGTTATCAAGGATTATTTTAATTCATTGTCCGTTGACTTTGCCAAAGGATGTTCGTGATTTGGCAAGGATTTGAATCATTTGATCCGCACTTTGATGACTTATCCACTGAGTACATTAAAACCCTATTTTAATCAAAGCTATCGGCTAGTCGGTTGTGTTAAACAATGCTTTTGAATTTTTCTTAGAGAGAGAATCACACTAGAAATCCTATTACAAATGCGATAAAGGATGACCTCTATGTCGTATGTGTAATCTTGGTCAATGCCACACTGTAAAAAAATGCGACATGTGACATGTTTATTTCTGTGACAGATTTAAAACACTGCGACGTGTTTATATATTGTACGGGTTTAAGAGCTAAACACATGTGTTTAAGAGCTAAACACATGTGCCTATTTTTTTCATCTTTCAGCACGCCTTAGGTGTTTACTAGATAAACATGTTTACCTTTTAAATGGTTCCAATGTATAGGCTAAACACCAAATGTTTACACCTTAATCATTTAGTGTTTACACCTGTTTAAATACTAAACAGTGTGTGTGATTATGGTGTAAACACCACGTGTTTATATATTGTAGCTAAGTTAGGAGCTAAACACATTCTGTGCTTATTTTCATCACGCCTAGGTGTTTATTAGATAAACATGCTTACCTTTTAAATGGTTCTAATGTATAGGCTAAACGCCAAATGTTTACACCATAATCACACACACTGTTTAGTATTTAAACAGCTGTAAACACCAAATGATTATTTTGTAAACATTTGGTGTTTAGCCTATACATTAGAACCATTTAAAAGGTAAACATGTTCATCTAGTAAACACCTAAGGCGTGCTGAAAGATGAAAAAAATAGGCACATGTGTTTAGCTCTTAAACACATGGGTTTAGCTCTTAAACCCGTACAATATATAAACACGTCGCAGTGTTTTAAATCTGTCACAGAAAAGTGTTTAGAAACTAAACAAATTTTTTACAGTGCATGAATTCGTATTATGGCGACATGTTATTTGATAATTCATAATTGTGTGATATCAATGTTACTCATGTATTCATTTTTTTCGTAGCAAAAATTAATAAGTCATAATTGTGTGATATCAATGTTACTCATGCATTAATTTTTTTTTCGTAGCAAGTCAAAGAACTAATAAACAATTAATGTATAATACACTGCATAAATATGATATCATTGTTATTTATTTTAAGAACAGTGCTTTCATGCTCTCAAATTTAATCTTAAAAGAAACAATCAGTTTTGATACCAAAGGAGGAGAACAATATCATTTTTCTGTAACGACAGTCCCTGAAATCAAAGAAAACTATTCCTTTAAAAGGGTATCTATACCATCTGTTGACGTCGGACAAATGTATTTCTTTATATCTAGGTTACTTTTTACTTGTTTAAAGAGGGTATCTACCATCTTTTGACGTCAGACAAATTTATTTCTTTACATTTTTTTACTTTTGTCAACAGAATGATTGTACTCATGCATGATTATGTAAACCAAAAGCAACCATTCCGCATTAATAATGAAAATGTTAATCTGCTAAAGCTACAGGCATGAAGTTCATCTATTTTATGTTATAACAATCAGTGACAATGCAGATAACAATATATTGTTAATTATGTACCTTCTTCTTTTAATCCAATAGTTGTAAGTTATGGATCATATGTTGTTCAGTAAGTTGTGAATTTTCTGTTATCTATAAGACGATTACCTCATAGGGAAATTACCCAGTATCTCCCTAAATGAATTAGCCTACACAAATAGGAAGCAGCAGGAGTGTTAACTGGGGTAATTGTCCTGGGTTAAATGTCTGCATGATCGTGATGATAATTATCTTTAGCGTTTAGATTTGGTTGTTTAAGAGAGTATTTGTCCTAGGGTGTAATTGTCTAGATACGACTGGCAGTGCTTATCAGTAGTCAGTCCAAAGCTAAGTTCTGCCCCCCAAAGAAAAAAAAACAACAACAACATACAAACAACAAAAACAACAACAACAACAACAACAAACAAACAAAACAAAAAGACACCAAAAAAAAAGGAAGATAAAAATCAAATTCAAAGAGCAAATCACTGAAACCAATGTGTAAAGGATACAGAAATGTTTTGAATCACTCAAAAAGTTCCCAAATTTTCAAACGATTTTTTACATAGCGGGATGTGTAAATGCATCGGTTTCATAATTCTCATAAGACGTGACTCTTTTCCATCATGAAATTCCCAAATCAAGGTCAATGATTTCTCAAGATCTTTGTGCTCATCCTATATATTAATCACTGACTTGCATCGAGCCGAGTCAATCAAATCACGACCAAATGTCAGACGTCAAAGAAAATAATTTAATAGCAAAAATTCAGCCAAGCAGAAAGTCACCAACTGTTGTCTCTACAACGGTGTATACATGCAGGTATAGGAGCAAAGAAGTCACGTCTTACTATATAGTGAAAGGGGTAAGGTGTTCTTTTATTCTTCAAATTACACCAAAATGGGCAGCATATGCAGGATTCCTGTTTTAAGATGTTTTATAATATAAGGGCAGGTCCTAGTTAATGTGCGTCAGATACGTTACCAAGGTATTGTATAAGCCTATCATCGAATTGTGAAAATGAATTGACATAAAATTATCATTTTACTTGATATGTTGCCACGGTCAGGGGAGCGTTTCATCAATCGTTTTGTCAGTGATTTTTACCGACAACTGTTATAAGCTACTGAAATCCTTGCATCTGATTGGCTGAGAGCAAATTTGTCAGTAAAAATCACTGACAAAACGCTTGATGAAACGCTCCCCTGGTCCAAGCTCTAGGAGGGCTATCAGCTTGATACAGTCATCAGCTATACTAAAATATTCGTTGTGACCGGTAATGTATGGGACAAAATTAGCTTGGACTTGCCCAAGAAGAAAAGTCAGATTCGAAAACAGTGTTGCTGCCTATATACTCCCGTATGGTATGTTCTGCGCCAGTTTTAGAGCGATCAGCTCAATCCGATAGTGCACTGATATCGAACCTGTAAAGGTCGGTATACATCTGACCGACTTTTCAAGCTAGCTCGAGAATGAAATTGCGCCTTTCCATTCAAACGCAAATAATGAGGATAAATCATGATTCAAAGTAGACAGGGATTGCTAAATGTCATAATTTTTCTGAATTCCTCCACTGAAAGTAACCGCATGATTGCAATTAGATTCAAATCTGGAAACTACTTTCTAAGTAACGTTTTATTCCAAATTATTTGTTTCTAAAGCTAAGGAATTTTTTTTGAATTTTCTTTAGAAAGCAGTCAGTATGATGAGATTGAACAAAAACCAGAGAGCAAAAAGAAATGATATAAAAAAGACCACAACTTCGAGAGAAAGGGGAAAAAATAAACATGTGCAAGGGTGAATGAAAAAAAGTTGGTCTTCGACTGAGTTTCAAAAGCCATAGCAACAGTTACTGAAATAAATACAAGCATATGAATTTTCTACATCATAAAACGATCATTTACAAGATAAAGAACATATCACATTATACGTTTCAAACTCACTTGGTAACGGTGACCTATGAACTAAATAAGCTACATGTTCAAAGAAATTACATCAGTATATTTTGCATTCTGCTCATGCGCTATAACCCATTAATAAATGCGTGCACGTCATTTTCTTTACACGAACGAGGCGCATTGTGAACATTTCACAAACAACGTTCTCATTCTACACTATTTATTTCCGTTCCTTTATTTTTGAGCGGTTTGAATGCCTCTATGCTCTACTGACTAAAAACTTGTGCAAAAATCCTTAATTTCCAAACGCGATGGCTCAGTGGTAGAGCAGTGGTCTCGTAACAGGGCCCGGAGGACCCAGGTTCGAAACCAAGTGGATGCGCTGGTGCCCTTTGGTAAGGCATTAATCCTCATTACCAAGTCATCGGTTCCCTGGTTGCTTACTTACAAGCATACACTCGCATTCTAGGAGTCAGATAAAAATAGACCGTCAAACCAACCATCAAAACAAAAGGGTTGTACATATCAAGAAATAGAAAAGGGATACGATATGTAGGTGTAATTAATATGTGTCAGTGTGAACGTGATTTGTAATGGATAATTGTTTTTATAACGTGAATGGAAACGTCGATAGACTGACATTTAGGACACATTTTGAGGACGTCACCGCATCACAAAGTACATTCATAATGTTGTTGATCTGCTTTCTTCGGGGTTATCCAGTGTCCTCATTTTTCTGTTTCCCGTTTTACTGTCGTTTTACCATTCTCTTATTTTTTCTCGATTTCCTATCTCTTTCCTGTCTTTATAGTCATTGATTTTTACATTTCATCTTACTAATATTTTGTTTCTTTTTAGAAACATTTTTTCATGATTAGTGCATAACCATTTACAAAATTAATACATCACCCATATGATATGGGCCTTGTAGCCTATGATACCATTATATTTTAATAACGGAATTACGTCAATATATATAGCTTTAAAGGGAAAGTCCACCCTGATATTAAGTTGGTTTTAAAATAGGACAAAAGAAGCATCAAAATAACAGAAACAGCTCAATGGAAGTTTGAGCAAAATCCAATAACAAAATAAGAAAGTTATGTATTGTTGAAGTTGTAATCAATCAAACACAAACTGGCACCTCCATGACGTATCTTGCGAGCTCCTCTCCCATTTGCACTGTACACAAAAATTCATAACTTTTAATTTCCTTTGTTTTTTGATGAGGGAATCGATTTTTATCATACAGGTTTTGTGTAAAAGCATAAGTGAAATGATTATATCTAGTGTGCATGTATGATAAAATATTTTCTTTAGAGAAAATGGAAATTATGATTTTCTCAGTTTTATTTATGGTAAATAATTGCAAAATTAGCTGTTATTTGATAACAAATATTTTGATTAACATACTTGTCAACAGTTTTAATTAATTTAGATGCATTGATATAAATTTGTTTCTATAAAATGACCTTCAAGTATGTTTAATCATGTTTGTATCATGTTCACAGTATTGCTGATATAAGCAATGCTTATCAGCGTTCAGGTCATAATTAGGGAACCATCAAAATTATCGACATGACGTACATTGATTGCCCTAATTGTGAAATAAGATAATGAATCAATGACAGTGCAATTACCGAAAATTTTGGTCCAGCAAGTCTCCGAGCATGAGTTTCAACTGCAATCACTCTGACAGGGGCGTATCAAGAGAGTAATAAACTGTGGGGGGGGGGGCGGAATCCTCAGACGGGTGGGAATGGATGAGAGTAGAATATATCAATGTACTTGAGCAGCCCATCATGTCGTACACCCACTGCATGTTGTACTTATTTTCATGGGCTTTAAAACGGGGGGGGGGGGGGGGGGGGTCTACGCCGTTTACGTCCCTCTCCCCATATGCTAGATATGCCACTGCTTTGATATCATCCCCTTATCATAATGTTTCAATAAAATGTTGTCTCTGCTCAAAGCTTGCATCCTTACCCAGCTAGCCTTAGAAACGCTGCTCAGCAAACATTATACGAGGTATTACCGTTTCCAGTTACCGATAGTCGATACGGAGTGCAAACATGCACGGCCTAGTAACGTGAAGCAAGACTTCATAATATCGCTCCACGTCATTTGCGTATTTACTGAGCTCCTACTAACCTTAACTGAGCTTCAAACATTGGACGCATATCGACACTTGACAATAAATAATGTAAGATTTGGTTGCCAAGTAACCGAGCTCTTTAGAACTGCAAGACATATACGAATAAAGCAACACGTTATTGCCTCCGTCAAAGGGAATGAATAATACATTGCGTATGTGTGACTCTTGATCGTCAAAAGAAACTGGTGGATTTCTTGCTAAAAGCATGATTAATGTTTAAAGATGATGTCAAATGTACAGAATAAGAAAGCCTTAACTGTTCTTTCTGTGCTGCTGCATGGCACTCGTGCATGACGCTAAACAATGTTTTCATTGACCCAGTTGATTCTTTTCCCTTCAAACAAATACAACATAAACAAAAAATATCAATTTCCAATGATTTTATAAAGCACATTGCCTTTGCGTTAGGAATAGAGAGCTCTGAAATTATATCCAAGATTATATAATTTTTACAACAAGAGAGAAGATTTTAATCCTTTTCCTAGAAAATTCTGTGGAACATGAAACGTTAGAAAGTATAGACTTACTATATAAATTGCATTGGAATGTTATACGATAAAACATCTTTTACAACTGATAGAATACGTCACAATATCTACTGGGGCTATATATCCTCATACGAGCATGTATTATTCATGCAAGAATAGGTTACTAGCTTTAGGCCTATACTTTTCAACTTCCCTATGAATTTTAGAGTATCTTTTTAGAATTCAACTACCAAGGAGTCTCGTGGCATATCCAGCAAAGATAGAAGATATTTTGGAGTGAAGTGGTTTAAATTAATCATATCTCCTAATCCGAAAGGTGACCTTATCATCTACGTTATAAAGATCAACGAATCCCGGGAAACCTTGAGTCAAATAACTCAATTCCAAAGCAAAAACAAAAACATAGAGTAAATAGATTAAGTTGTTTTTTTAATGTGAGCAAGATAAATAATTTTTCTATAATGAATCTATCGCATGAGTTTTATCAGTCAAAGGTTGGGACAGTTTATAGCAAATTATGCTCAATGAAAACTTGAAGAAATGAGCTAGAAATCTTGTAAAAATTAAGTTTATCCCTCTTCTGTCTTACAGTCCATCTAATGTCTTTTTAATTTCTCTTTGTCTCTGTCTCTTCACCTTCCATCTCTCTCTCTCTCTCTCCCTCTTTCTCTCTCCCTCTCCCTCTCCCCCTCTCTCCTCTCCCTATTTCCCCTCTCTCTCCCTCTCACCCTCTCTCCCCCTCTCCCTCTCTATATATCTCTCTCATATCCCCTCGCGTACCTTTTCCCACCTTTCTGTAGTATTTCCTTATATATATTTAATATATATATATATATTTAATATATATATATATATATATATATATATATACATATTTGTTTTAATCTGTGATTTCCTACAATGAACAATGAATTGTACAGATAACTTTTCCAATTTACAAAGATTTCGGTTGATAAGCCATATGCACCATTGGGCCTACAACATGTATGTTGTCACTCAATTTAGAAAAGAAAAATCACAGACTTACAAAGGCTTACTAATCGTTTAAAAGTACTGGTTCACAAAGACGACTCTCCAATGGAATCGCCAATATTATGTCAGTGTACTTGTTAGGTAATCTGATAGAAATAGGTCAGTGTTTTCTTGTTTTGGGTTTTTTTTTTCTTGAAGCATCTGGAGACGGGCCACATTGACAATAAGTTTGTCTTGAATCAATGAATCCGGAAAGAAGTCTACTAATTATTCTTAGAAATTACCCATTGGGCAGATGAATAAAAAACCTTCCCCCTCCAAAGAAATATTTTCTTTTAAGATATCAGTAGTCTCTGGAACAGGAGTACCATAATATAAATTTTAATAGATCTGAGCGCTATGAAGAATTTCTCCCGATACCCCTGCCCCACCCCTTTTTGCTCGATCCTGAACAAACTTCTATATGCTTTTTTTTCTTTAATTCTAAAATGCCACGTGCATATTAAAGGCCTAACATTAAATAGTTTGGAGGTCCACAATACTTGAGTGAAAACGTGACATAGATATATTTTTACATCATTATTAATATACCCAAGGTCAAGGGTATTTGGTTTAAAAGTGACAGCTCTGAGCAGGTTTCGAATGTACAACCCTGGTGTACCAAAATCCCACAGGCGCCAAACACAAGTGGCGCCGCGCTTAGCATTTTTGGAGTCGGTGGCGAACACACATTCTACACACACATGAATGTGTACACCAATATACCAGCGCAAATGCCGAGAGCTTGAGTCGAGTTGCACAGCCGTATAGCGTACCGTTAGTATAGTGGTTTCGTCGCATATCTCGCCCATTCATATCAACCAACGCCAGCGCCCGCACATTCTTCAATACACTACCAGAACTGAATCATGGATGTTTAATTTGGAATTTTGCCGTGGAAACTGATACAATTTGTGCTGATATTTGGAACTAGCCATGGCTACTCATATCATCTTTATAAGCTTGCTGTTCGTATTATTTGTTCTTCTTCTACCTTGCCCTCTTACTGCTAAAAAGTCCGAACCTGGTAAGTGTAAAATCCTGTGCCTTTTCACAGGTGGTTACGGCTGTCAGCTGTTTGACTTTACGCCGTCGCTGCCGTATGGCTGTATGGGCATGGCCATGGTTGTGCTGGGCTGGGTGTTGGCTTCATGCCCCACTTATTGATATTTGTGGGGTTATTCTAATTGTATGTCTGTGGTGATAACATTGAAAACAAAAAGTTTGATACATAATAGTCCTTGTTTTCGAACAGTGCTGTACTGTAATTAAAATGCTTTTATTTCCAAATAGACGTCAATATTGTTTGAAATTATTTATTGAGAATCAACCCTACATTTTTCCAAATTCTTTATTCAGTTGGTGTTTTATAATAGTATTATATTGAATATTATAAACAAGTGAATGAGAACATTCATAGATATAATAGTATTATGTTTCTTGTATTATATTATTCTTATATTCTTATATTATTTCTTGAGAATCAACCCTACATTTTTCCAAATTTTTTATTCAGTTAGTGTTTTATAATAGTATTATATTGAATATTATAAACAAGTGAATGAGAACATTCATAGATATAATAGTATTATATTAAAGGTACTTAGCACTTATACATGTACAAGCTTATCTGAAGCTTATCTGCAGAGCTCTCTTAATTTTGAAGTTGTGTGAGTATGCAATAAATTGCAAAAGATTTATAATTGGAAAACTTGTGTGGATGTGAAAAAGGATAAATAATTTGATTTTGAGTAAGTAATAACAACAATTTGGTAACACTTTATGTATTTTTTTTACATGTACTTGCGTTGATTGCTGAATAGCTCCCTCTGCCACAAAATCAAGATTTTTGTTTCTTACAAAGGAGTTATAGAACTTGTGACCTTGAAATTTCATGGCTAGTATCTACAGGATATTTACTAAACTTATGCAAAGTTTCGCCGAATTTTGTGTAAGTCTGCAAAAGGAATGCAGTACATGTACCTTTAAGTTTGTTGCAATGAATAAAGGTCAGTGAGTAAAACGCCTGCTATGAAATATATGGTGATCTTTTTGTATCGATGAGTGTGAGTGGTAAAAAACCTAAAGCATCCTAGGATTCAAAGTATTTAATTCAAATGGGAAATTATTTCACATTGACACACTTTACATGTACATGTATAATAACCTGGATTACCAGTAAGTTTGAGTATTCGACACTCTTATTTGCATAGCTCTGAAGATACTATGAAGATAATCAAATTGATTTGCAAGATATCACCTTGTAATACCCCCCCCCCATTTTGTTAATTTCAAAGATACAAAAAAGAATTAAATTAAAGCAGATTTATATTGTGACAGTAATATTGAATATGCAGCCAATTACAGTATGATATGTCTACATGTACATGTACATGTACATAAGGCCACCCAAAGAGAAACAGAAAAAGTGGTTTTGTTTGTTTGATTGGTTTTATTTCTGCATTCAATAGCATGATACAAAATAATATATTACAGAAAAAAAATATAAACACATTTTCAGACAGTAACAATTTACTTCTAAATTCAAAGAAAATATGTATACGGTATGGGAAATTAACATTTTACAATTAACAGGATTTGTGAATGCAGGAGACTGGTCACTGTAGAGAGGTGGCTTCTCTAGACAGGTCATGGGCCACAGAACCGGCTACTGCCCCCCACTTTTTGGAGTAGACACGTTTTAATAAAATCTCAGAAAAAAGGTTAAAAAATTGTCATTATTCAAGTGAAAGTAAATCAGCCCGCCTCCCACTTTCAAAAATGCTCCACGGCCCCTGCAGGTGTTCCAACACATATTATCAGGAATTCCCAGAGGAGAACAATGTATACAAGGGGGGAAAAACAGGTCCATCCAGACAGATAGCCCTGACCTACATACATGTATAGCATTCAAAGCTACTTGAAAAAAAAGAAAAGAAAAAAAGATTAGCGATTTGGTCTTAGACCAAATGCCAGCACTCTTGATACATTAATGTTGATTCACCATATCTGTGACCTTGACCAACTTAATGTATTACCTTAAATACTTAAATACATGAGCAATATGTTTACAGAGTTGAATTCAGAATCCTGCTACTGACATTCAAGGCTGTCCATGATCTACATGTAGCTCCTGGATATACACATACATGCATGTGAACCTTCATTGAACAGTACCGGCTTGAACTCGTCTGGTTTCTCTCTCCAGGTACCCATAACACACATCTCAAGGGATATGGAGACCGTGCTTTTTTATCCATTGCTCCTTGCTTGTGGAGTTCACTCTCTTCCTTTCTTTGTGGAACTGACAGTCTAAAACAGTTCAAACTATGCTTCAAAGCTTACATATTTCAGCACATGTGTAAATTGCTCACTTTATTGGAAGAGTAAGACTGCCAGCAAGTGTGGTTTTAAAAAATTGCAATGAAATAGATGCACATTTACAATATGCATACCCTGTTCATGTATATGCTTAATTACAGCTTAGAATATTTTCTGTTTTTAAAATGTTCCATTTTGAAAAGGATTACATGTGCATAAATGTACATGTACACTACATGTATGTACATGTATGGAAGTATTTCACTCTTTTATCTCGTTTTTGATTTCCTGTTATTTCTTACAATTTGTTTAAGATCTAGAAGTGCCTATGACTAAAGTACCTACATGTGCATTGTAGCCTACATGGGCGTCGCCAGGGGGGTGTGGAGGGTGCGAACGCACCCCCCTCCAGACCAAAAAAAAAAAAAGGATTTTAAGATTTTTTTTTTTTTTTTTTTTTTTTTTTTTTTTTTGGGGGGGGGGGGGTGTGTCTTTTGAAAAGGGCGACATGTTCTTATTGTGTAGCGTCGAACAGCTCATATCTATGCCACACTGCCACCAGCACCACTGCCTGACATTGGAGTTGGTAAGTTTTGTCTTTTTTTTTTCCAAATCATCTACGTTATAAAGATCAACGAATCCCGGGAAACCTTGAGTCAAATAACTCAGTTCCAAAGCAAAAACAAAAACATAGAGTAAATAGATTAAGTTGTTTTTTTAATGTGAGCAACTCAAAAGGCACCCCCCCCCTTGAAAAAAGCTGGTGACGGCACTGGCCTACATTGTACTTTACCTAGTAATTCATATTTGCTTCAGTGTTTACATACACTTCAAGCACCTGTATTGTATACCAAGTTGACATTTGAAGATACATACATGTATATTATATTATATTTATGTACAGTTTAGCACCTGCAGGTTTTTATAATATACAGATACAGTGTATATGTTGTAGCTTACCTGTGTGTTATTCATTACAATTATTTTATCTAAATGAAGTTATTATCAACACTATACATGTATAAGAATATACCCATATAAGTACCAAAGCACATTTAAGCTATATATTTGACAAATCATTTCATTCTTTCTTGAGATATTTTGAAATTGATTGAAAACAGCTTGCTCTTCATGTACATGTAGGTAAATCTTTTTTTGGGAAATAACTGGAATAATGCTGCAGTATGTACATGTACATGTAGGCCTATGGATTTTTGTAATATTTCATATGACAATTGAAGCAAATATGCATGGTTGAAATAATCAGAAATGATTACACGGTTGCTGAATTCCAGGTAGGGTTACATTTACTGTGAAATTTGTGGCAACTGAGACAGGGCTAAGCAGATTTATACCATAACATGATAATAAGATAAGACAACTTAATGCAGTGGAGGCATAATGCACAACCATGCAAGCTGTGCACAGTGGAGGGGACTCTGATACTAACGTTTCATTCTGTTCATATTATCTCCCTGGTAGGATATCATCCGTGCATGTACTTACTGGGAGTCGGTAGACCGCGTTAACAGACTCATTCAACCTTGGTGTTATTGTATTCCTTTGGCACAGTTGATTCTTCACAAATAATGGACATTCCATCGTAGACTTTTGATGAAAGAATACCATTTGAGAATAATTATGGCACTATTAAAATTAATACAGCAACAGTATGTATTTTGAGGATGAACTGGATGGTTTTTGTAATGATACATTCACCCTCTGCAGTGTATAGTCATGGATAAAATACATGTAACAACATATATCATACCAATGACCAATTGAAAAACGAAGAAAAGGAGGAGAAGATTTAGAATAGATTATCTATCAATTCTACTCTATACATCATGTTCTTTCTCTTTCTTCCCTTTGCTTTAGTTGTGTATACAGTGTATACCATTTATTCACATTTTTATCTCTAAGCTAACATTCTATTTTCTATCTTTCCTCAGGAATATTTCTAACAACGTATTCCCCAACTTTGCAGAGAATGTTTACTCGTCATCCAGATTTTGTCTGGTCTCTTTCTCAAATTATAAGAAAAATCTAATTTTCTTTCAGATTTCTTTGATTCAAGTTGATAAATAGCAATTCTAAGCTGCTGTGATTCCTGTGAATTATTCTGAATTGGAATATTAAGCAAATTAATCAATAAAAAATGATTGACAAACCCTGGCCAGGATGTTGCAAACATTACTTTTTTTCTAAATGGATCATCAAAAGAAATTGTTAAAACTTGTGTTGTCATTATCCTACCGTACATATACTTTTAAAATCAAAGAAAATCAGATAAAGGTACTTCATCCCTTTTGCAGACTTACACAAAATTCTACGAAACTTTGCACAGGTTTAGTAGACATCCTGTAGATACTGCCTATGAAATTTCAAGGTCACAGTTTCTGTAACTTCTTTGTATGAAATGAAAATCTTGCAGAGGGAGCTATTCAGAAATCAACGCAAGTACATGTACATGTACTTGTCAAAAATAATTTTTAAAATTACGTGATTTTTTTCTAGTGGAAATAAATAGTGTTACCAAATTGTTGTTCTTACTTACTTAAAAGCAAATCATAATCCTTTTCACATTCGCAGAAGTTTTCAAATTTACAATTCTTTTGTAATTTTTCGCATACTCACACAACATCAAAATTTAGGGCTGCAAAAGGGATGAAGTACCTTTAAGACTGGTCCTATTTTGATCATCTTTCACCTCTATGAAATTTGTGAGCTTTTCTTTTCTTTCACTATAAAGTGTATGCATGAACTAAACTTGACTTTGGCTTTAGTATTCATCATTTCTAAGTTAAGATGCAAAAGTGGCATGTGACAAAATATTTACAATCTAATTATCTCAGATATTGGTCAGAAATTGGCCTGCCCGACTTTGCCGATGCAGTGATCATTTTCTCTTCTCTTCATTAAACAAAATTACCAAAAGACACCTGGGCCCGTTCCTCCAAGCTGAATGCCAGGAAATGTTAGTTTAACCCATTGCATACATGTATGAGAACCAAGTGGTCCCTGTGTACAGCATATAGGAATCAATGAAAGGAGAATGAAACCCCCCAAATAAATGCATTTTAATAGAAGCAGAAAAATCAAAGAAGCATATTCGTGAAAGGTTGAGGAAAAACGGATGACTAATAAAAAAGTTATAAATATTTGAAATCCTAAATTCGCTAAATGAATGGAGATCTGAAATTGGCAATGTTCTCATTATGCTAATGAGATGCTGTGATGTAAATTTATGTGCTATACTTTACATTTGCCTTAACGTTATATATATACAGATAATGTAAAAATCCACTTTCCTTGAATATTTCTTAGAAAATTTGATTTCTGTATTATCGGTGGTGTTCATAAATTTATTCCTCACAATATATTTCAAGCACATTGTTGATAATTCAATTTTCTTTGTTTAAAAGCTGAAAACTGATTATTTTCATATTTATTACCTATTAAACAGAGAGCACAAAAACGTCACAGCATCTCATTCAGATTCAGATATTTTATTGTCCAATTGTGGATAAACAAATGGAAATTCACATTGTTCACATTATAGAAGGAGTACATAAAATTTGGCGAAAATAAACAAAATATTTAATACAAAAAAGCAAAAACAGGAAGAACATGAGCATAATGAGTATGTTGCCAATTTCATTTAGCGATTTTCAGTTTTTAAAATCTTCATAACTTTTTTATTCTTTATCCGTTTTTCCTCTAACTTTCAGTGATATGCTTCTAAGATTTTTCTGCTTCTGTTAAAGTGCATACAAGTTTGGGGTTTCATTCTCCTTTAAAGAATTCAGTAGTTAAGGGGTTAAAGGCAGATGGTTCATGATGTATTCGTAAGGACTGTTAGGGACTAGCATCTTTTATTATTGTTGTTATAAATTGATTACTGATACACAAAGATTTTGTGGCCTTGATTTTTCGAAAAATAAAAAATCTAATTCACCATTAAGAGCAATATTTAAAGAAAAGTATTCAGAGAAATGTCATAAACCTTGCTCCCACCAAATTTTACAGCCTTACAGATCAGTTGAATATGTTATGTAACAGATGTTGTGCAGATGGTATATTTGATGATAAATATACTTTAGGACCATGTTTCGGTGTACATGTACAAAGCATACAACAGTAAAGTACATATGTAATTTCAGTACAGACTTTTAAATAGGATATTATATTTTGAATAAGAATCTTGTGAAGTTGAAAATAATTTTATTTAGGAACTGTTCTTTACTTCTTTTTGTGGAATAGAAGAAGAAGATATGGTTCATTTTTTAAACTTTTAATGCGACCAAATTGATTTGGAGTTGTTTGACTGACTGGTTACACAATGTAACATGTTGTAGAAGAGAGTTGTCATTAATACATGTTTTGTTAGGTTTTATATAGAAAACAAAATGGTGCTTTAAACTGTGTAATAATTTGGACCAAACAACAATTATATTTTGCTCATATATATTTTCCAGACAATTAAGCAATATATCAGGAATTGTTCCACAAATGAGAGGCAAGTTACATGTACATGTAGCATACTTGTGAGCAAAGCTGACAAATTTGATTAAAAAATTGATAAATTGTGAGAGAATTTTGATTGTTTAGTATAATTTTTATTGCAATTCCCAAACCATTCTCATTTATTTTGTTGCTCTTTGGTGGTATTATTTATTATGTATGTTCTGTGTTAAGCATAACATTTTTTGTTGTAAATTTCACTATACTATTGCATTCAACTATGTTGTTTAGAAAACACTTGTTGACATTCATTATGTATAATAACTAATTTTGATTCATATACATTATTCTTTTGTACATGTATTCAATTATGTTCAGAGATAAAATAAGATGGCCAATCGGAGGGTCGAAAAGGAAGAAAAAAAGTAAAAAGAAAAAATCCTTCAAATCTGCAATGTAAAAAATTAAGTCTGATATCAGGTAAAACTTTTGAGTTATTAACGATCAAAAATTGTCCACTGTTTTTATTAATACCTACATGTAGTACATTAAAATTATCATGCATACATGAACATGAAAGAACATCTCTAATGAAAATGTAGTTGTGATGAGAAATGGTATTCAAATGTTTTGTCACAATGTCCTTCAGTTTCAAAACGAAATTTATCTTGTTTTCTGCTGGCATTGTGTTGTACAATTCTGACGGAAGGAGGTCAACTTTAAGTGAGGGTTATGCTGTAATTGAAAATATCAAACTGTAATGAATTATGTTGACAATGGATCTATTAGAAGGAGTCTGTGAGGGAGGGGGGAGTTAGGAAGGGAGTGAGGAAGGGAGGTATGGATGGAGTGAAGAAGGGAGGTAGGGATGGAGTGAAGAAGGGAGGTAGGGATGGAGTGAGGAAGGGAGGTAGGGATGGAGAAGGAGAGAGAGAGAGATAGAGAGAAGGGAGGGAAGGAAGAAAGAAAGAGGGAGGAAGGAAAGAGGGAGGGAGGGAGGGTAGAGGTAGGGAGATGGAAGGGAAACATTGTACACTGTACAGATAAAATGATACAGACCATACAGACCATACACTGTTTGTAAATTTGTGCAATTTTAGTCTAATTTTAGTCAGCATTTATTGCCCATTTCATAGGTATATGAATACACATAATACATGTAAATTGTATACAGTAGTGTATTTGGAGATTAAATAATTAGATTACATAAAGTATACCAACCAAATGCAACTATATGTACACACTAATGTATTAAAGATATTGAATCTTAATTGATAAGTTAAAGGTAAAAATATTAAGTATGTAACTTTCTTGTATATTTGTAACTTCATGTATATTGTATTTTTTTGAAATGCAATGATACACTGTACAATGCAAAAATAAATGAAAATGAAAAGAATGAAAATATTAAAGAGAGAAAAAAATCTTCTCATGAAAAGCACCCCTTACACATTATCTTTCACATAACGTAAATATGCTCATTCATTTTAGTCATAAAACCCTGCCAGGTGAATAATGAGTTCCATTCTTCTGACTTGACGTCTTTCACAAGACGTGATACAACGCTGACCGACACCATCTTGAGTCTTTGTCAGGAAGTGTGGGGCATTAAAGAGACTCCCAGCTGCCCTTTATCTAAGTCCAAGCCTTCAGGGCAGCGGGGAAATGAAGATGAAAGCCCCAGAGCACATGATGGAGAGACCGGCGCTTGATCAGAATAAATGCTCCCTCATGTTTAATACCATGCTCATCCAATTGGATTGTACCCATATATCTTCATTGAAATATGATTGCACTGGATAAAGGTATTATTAAAATATAAATTATAAAGTACAATGTATGGGATGAAATGTCACATTAGAATAAGAATTGTACAGTGCAATATGTAAAATAAATGGTTCTATTAAAATAGGCATTGTAGGATAAAAGGTCACATTGAAATGAGAACTGTACTGTATAATGTCAGATAAAAGTCATATTAAAATAAGAATTGTACAGTGCAATATACAGGATAAAAGCTTTGTCAAAATAAGAACATAAAAGGTCTTGTTACGATAAGAATTTCATAGTACAATGTGCAGGATAAAAGTTCTTATTAAAATGTACAAATTGTACAACATGATGTACAGTACAGGATGAAAGGTCTTATGAAAATACAAATTGTAAAGTACCAGTACAGGGATAAAAAGTCACAAGTTACAGTGTATAGAGTTCTATTCAAGTAATAATTGTTCAGTACAATATGATAATAATAATTGTACATGTACTATAATAACATTTCCAAAAGAATGACACAATAACAGTTTCAAAATCAAATAATTCTGTCTATTTAATTAATATATTGTCCATTCATGTCATTGACCAGTCAAGTCCTTCACCCTATTACCTGAATTCATGACATACAGTATACTTATTCACTCATGTTGGTTTAGATTTTCTTTGTAATCAGAGAGTATATATAAAGTTGATTCTGTTGTAAAAATTTCAGGCTGACGATGGAGTTTGCATGACTCCGAAACATGTACCATTCCTTAAAATGCTATGTTTTCTTGGTTGTTTTTAATTATGATAATAACAAGCATACATGTACAATATGATAATAACAATTGTACATGTAAATACAATGTACATACACAGGATAATAGGTCACATGTATCATTTTTAAAAATACTGTTCAGCAGGGATTCATTGTAATTAAAATAATTCCAAGTAAACCTTTTATTACTTTTTAATATGATACTTTCGTTGGGACGTTTATATTTATTTTGCTTCTGAGGTATTTTATATATTTCCAGAACTAAATCACTCTCTGCTTTTGTGTCTGTTTGAGGTTTAACTATCCTTCTACTTCTCTCTTATTTTTCTCTGTATTTGTAGAATCCTTTGAGGACCTGTGGATGTACCAGAACTGCTACAAGAAATGTGTTGATCTAGGACGATTTCCCTGCCCTGATGGATCGGCCGACTGTGGAGACTGCTTAAAACCTTTAAGAGAGGAGTCTTTAGAAAGGAGTGGTGCTTGTGATAGTAAGCAATGAGAGTGAATGACAATGACAATAACAATGACTTTTATTATCATTTCGCCCATATACGGGGTATTGGAGAATATAATCATACAGCCATGTAAATTATCATTATTTTATTCAATCAAATACTTCATATGTACATAGCATTTGAAGTACATGTATATTATTCGTGAATACATGTACAAACAAAATCTAAAAAAACAAAACAAACAAGCTTAAGGAGCAATAATGAAATGATCACAAGTACTTGGTTGAATGAAAGTATTTGAATATTAATATATACACTGTAGACTGCATGAATAACATGAATACTTCAAAAATATTTCAAAGAAGGTGAATGATGGCATCAGCATATCATTCGCTGTTATGCTACAAATAAACTTTACTGATTTAAATCAGTGGGTCAGAATTATGTATTTCGAAGTAAGAGAAGATTACAAATAAAGATTTCGACAAGGCTGGAATGAGTTTCTGATATTTCACAATTTAAGAGCTGATTCATTTTGAGAGTATTTGGTCAATCAGTGTAATATTTCCTGAAGTACATATGTGCATGTGGTGTCACTGTGGGAGTTGGTTTTAATATACATGTACATGTGTCCTTACATGTATGAGTCTTTATCACAAGTGATTGCCCACTGCGTAACATACCCACAACCTGTGCAGTTCCCAAGATACCATTAAAAAAAAAAATAATGTTAGGAGCTCAAGCATTTGCATATGTGCAGCCCCCAAACTGTGGAATAATTTAGAACTTAGGAAATCATCATATTTACACATGCAAATACTTTCAAATCAAAATCACATCTTTTCATATTAAACTGTTCATACATGTAGTAGTGTCAAGCACATAAGGAGCTCTAATAGTACATCGGAATACATGTGCAGAGTTTCTGCACTTCATGAATTTAAATTGTTATTATTATTATTATTATATTATTTTGACAAAATCCCTGTCTGAAGTGGAAATGTGTACGCTGCACAGATAGTGCACTACACATAAGGTGCCTAGCATATATACATGAAGAAGACATTTTCAAAAAGAAACTCAAAACCCGACTTTTCCCTTCATAATCCAGTTCATATCGTTTGTTGTGAACCAGATAGGTATCTTTCTGACTCTCAGCAGACGATAGGGCCTATAGTATCACTGTTAATGAATATTTAATTATCATTCAATTCTTTGTATATCCATAAATATTATTTCTATTAGTTTTTGCTATGTTATTATTATGTGTGTTATTTTCTGCTCTAATAGCGCTCTGATCATTTAAAAAGGGCTTAATAAGAAACATTTGCTATTATTATTATTATTATTATTATCATCATTATTATTATTATTATTATTATTATTGATATTATTATTATATCATTATTATTATTGATATTATTATTATCATCATCATCATCATCATCATCATCATCATCATCATCATCATCATCATCATCAAATGCTTCCACAAGCCTCTTTGGATTTATCTATGACCAATCGTGTGTCACAACTATACCTCTCAACTGGCTATGGGTGGCAGAGACTACAATGTAGCAGTCTACATGTAGTTATGGTATCATCTTCTGAAGATATGAATATATTACAACATGGAAAATACCAATTCTACAGTCTAGATTTATTATTTATGGTTGCATCAGACACTCATTTAAAAACATATTTGTATGATTAATCACAGGTTCTCCTGTCAAGTTCTACTATATGTAGTAATTATGGCATTCATAACAATTTGTTTAGGTACATGGGATTGAGCGGATATTACTTTAGGTATAACAATTTTAAAAAGATAATGTTTCCTTAAAAAGTTGGCAATGTTATTTTATTTCATAATTCTGTCTTCATTAGATATTAATATATTGCATCCTAATCAGTATGCTACAATTAGTACATTTGTGTATTTTGAAAATGCTCCAAATACTCCAAAATTATGAGTCTTTCTCTTGTTTATATATTTCAGAAGGCAAAGATACAATGTATGAGCAAATTTGTTTTAGCTATCTCCGTGTCTGTTATTGATCAATTACATGTAGGATCCGATTGTCACATTTTGATAAATTTTCAGATGAAATTTGAAAGAATAGCAAATTATCTTTATCCAGAACCGGAATGTCAGTATTGATATAATTGTACATGTTCATGTAGGATTAAGAAAAGAAAGAGTAGTATTTCGGTCCCTCTGATTTTGAGAGCATGTTGACACTTCTTTGTACATGTTCACACTGTAAGTGAACCAACCAAATCTGGACAACTTTGTGTTACTCATGAATGTGTACATGTACATGTCCCTCAAAATGTACTAATGATAACAGCATACGTTCATGAAATTTTAGTGTGGCTGTAGGCTGAACGTGACTTCCTTCACTTCAATAGGGTCGTTCCAATTTTCCTCTCCGCTGTTGCAAATGGTAGCATTTCCTGTTTGCATGGCTAATAACGATGCGCTAGTGAGGTCAGTGAATCTAATAACGCTCAACAGAGAATACTCTACGAAACCCAACTCGCCAATGGTACTGCATTATAGAGTGATTGGCAGGCGGTAAATGGGATGAAATTTTTTTATTCAGAATGGGGATGACAATGGAAGCCGAAGGATGGCTGTCCAAGCTGCCCTTTCACTGCTAAGTCAATATGTATGCACAAAGAGATTTTTAGAATGTCAGGGATGACGCATCATGTAGAGAGTGTATGTGGACTGTACGTGAGGATTTTGTCACCATTGGACAGAATGCTTAATACCAATCACCAGAAATAATTTCGCTCTGTATGTTAGGAGTTTCATGTCGTTATACTATATTCAAAATATGGGCTTCAAAAATTAATTCTATAAAGAGATATTGCAATTTCAATTACACTCTCTATAAGCGTAAAAGCGACTCGTGAGTAGACTACTCGACGCACCCAAACTTGGAGTTCGGTTCCGCATGAGCATTTTCATGTTATCTTTTATTTCCTTCATACTCATTAACTGTTGACCTATAGAATACCAGACAAAGTTCTTTGAGGTTGATTTTATACTTTCTAGCTGTACACAAATGATTTTTTCAGGTGATTGGTACACTTTAACACATAGCATTTGTACATGTACATGTTAATATCGTTAATATCAATTGTAATAACAAATCTGAACGAGGAAGGGTCATTGTTTAGAGACTGTAGATACATTTGGTAGCTTGAAGATATTTGAAGATATCAGTGCAAAGCCACAATTTTAATTTTAGTGGCAATTAACACATTGTCTACAGAAACCTGGTAATTCCTCTATAGGAATGAGAGAATTCTGTAATCAGTGTGTAAAAATCCTTTTCACTAAAATTGAAGATACGTTTAATAGTTTTCAAAATATCACCTCTGGGTAGTAGGGCATTATCATGTACCAAACTTCATCCAGCAAAGAAATGAATGAGAGAGAAATAAATGTGAATGAGGGAAGGATCCCTTGGAGTGTTTTTGGACGTTATGAATATTTTTATTTATGTGTATTTCGAAAAATATTTTTAAAAGATAGTAAAAGGGGAAATGGAGAAAACAAGACGTGGTTGCATTATGCTGATGACGTCACAATGATTCCTTGTTAAGTACACACACACTGTACATATATACTTGCTTGTAGGTGTGCACAAAGATGTACATTAACATGTAGGTGTCTGCCTCTGTTTGGATGTTTATGGCTCTTGTCCATAATGACCCTAATTTACATGTATTTAGGAACATTAAAAAATGGCAAAGGGGGAAAAAAAAGGATATCCCTTTAGAATTAGACGTTATGCCCCCATATTGGGTGATGTAAATTGGTAAGCGTGCATTTACTACAAACAATATATACGTGTAGGTGTACTTGAAGGTGTGCATGTACATGTACATGGAGGTGTTCTGTCTCTGTTTGGATGTAATGGCTGAGGCTCTGGCCATAATGATCCAAATTTACATTACATGCATAAGGAAAATTCACAAAACAGTTAAGGTGAATTCAAGAAAACAAGACATTGTTCCCACATGTAGATGTATACAGTGATGATATTTGAATGAGAACCTTGTATCTTGTGTTTTTCTCACCTGTATGTCCATGTAGAAAACGAGCTTTGGAAAATTGGCAGTTTTTATCTACCACTTTAACTTAATACAGGGGAGTAATTCTTTCACTAGGTTTTTGTTTTTCTTGTTTATACTGGAGAACGTCTTGTCCCATAGTCATCGGGGAAACTTATTACAGTTTCGGGATCTCAAAGTAGTCTGCTGAGAGTCAGAAGGGTGTTGACCCTTTCAGGACTGGAATTATTCAAGGGCTAAATTGATTACATTTTATTCTTCAAATTGGCAACAATAATATTTTTCTTTTGGTGCTACATGGTTCTAATAAGGTGTAATATCTTTGAGAAAAATATACATGGTTAAAAAATTTCTCGAAAAGGTGAAAAAATTACCAATTTGGATGAAAAACAATGATTTTGAACCTCTCAATGTGTTGCCATTTTAAGGATTTCAAACTTATTCTCGCTTTTGAAAGCCCTGGCATCAAACACAATATGGTCATGCAATAAAAGCCGACATAGTGTGTGTAGAAACTTTTGCTCTTTCTACTCATGCATCTGGTATATTTTTTTAGAGCTCTGAATAAAAAGTTATTGAGCCAAACCACAAAATGTGGTCAATTGTCTCGAAAGGGTTTAATGATATGAGTTGATGCCCTTCTGGCTCCCAGTACATGTATATGCATGTGTCATGTGCAAGTGATACTGATACGTAGCATGTTCAGTTAATTTTCAGTGCAAACTGGACATGTTTACATGTTACTTTGCACATACTCAGTGGCACACATACATTTTGAAATTCGGGGGGGGGGGGGGGGGGGGATCACCACATTTAATTTTTGTACCTGTCTGAAATGTCTGGAAATTTTTTTCTGACAACCCACAAAAAAAAAAGGTTATCACATTTTTGGGGTCTAGTTTTCCTCCCAAATTCTCTCACAAGCAAAAAAGAAAAAAAGAAGGTTTTCAAAAAGGTGGGGGGTGGGGGACGTGTCCCCCTGTCCCCCCTGGATTTGCGCCCATGCACATACGGAAATTGGGGTCACCTGTTATCCGTCCGCTTTTAGATCTTCAACATTAATAAAAAAAGAAGTAGAAATCATGAGTTGGTGCTAGACTACAGCAAATATTTGCCAGGGATAGTGTAGAGTCGTCAGTTATTGATTCACTGATGTACCCAAGATAGGCCAAGCTCTGACAAACGCCGGCAGAAGACGAAATAAAATCAGCGACATAGAGAAAGAGGATCATGGGTAGCTAGGGGAGATATCACTGACATGTATGGGTACATCCTCCTGAATCAATAAAGCTCTAGGATATTTTACTTCAAATAGAAAAATGACTTAAGAAAGAGGGGAAAAGTTTGGAGTGACATGTGACATAAAGTGTAGTCCCAGATATTGACATGAAAGCTTTCTCACTGGCAATATTGCCGGTGTGTTATTGTATTGCCCAGAAATTATCATTGGATGAATCCTGTTATTACCATAGGGTGTATGAAGTCAGTAGCATGTAGGGATTGAACAATTTAAGGGTTAAAGGTCATGTATAGTAATGGCAGAGGTAAAACAAAATATCAAGAAAATAACTGGTCCTGTAAATTCACTCATTTTAAATATGTGACAGATGTTACAAAATCAAAGGGAAAAAATGGTAATTTAATTAGTTTGATTTTCTCTTGTATAGTTAATATAAACCTATCAAAGAGCTATTTAAAATATTACACTGTTTGACAATTAAACTGAAAAATTGCTGAGTTTTGCAGCATTATATCATCAAGAATGAAAGCAAGGTGAAAAAAAATCCTAACCATTAGAATATTATTTTGTTCATTACCATTATTCACTAGTAGTTTTTCCAAAGTAGCAAATCCATTTGTAAAAGAGCCTTGCATACAATGTCATGAATTATAACAAGCCCCGTGATTGATTTTTGCCAATAAAGAAAAGCAGTAAAACTGCGTTTTCTTCCGAAATGTCAAATGCTAAGCAAGCAAATAGCATAGCACAGAGGACCTTGGGGTTCCTTATGCCTTACTAATTGAGTCAGTGGGATAATTATGTGAGCGCAATTTAGTAACGAATCAGTGGGCTACCCTGTAACCTTCTGTATGTATAGCAAGGGAGTCTGATGATAATTGCCTTAAAGCGCAAAAACACCTCCTAATCGTCTGTTGAGAGCCAAAAGGGCAATGCTAACACATTCTTTAACACAGAGTTAACTTCTTTCTGGCTCTGAACATGAAGACAAAATATTTCTTTGGAAATCAGTGGTGCATGTGCATGTACATGTAGAACACTGTTGCATATTGTGGGGGTTACTTTGTTTTGTACTGTGTATGAATCTAAAGCCTTTTAAAGAAAGGTATTTTGTTGATATTATTTTTTATTCTTTTGGTGTGTTTGTACATTTTTTGTGTGGGTGTGGGTGTGGGTGTGAGTTGGCGTATGCATGTGTATGTGATGACCACAAAAAACCTTCAAAGTAAAAGAATTCAGATTTACTTAAGCATACAAAGGAGGAATGGTGAAAATTTAAAAATATGAGGCTTAAATTAGGACATATAACAATAATAATGATGATAATAATAATAATAATAATAATAATGATGATGATGATGATGATGATGATGATGATGATAATGATAATGATAATAATAAATAATAATTAATAGTAATAATAATAATAATAAATGATAATTAATAGTAATAATAATAATAAAAAATAATAATTGTTTCTTATATAGCACCTTACCAGTTGCAATTTGTAACAGACCAAAGCGCTTACCGCATTATTACCCCGGTCACTGGATTCAATTGTGATACTGCACATTACAGTGCATAAAGACTTGTAATAATGATAATAAATCTAGATTTACAAAGCCCTCAGTATGAAATATATGAAGTGCTTTACAGGGAGGATAGTACATATTATCCCCTGTTCACCAGATTCATCCATGCACACAATGTCGATGAGCATTTAAAGATTCATTCACACACACACACACAATGTGTGAATCTAACTGACAATACTGTAGTTTAACAGCAGAAATATTTTTAAAAAACAGCAAGCTAAAAAGATGGAAAGGAAAAAAATAAATAATGTGTAATGAGGAAGACAGGCTACCTGTCACAGAGTATTGAAGTTTCTAAACTGTATTTGATAGCATGTACACATAGGTTTATTCTTATATTCTAGAAAGCAGAATTAACCGAAAATGGGTCGCCCTACAAATACAAAGTGACATTCCTTGAACACGGTTAACACTGGTCTATATCATGTTTGATGAATTCACAACAGAAATGGATTGCTCCTCATGTTTTAGGTGCTGTGAAATCTGTATATAAAGACTGCTCAAGGAGGACAAGAAAAGTGGTCTTTATGAGCAGGTGGTCTTTATGTAAGCCTACAGGTTCCTTATAAATACACGTTTCAATGAGAAACATTGTTCAAGGGAAATGAAAATTTTGGTCTTCATAGACAGATGGTCACTAAAGCAGGTTTGACTATATATATGCCTATTCTAATGTTGTAAGTCCTCTGAAGCAAAACACTGCCAGGAGCAGTATTAAAGTGTAGATTCTTCCCAGTGCTGCGTGCATTATACGCCTCTCCTGCTCTTTTCCAGCTTCGTTTTGACAAGCTGATGGCTATATTAGATTAGGAGGTGTCTCTGCTGGATTGTTATTTGATTTCTAAGCCCTGGATGTGTAAAGCTGCTTGCCGCTTACCACTTTACCAGTCTGACTCTAGTTATGTTCACACGATGGGAAGTTTCGCTTGTAGTTGCAAAACTTTAAGTTAACATGTAGTTTTCTTGTAGTTTCAGCCCGTATGAACGGACTTGTGGTTTCGAAACTTTAAGTTTACTTGTAGTTCTAGAACCACAAGTGAGCTCGTGGTTAAGGCCGAAACCACGAGCAGGGGGGGGGGGGGGGGGGGGGGTCCTCACTCGCTGTTACGGCCCATGTGAGCGGAATAAACTTTAAGTTTCGCAAGCTTGTGGTTAAAGTAGATATTCAAAGCAAATCACAAATATGCTCAATAATGTATCTCTAGAAACTAGAAAGCTTGCAGATGGTAATCGTATAAGTTTTACGTTAACTGCGTGTTTGATGATTAAAAAATAACACAAATAAAAACGCTTCTCAGCATCTGGGATATCCGAGCGATTCGCCAGAAATATACCCATGTTTTCGTGACGTCACATCAGGTGCCAATCCTGCCTAAGCAGACGACGTCCTATATCAAGTGAACGTAACTGCAATGCAATTACTTTTAAATTATTAAGAGTTTGGTTTGTTTCATCATGACCGTATTTCACATCATTCTGAAAGGGAAGTGAAACCGTTTCTAGTAACTAAAATCTTTTGTTTGTAAAAAGTCATGATAAGGGTCAATGATCAATCAAAGAAATCACACTTTCGAATTGTAAAGCCCGCTGAATTATAGCATGGATGGTATTTGTTCCCTCTTGAAACGCCGACATGCCGCGGTGCATGCAGCTGAAAATACAATGGCATCTTTTTTTGTTTACAAGCGATTGATTCCTTTATTTTTTTAACGCTGCATTTTTCATCAAAATAATACCATGCAGGAAATTTAGAGTGAGGCAACAAATAAGCATTTATACTGACGCTAGTGAAGTAAGAGAAATAAGTGAAGATGAGATGACAAAACAGGCACTGAAAATGTATAAGATGTTATGGGGCATCGTCTGCTTAGGAAGGATTGCTCCCCGGTATGACGTCACATATCTCAGCAGCGTTCAAAGAGCTCTATAGGTGCTATAGCGGGGCTGTGTTATATCATTTTATAATTGATAATAATCATTACTTCAAATGTTTCCAAGCATTGAATTTTGATAACCTTGTTCAATCTAAGCTTCACCTATGCAATAATAAAAATTAAATCAATATTCAAAATCAATGAAATTCTACTTTAAGGATGACCTCGCTGTTCATGTTAAATTTCCGGGTCATACCCTTTGCGCAAATTAGGAACACAGGATCTGTATGTGTACTGTACACACAATCGGTAGTATTTACTTCCAGGGCTAACCACAAAGATATCTCGGCTTGTAGTTTCAGCTCGCTGTTTCAGGCTCGTGTGAACCCTCGTTGCGGTAAGGGAGTCGTGGTTTCGTTAACTTGAAGTTTCGCTAACTTAAAGTTTCGAAGCCACAAGTTCCATATGAACGTAGCTTCTACATCCAAGGGAAAATTTGGCCTTTCACACTCTTGATCAGTGCTTTGATAATCAAAAAGACAAACAGAGCTATGACCTGGCTCACCAGATCTGTGTCAGTCTGATTTATTTTAAAAACTTGATTAAATTAGAAAGTAAATCCATTATTTTACTGAAACTTGTTATTCAACATTCAAAATAAAATGCAGCAAAATCAGTTCATAGGGTTGTGCAGCTATTTGTGGAGAAAATGAACACGGTTGGAATGTTACTTTATAATCTGATAAAAATGTATGACAAATTTTCAAGTGATGTTTACATCATTCCATAAAATTTCCTCAGTAATAATCAAGCTTAAGCAGTCCAATTTCTTAGCAGATGCATAAATTTAAGAGTATTTTGCTTACGCATTCCTCTTTTTCTCCAATATCTCAGAAAAAAAATTATGTAAAATTAAATCTTATCCAAAGATTTTGTGGGACCTTTTATTTTAGGCTTTAGAAAACATTAACCTTTTAAATTTGAATGCAAATCGTTTACATTTTATGAGAAACTTCTGTACAACAACTTGTATTTCTTCATATGAATGATAATCTGCTCTAATGTATCTTTGAAAGGGATGCCTTAGGTTGGCAGGTCATTGTATATCCTCATGGATCAGACCTAACATGTAGGGAAAGCACTTAACAAGGAACTTATTGAGCTGACATTTGTTTTGGTGATAGTTGCTCCAGACTTAATTTAATTAAATATATAGGGCTGAGGCTCCGAGGGTTGCAGTTTGGTGTTATGTTAGGTTTAGGGTTAAGGTTGGGTATATAGTGTTTGGTGCAGGGTTGAAGCTAGAGATATTATTAGTGTTAGAAATTGACCATGGATCAATTCTCACTTGAGGATATGTTGTACAACCAAGAAATTCATGTATTCAGCTGTTTCCGGAACACCACTCTTCCTACATGTATAAGTGGTAAGAATCAGAAGAATTTTGCAAGAATTCTGGAAATCGATATTGAAAATGAACTCATGAGGAAAGCTGATTAGAGGCCCCAACATTTCAAGGGTGCCAACTCTTTCTCTATCCAGGTCAGTGTGTGATGTAAGTCCCTATTTTTTAGCTGTCCATATGGTGTAATGAGGACCTGCAGTCTTTAAATTGGACAAGTGACTGTCGATTTGTTACGCACAACATCTTGTTTACTTCAGGGTCAATGCGCTGACGCAAAACCCCCCTCGCTTTCCCGTATGTCACTTCAAAATGTAGGCTGATAGAAACGTGTCCTCCTTTCCACATCTTGTAAACATTGCTTAACTCCTTGTATACTGCTGTTACATTTTACAATGTACAATAGGGAGACCTACATGTGTGTACAAATGTATAGAGATGTCACTTGCCAAATCTTGCAAACATATTGCCTAGCCTGTAGGCTACTGTGACATTTTACGTAAGGAAAACCTATAGATATATAGCCTGATAGGCTCCTTGCTACATCTTGTATACATTTCTTAACCTGTCGGATACTGCGGTTTCATTAAACGTACCGGTAAAAACAGACTGATAGAAAGTCTCCTCTAGCGTTACGGTAAATACAGGCTGACAGAAATGTGTTCTTCTTGCAGCATCTTGCAAACCTTAGATACTGCCATTACACTTTATTTGATGAAGACCCATAGAGATTTGTAGCATACATGTATAGAAAAATCAGGAAGCATTAACATATACAAGCTGAGGTGTCCCATTATCATGGGGTAACCTTGCTAGTCATAAGGACCGCTATTCATAAGGACCACTTATTCGTAAGGACCGCTATCCATAATGTGTGACTAAATGAATAGCAGTTTTGTATGAATAGCGGTCCTTCTAAATAGCGTGCAAACCATAGACAAATTACCTCGCTATTCATAAGGACCTCCATTCATAAGGACCACTATTCATAACTACTCATAAGGCCCGCTATTCATAACGCATGTTAAATGAATATAGTGCTTTTCTATGAATTGCAGTCCTTATGAATAGTGAGCGGACCCCATTATTATTGCTGTAGTATCTTGGTTATTTTGATTTCCGATTTAACAGTTGTAGAAAAATGAGGTGATTAAAGTCGCTTTAACCAAAATTACAATGTACTAACAAAATTTAATAAGGAGGGACTGAAGGCAAGAACAGTAGCAGACAGTGGTAAGGAAAAACTTGCTAAAATTTCATTTTTTCCTTTGATGATCTGTTATGTCAATAACATAACAATTTGTATTAACTTTATGGAATCATTTAGAAATGGTGTGTATGCTTGAAAAGTCTTTTTGTGAATTTTACATTGAACCTTTTGATCTTGCTTCAGCATGTAAAGTTGGCCTCGTCTAAAGTGAAGTAAGAGTCAGAAAGAAATGTGTGTCCCAAAAGAATTTAGAGTTATATTAATAACATACATAATTTACATTGAGAAGCAGGATTTTATCTAGAATTTAACATTCTATCAATAACATAGAGGCAGCAATTACAAGTAGTTAAAAGTTTGTCTATTGCTCAGTCTTAAGGAATATAACTCTGAAGGTCTTGTGAACTTTTTACATACATGTATGTATATTAATGTAGATCTCATTTAGATCAGCTCATGATAAAACTGTTAATAAGATATTTCTTCCTCTAGGGACAGTGATCTTGGAATTAAGATTTTAAACTTCTTTTACATTTCTGATTTCCTCTGTAATGCTGCTGCATCTGCGATCAGATTTATTCCTGCTCATCATGGCCAGCAGGCTTCCTGTAGATTGAATTCTGTCCCTGTGGGGTAGAAGGACCCAAGTGACTTAATACTAAAATTTTACATGAATAAATACTGGAAGCCTTCAATTGCGAATAAATACGTGTAGCTCAAATTTCCTCAACCAGCGGTTTCCTTGCATCATTGCTTCATTTGACAAAAGAATGAGAAAAGGTCACAAGTCATTTTTCACCCTTCGGGGGAAACTAACCCTCTCTTTACGAAGTTATGAGAGATTTTCTCTCTTTTCTATAAAAAGAGTGAATGGAACTTTGTCGATGCAGCCTCTTGCCTATTGCTTTCTGCAGCTTAAATACATGCTAAACTGATCAAAAATTTGTTAATGTAAGTGAAAAAGGACACTTCTTGACCTAAATTTGTCTGCTCTAGCCGCATTAATATACAGCATAAACAGGTTTGCGGGTACTGCTGTTACTCCCTGCTTTACATTTAAATTGGTACTGTACATCATTCAGTGGAAAAGGTTGGTTCACCCAATGTGTTTTGAAGTTCTCAAAATGTTCAGGTCCTACAGTATAGAAGAAATCGTAAAATCAGAAAAGGTTGTGTTGCAAAAAGCTTGTGCAAAAATTTACAAGTCCTGATTTGCAAACTTTTAATGCCACAAAATAATTGATTGTCACCCCTAATGTAGTAAATGTTGTTTTGATCGATGAGCCACCTGCCCATGGAGACTGCATTGAATTTCTTGAAGGTTTACATGAAGAATATGTACATGTATACTCAATATACATGTATTTTTTTAAAATTCAATTCAAAAATTCAAAATGAACATTTATTTCCATCTTCAATTAAACAACCAATCAACATTCAGAACATTGTATAATAAACTGCAGAGTAAAATAAAGGTAGTCGTACAACAGACTGAAGACTAAATACATGTGATTCTGCTAACAATGTGGATGGGGGCACACACAGAAAAGCAAAAGCTTGAGTTAGGTGCGCCTACAACATTGAAACAATGAATAACGATACACATGCATGTGCAGAAATTATGCACATGTACATACAATTACAGATGTACAAACGAAGAAACAAAGGAAAGAAAAGAAAAGAAAGAAGAAAAATCCAGGACTGTTATCAAAAGGCTTGTATGGCCCTTAGCATTACTGTATGTGCAATGCTATGATACTCACTACGCATTGCTGCTAATCTCATTATGATGGCTTGAAATTAATAGTTTTTTTAGTTTATACTTAAGGGTATTTACTCTGGGTACATTCCTGACATTCTCTGGTAACTTGTTCCATATTTTGGGACCAGTGAAACGGATGTTTTGCTGATAAGCCTTTGTTTTGTGACTTTCCTGGTGCAACCACGAGGATGAACGGGTATGGTAATTATGATAATTCCTATTAAATGAAAACATTTCTGCTAAGTGTGAAGGTTTCATTTCATTAATGCATTCATATACAAAAATAGCTTGTTGTAGTAATAAGATGTCTTTTACGGAGAGCAAATTCAAGTCATAAAATAGTTTGTCACTTCTGGACCTAGGAGGCACACCAGCTATCAATCTTACAACCTTTTTCTGGAGAACAATTAGTCTATTAATGCGAGTTTGACAGGCATTGCCCCAGACAAGGGTACAATATGATAGATACGGGAGAACAAGTGTACTGTACAACATTTTAAGAATATCTGCAGGTACAACCTTACTTAACCTGAATATAATACCTATATTTTTAGACAATTTTCCCTCGACTGCTTTAATATGATAATCCCATGACAGTTTTGCGTCTATGTATACACCAAGGAACTTTGTACTATCAACCATGGGGACTAACACATCATTTAATTTTATTTCTATCTTTTTGGGGTCATATTTTTTACGGTTACAAAATAATATTAAATTACATTTTGAGGGATTGACTGAAAGTCTGTTTGCACAAAACCATGTATACACCTCATGCAGATTTGCATTTACCTGCCTTTGTAGGACGTCTAGATTTTTGTGACTACAAATAATGTTGGTGTCATCAGCATACAGTATATAGGAAAAGATGTCTGATGCCTTCTCAATATCATTAATATATAATATAAAGAGCAGTGGCCCAAGTAATGAGCCCTGCGGAACACCACAAGTTATTCTCTGTAAGTCTGAAATAGAAGATTTAAACTTAGTACACTGATAGCGATTCGACAAAAAGCTGTTAAGCCAGTTATATGCAGCTCCACGAATACCATAATGGTTTAACTTTGCCAGTAATATATTATGATTAATTGTATCAAATGCCTTTGATAAGTCAATGAACACACCAATTAAATATGAATTGGTTTCATAAGCATCAACAATCTTATTGCAAATATCAACTAGTGCCATTGCTGTAGAGTAATTTTTACGAAATCCGTATTGATTTCCACTTAGAATATTGTGTTTATCTAAAAATTTGACAAGTCGTGCATATGCAATTTTTTCTAATATTTTAGAAAAGCATGTCAGTACAGAAACAGGTCAATAATTCATCATATCGCTTTTATCTCCCTTCTTAAATGTAGGGGTAACACAAGCAATTTTTAGTTTGTCAGGAAAGATTCCCTGACTCAAAGATAAATTAAAAATATGACAAAGGGGTTTGCATATTGCTTTTATAGCATTCTTAATAATTCTTGGGTTAAAGCCGTCAATGCCAGGGGCTTTACTATTCTTAAACTGTTTTACAATTTTACAAATCTCTGATTCTGTTGTTGGATGAAAAAACACTGTATCAGAACATGGATTTGACAGATAATCTAAGAAATGTTTATTTACAGTAGGTATAACACCATCTAGTTTTGGTCCTATTCTAACAAAATGTTTATTAAAAGACTCTGCAATAATGTCTGGATTACTAATGTCATTACCATTACACTTTATAGTGCCTACCACATCGTCTCGCTTCTTTTTATTAATCAATGAACCAATAAGTTTCCAAGTTGATTTGATATTATTTTTATAGAATGAAAACTTCTTATTATAATATTCTGTTTTCACCTTTTTTATCAGAGCATTCAATTGATTCCGAAAACATCTATATTTCACACCATTGTTTTCAGTTGGCTTACGCAAGAAATTTTTATAAAGTTTATTCTTGTGTCTAACCGATCGAAGTAAACCATCAGTCATCCATGGTTTTAACTTCTTTTTAGCATTATTTACAGTCTGCATTGGGAAATGCTTATCATATAAAAGGTGTAATTCAGACATAAAGCTATCAAAAGCCACATCAGGATCACTAGCATTATAAACATTTACCCAGCTATGTCCCTGAAGTTCAACTTTGAAAGCTGTAATATTTTCATTACTGTATACTCTTTTTTGAACAGATAATTTATCGTGTATAACTTTGGACTTATAATTAAAAGCAGTTATTTGAAAAATGGGTAAGTGGTCTGAAATATCACTGAACAGTAACCCACTCTCACAAACTGAGTCAAATTGATTGGTTATTATATTATCTATAAGTGTTGCAGATGAAGCCGTTATTCGGGTTGGTCGAGTTATAAGTGGTAAACTAAAATTACTTAACATGGAGTTAACAAAATTTTGAGCATCCCTATTGGTATCACATTTCAAGAGATCAATATTGAAATCTCCCATAATGTAAAACATCTTATTTTCAGTGATAAGGGTGGTCAATAAGGCATCAAGAGCATCAATAAAGTCATTAGAGGTACAATTAGGAGGTTTATAAACAGTGGCTACAACAATATTTTTCCCCTTGCTTTGGTTTATTTCAATAAACACTGAGTCACATAAGTCCTCATTAAGATGCAAGTCCTTCCTAAGGGAAAATTGACATGTCTCTCTTATATACAGACCAACACCTCCGCCAATCCTTCCTTTTCTATTTTGGCACAGGAAAGAGTAGCTGGGAAGACTACACATACGACCTGTGTCACCATTGGTTAGCCATGTTTCAGATACTCCAATCACATCAAACTTAAACTTTAGGAGATCTAAGCAAGTTGAAATGGACTCAAAATTTTTGGACAGACTTCTAGCATTGAAGTGAATACAAGAAAAGCATGTCTCATCAACGACACTCCCAAATTTATCTATGAAGCTATCACTAGTATAGTATTGAGATTCTATGTTCAAGTCATTCCAAAAAATTTCATCAGAATCCAAGTCTGCATGATTGCAGATTGCATGATTGCAAATTGCATGATTCCTATAATACTATAATGTACATGTATATATTACTGTTGACCCTTATTCTGGAGGGTGCAATATCTTTTTGCATGACTTTTAGAATTCATATATGTACTGGTTATAGATTTCTGACAAGGTGATTATTACCATGCCATTAAGTTATGGACAGAGCATGACACTTATTTTGGGGTGCCATCTTTTTTCATGACTTGAAGAATTCATATGTACTAGTTACAGATTTCTGACCAGATGATGATGATTATTATGCCATTATTTCAATGGACATGGACTCTTATTTTGGGGTGCCATCTTTTTTGTGCGACACAGAGGATTCATATAATATACTAGGTATAGATTTTTGACCATGTGGTTATTATCATTATGTTTATGGACAAGGACACTTATTGGGGGGTTAGTGACAGCTTTTTGCACGACATGGAAGACTTCGCACCCTCGGCCAAATAATAGCTGTGTCTTATGGGAGTCCTACATCATCAGTATCGGACCATTCTAAGAATAGAAGCGTTGAAAGTAGATAGCGTTATATCAGAAAAGATTGACTGAATCCTCATTGATGAACGATGTAGAAATAAAAGAGACATCTGTGTGTGCGAGTACGGGAATGTGAAGCGACGTACAGGAGTGTGTGTGTGTCACTCTCCCTACATGTACCTGTACATTATGTCATCACACAGCGTAAGATTGACTCTCTGCTGCCTAGTTTGAATTCAGAAAAGTGTCCATATGGTGCAATTTAGGTCTGCCTCATCGCATCTTACTTCCACAGCAATATATTAATAAACCTGCGAGGCAAGAGAAAAATTTTATATTTTCTCGCTTTACTTTGATGTGGGACTTATTAGACTATCTTTCTGTGATCCAATATCCAGACTTGGGTTGTAATTGGTGGAATACATGTATGTAGTGCAGTTCAGGAAATCCAAACAATTTCATCTATTTTTCATTACCCATAAGGCATTTTTTGAAGTGAAGCAAAGCATTGATTCACATAATTTAAGATGTTTGAAAATGTAACCGCATGTTTTATTATGCTTATTATATACCATTATTTCAACATTAGAAATTGTTTCTACAGGCAAGGAGTGAAATTTGAAAATCTACATCAAGGAGAGCAAAGAGAGGTTTAAGGGTTAATCAAGAGATGAGATAAGAACAATTTGAGACTATGAATAAAGATGTTGCAGAAGAGAAATCAAGAGTCTACTCTACACAAGTGAGAGGATTTGATGTGTATTCTTTAAAAAAGGATTAAATCAATGTTTGCACAAAATGTTTATGTGAATTTATAGAAAGTGAATTTGAACAGACCAGCTAGTGAATAAAAACTTAAGATTGTATGTATGCATGTGCTTATGAAAAGTGTGTTCAGTAATAATTTTTGAGAATCAAACTGACATGAATAAACCAAATTAGTTAGAAAGAAAGAAAACTTATCAAATATAGCCAGGCCAGTAATTTTTAAAAAGGCTAATGAGAAAGTAACATTTGTGGACATAACTGAAATGTCAAACTCTTTATAATCATGCTGTATGTATAATGGTGTAGTAAAAACTTAACAAAAAGTTAATTATTGAAACTCTCCATGTCCAGTAAGTGAAACATATGACATCATGGCTGTTTACAGAAATATGACATTTGGGGGAAATGATTTATCCATCTTTTTATAATGTGATCAAACTCTTCCATTATTGCTGTATAAATCCCCCTCCGTCAGAGTTTATCCAGGAAGCTTTTTTTTTTTCTCTCGAAGTGACCTTTCCAACTCCTCTTCATTGCCTTCAGCCATAATGCAAAACATATATTTTTTGTATAAAGAAGTGGTTTTATTTCTTATAGCGATATACTCACAGCTTCTCCTTAAAGCTTAATCTCTAAAGCTTCATTCACACCTGATGTA
Source organism: Heliocidaris tuberculata (assembly GCA_025618425.1). Taxonomy (NCBI): domain Eukaryota; kingdom Metazoa; phylum Echinodermata; class Echinoidea; order Camarodonta; family Echinometridae; genus Heliocidaris; species Heliocidaris tuberculata. The sequence continues at coordinate 29,047,560 of CM046848.1, forward strand.
GTAAACCGCATTGAAAAAAAAAAAGCCGCAGCAAAATAAAACCATTTTATGTGTAAATGGATGGCCAATGAGGGCGAATAAAAGTAACTGGATGTAAACAAATGCCCCTACGTGTACTCACTTATCTTTGTGTTTTAACTCTTTCGCGACATCACTCCACATTTTGAGGTTTGGCTCAATAACTTTTGATTCAGAGCTCTAAAAAATATACCAGAAGCATGAGTAGAAAAAGCAAAAATTTCTGCACACACTGTGTCCATTTTTGTTACATGACCATATTGCTTTTGAAGCCAGGAATTTTAAAAAGGATAAACTTCAAAATTCTTAAATTGGCACCACATTTTATCAAAATTGGCACCACATTTTATCAAAATTGGCAATTTTTTCAACTTGTCAACAAAGTTCCTAACCATGTATATTGTTTTCGAAGACATTACATTTTATTTGAACCTTGTAGCACTAAAAGAAAAATATCATTGTTGCCAATTTGAAGAACAAAATGTGATCAGTATAGCCCTTAAATAATTCCTGTCATGAAAGGGTTAAGATACAGAAGTAATGTGAAGTGTGCTTTGCTTAAATGTCATTCCATTTTACTGCAACAGAATTTTTTTTTTTGCGGTTTACCACGTCATGTCATGTCTGAATGGGGGCTTTCTAAAGAGCTGAATTCTCTAAAGCCTCATTCACATGCTATGCTATAAACTACTCTAAGAAAAAAAGTTGTAGCAAAATAAAAGATGTATTCTGTGTACTGGTAAATGAATTGCTAATGGGGGTGAATAAAAGTAGCTGTGCACAACGTTGGCCCCTGTGCGTAGTTACGTACCGTTAAACGGGGGGAATTTTCGTAGTATTGAAGCATACCCTTTTCATTATTTTATTCATAATGCATAAAAGAAATAAAAAGGGTCAGCATCACCTCTGGAGATAAAAAGCTATGTCAAAACCCCATTCTAATTTTTGTTTTTATTCAACCCAGTAATTGTTCCTGTTCACCCCGTTTTATGTTACTCACTTATCTGTGTGTTAGAAGATACAGAAATTGTGAAGTGCACTACAAAGTGCACTGTGTTTATGCCTTTAGTTTGCTGTACTGGCAGAATTTTTTTTGAATGTGGTTTACCACATGTGTGAATGAGGGCGTTCTAAAGAGCTTAATTCTCTAAGGGAACCTGTCAATGATGAATTCAGCCTTAGCAGGATCTCGTGGGTGAAAAATGATCGCTCGTAAGATGCGTGGGGGTTTTCTCGTCTGTTTCCATGATGACACATTCATGATGCACTCTTTTGGTCATCGTTGATATCAGGGTCCTGCCATGGAAGTATGGAAATGACGAGTATGTTCACCTGCATGTTTAATAACCTACATGTACGAGGAGTCTGGAATGACATCATCGATGGCAGACCATATCGATGGCAGACCATATCGATGGCTATTTTTTGCATGTGTGTCATCGTGGAGTTGTGTACTGTGTATAGGGTTCATATGAAAGTGCAAAATGGTAGCATATGATGGCTTTGAAACTGATTATACCCTACAGCACCAGATACATATACCTTTCACAAACAATGCACTAAACTTAGAAGAAATTTCTGCTGAGATCTAGAACGGTATTAACCCATGGCAGTTAATCATTTTCCCTCCCCAAATTGGCAACAATTATTTGTATTCTCCACTCCTACATAGTTTGAAAAAATAAAAATGTGTATTACATGAACCAATGAGAATGAAAATTGCAAAATTTAACAGATATATGTTTCATCGCATTATGATTATTTCCAATTAAATCGCTCTTATTCATAAGTGACGCAAGGTACTGCAATGAAAATAGACTAAAAATTTTCTCGTATTTTTGCTCTTCCTACTCATGTGCAATATGTGATTCCTAGTATTCTGGAACAACGGATTAAGCAAAAGCGTTACTAAAAGAAGACACTACTGCTATTGGTTAAATGCTATTAGTATAATACCTTTCAGGCTCTCTGCAGACAGAATGTTCTTTGTCTGAATCATGCTTCAACAGTAGCAATGTACATTCACTAATTTCTAAGAAATTGACGTCAAAAGAATTTACATATTTATGAATTCAGTTCTGTAATGTGCATGCGGTAAAAGGTGAGTAATCGACCATTTGATCATAACTTGGTCTTCCTATATTGAACAAAGGTGAATTAAAGTGAATTGAATGAATAATTAGCCAAATTTTAACCTTTTTACTGCCACCAAATTTGCATTATGTATACAGTAGTTTGCTATCTACTTTAGATGACAAACATTTTGAAGTATAAATTTGGGATGTTTTGGAAGTGATTTCATCTGATTGTATTGTCAATTCCTGATTTTCGTATGCAGAGAAGAAAGGATAATACTCTTTTTCACTGTGGCAAAGCTCTGGGGATAAATTAATGTTGCCGGAGCCATGGTTGACTACATGTGACGGTCCTTGATGGTGATTGATGTGATCCTGCATGTACATGTAGGTTAATGGGTAGAAACGGATCAGTCTCCATAAAGGCTCGTTCACATATGGTAAACCTCTACAGTTTACCAAAGTGTTTTTTTTTTTTAAACGTGCAAATGAATTGCACGTGGGGATGAAAACAAATAATTGCAGGCAACAAAGGTCCTACGTCTGCTCGTGTTATAAGATAAGGTAGGGGTGTCGTGGTCGAGTGGTTTAATCACTTGACTGGGAATGCAAAGGTTGTTGGTTCAAACCCTGGCACGGCACTTATGCCCTTGAGCAAGGCATTTCATCTACATTGCTCCTCTCCACCCAAGTGTTAAATGGGTACCCCATAGGATGCGAATGTCATTGTGGTTGGATTAGCATGTGCGTGCTTGGAAACAGGCGACTAGCTGGTATACTCCCTAGAGGAGTGGAAAATGTGCACTGTAATGTGCAAAATCGCATTTGAATCCAGTGACCGGGGTAATAATGCTGTAAACGCTTTGGTCAGTCACATTGGGTGATTTCAAGTTCAGTGTTGGTGTTGGTGTTGAGAACGTGAATTGGGCTGCTGATTCTAGCCCCAACACTGAATTCGGGTTTATAAAAATAATACCAATCACATTATTGATAGCTCAACACCTAGTGAAGTCAATCCCAGCACCAGCTTCATTTCAGGTTCGGTGTTGTGACTGCATGGTGCTAGTTTTGCCCCAACACCAACACCAGCTTTCAACACCGAACTTGAATTCACCCATTGTAACTGGTAAGGCGCTATATAAGAAATATATTAATTATTATGATACAGAAAGGTGAAGCGCCATGCTTACATATATGTCATATTTTGCCCTGGTGGTTTCCTGTGGCATATGTGAACATGGCTACTGTAAGCCAGGAGATGTCCTACTAAATGTTGGTGTTTTATTGAACAGTTCAAGATACAACCTGAAAGATGTGCACACTGTTTGAAATGTATCCACATCATTGGGTGATATGGGAGTGGTGGGGGGCTGGAAGGGGCATTTGGTACATTGCTTGTTATGTAGTATATACACATAGTCATAACCCTCTAGTAAACATGTTAATGTTAATTTAGATTTTTCTATCTATAAATTCAGAAAAGAAAATGATAAATGAAACGATACCCTCTTCATTTATTAAAATCCATTTTTTCCAAAATTAAGAGAGATAGAGTAGTAATTTTGTTGTCATTTAAGTTGCTGAGTAACATTTCCAACTTTGATAAAAAGAAGATCATTTAGCTTTTCATTTAGGAAATTAACTGCTTAATTTCAAGGGATTTAGGCATGAATAGTAAATTTGCTTTTCTTTTTAACACATATGTAACATTCCCAATCAACATGTATTTTTTTGTTGTTGCTATGAATACATGTCTCAGTTCTAGCTTTGAATGTAAAGTAATGTTCAAAAACAGAGAATCTACATGTATCATTGCAATATTCTTAAAGAATATTGATATCAATTACAGGTAATACTAGATCGTGTTTAGCTCTAGATTTTCACATGAATATTCATGGCAAGTTCCGACAGTGATGAATAGAGATCTCTTTTAGAGAAGAGAAAGCTCAGAGCTATTTTGTAACTCAGTCAGTGACTGTGACATTTAAAGCTTTAGATGCAGGTAAAGTAGTGCTGGTTCACCAGTTTTTCACTTTTGTTTTGATAAAGCACTTTGCTCCATCATTCCTCATGTTAGTTCAACATGGTGCGAAAAGTACTCCCAAGGTGCTCTGTGTGATGCTCGTGTGGGCACTCCAATTGGCGCCAATTTGTCAAGAGGACCGATCTTTTGAACTGGAGCTTAGGGCAGGAACATGTTGCAGTGGCATAATAGATTAAAGGGAAATCCAACCTTAATGGCAAGTTTCTCTGGAAGAAACAGGAAAAATAAGAGAAGCTGATGACCACTAGTCCTTAAAGACATCATCTGTGATTCCTTTGAATAGTTTTTCTCATTGAAACTTTTACTAGAGTAACCTGTACATAAAGAGCACCTGTATAGAATAACCACTAGTCCTTAAAGACAACATTGTTTATAATTACTTTGAATAATCTTTCTCATTGTAACCTCTACTTAAGTATCAGTACACAAAGACCACCTGTATAGAAAGATGACCTGTCTTTGAATTACGCATTTTTGTTTTCCTTGAATAGAAGTAACCTATTTATAAAAAAACACTTCCATAGGCTGTTTTCTTACCTCCTTTGAATGGTCTTTATATATATATATATATATATATATATATATATCTATATATATAATATATATATATATATATATATATCTATATATATCTATATCTTTATATATAAATATATATATATATATATATATATATATATATATATATATATATATATATATATATATATATATATATATATATATATATACAGGTTTGAATATATTCCACCTAATGTGCAAAAAGTCATTGAAAATATATGTTGTTCTAAGGTTACAGTATGGAAATCTTGAATCTCGAATATAATCTCAAGATGCTAGGAATTTCAAGTGTTCATATCAACTACGAGAACTTGTCCATGTGCTCATTTTTCTTGCACCTCAAAATAAATATTGTTGTTGCACTGCGCTAATCTATATTTCTTGCTGGGGATATTTTTATGACAAATTATCTATCCACATGCGATGTTGACAGTGGCCACCGGCAGAGCAAATAGGCTAGTTAAGGGATTCTTCCTCATCAAGACCGGCGTCCTAGTGCAAGCAGCGCATTTATTTCTGTTTGGTGATTGGCGTTTGATTGGCTCGATGTAAATGTCAAAGAGGCATCGCTGTTGACATTTGTAGGCGCTGTATTGATCCCTGTGTAATAGAGTAGGTTTTTGACTCTGTCAGCTTAGGAGATCACTATCATCAGTGGTAGGGGTATCCCTAGACCTACAACTGCATGTACCAACCCTCTGTAGAATTAGACATTGATCTAAGATGGCAGACAACATCCACTTGTGATTGCTTTGGAAGTAGGCTGTGCACTTTGCAGACAGTACTCATCTACATGTATATAGGTTTGGTAACATGATGAGAACCTTAAAGAAAAGGGGAAAAGGGTCTTGGGTTGACAATTTATATAGATTATATAATTCAAGTATTAGCAACAATAGTCATGTTCACACGAAGGAAAGCTAAACTTAAAGGGCAATCCAACCTTGGTAATAAGATGATTTGTATGAAAGCAGAAAAATAAGAAAAACAAGATGGTGAAAGTTTGAAAGAAATCGGACAAGGACTAAGAAAGTTATGGATGTTTGAAAAATGAGATCACTACATCTATGCAAATCTCAAATTGGCAATTTGGTGAGTCAATTGTGACATTTTTGTGGACAACTCTCCCATTTGTCATACACAAAAATATCATTAATTTGCGGTTTTCTTCGAGGCGCCTTTACCCTCGGGGCAGTACTCAAAATATATTGGAGATAGCATATTGTTATAGGTCCTCATGAACGAAAAGATCCTACTGAGTAATGCATTTTGAAAAAAAGTGACATTTTAGTCATTTTGTGTGTTAGAGCGAATGGGGGAGTTGTCCACAGCTACATCACAGTGACATTACCTATTCGGCCAATTTGAAATTCCCATATGCATAGTGATTACAACTTCCAAAAAATCATAACTTTCTTATTACTTGTCCGATTTCGTTCAAACTTTCACCAATCTGCTTCTCTGTTTTTTCCTCTTTCTTTCAAAGCAACTTGCTGTTAAGGTTGGATTTCCCTTTAAAGTTTTGCTTATAGTTTCAAAACTTTAAGTAATTTTGTAGTTATCTTGTAGTTTTAGACCGTATGAACGGACTGGTAGTTTTGAAACTTTACGTTTACTTGTAGTTCCAGAACCACAAGCGAGCTTGTGGTTAAAGCTGAAACCATGAGCAGCGGGGGGTCCTCCTCGTAGTTACGGACCGTGTGGACAGAATAAACTTTAAGTTCAGCAATCTCGTTGTTAACCATGACCTCTCTGCTCATGTTAAATGACTAATGCTCAACTTGCCGTCTCAGAACAATTGGCTGTCTTTGTTTCAGGCCTGTGTGAACCTTCGTCGTTGTTAGTGAGCTGTTGTTTCATTAACTTAAAGTTTCGCTAACACAGTTTCTAAACTACAAGGTATGAATGTAGCTAATAATTGTACCCCTTGTAGTCATGTAGGTTTTGACTCTGTCAGCTTTATAGATCATTGTCATCAGTTCTTGGAGGTGTCCCTAGACTAACCAACTCTCTGTTGAATTAGACATTGATCAGAGTTCACCATGTAATAGTGTACATGCATGTTTTGACTCTGTCAGCTTAAAAGATCACTATCACCATTGGAAGGGGTATCTCTAGACCACCAAACCTTCTGAGTATAGACCCTGTAGACAGCAAGCATCCTGGTTTGGTGACATGATAAGAATCTGTAAAAGAAGGAAAGGATATTGGATTAACAATATATTCAAGTGATTCTTCATTATCTATTAAAAGAAAGATTAAAAGAGAAATTATGGAAAATGATGAAACACTTCCAAGAAAAAAGCTTGAATGCCATGTATACATGTACATCCTTTTTCGTATAGTATAGTAGATAAAAAATATATATAAACCTGTCAACCAACAACGACTAACAGTGGTGAATCAGAATTGTCACTAAGGGGGCACGAGTCCACAAAATCTCTGACATGCCCCCCCCCCTTCAAAAAAAAAAGAAAAAAAGAAAAAAAGAAAAATGACTCTTGCATGGTTCTGGCACTGGTGCATTTTTAGTCAAAAATGGGGGGGGGGGGGGGGTGGGGGTGGGGGGAGGGTGGGCACCTCAACACAAATTTTGTACATTTTTTTCTTTCCATACTTCAGGTATATCAGATTTGGTTTTGCCTGTGGTCGCCCCTCCTGAATCACCAATAAATGAATGTACACTTGATTGGGAAAAAAGCTGGTAATCTAAATATGCTACCCCCAAAACAACACTCTTTTTGTAGCCCTTGGCAGTTCAAATTGAGAAGCTACAGTTGTATAGCAGTGGTACATGTATGTAGGTCATGCATTCTGATCTGTCCAAATTTAGTTAAAGGAAACCAAAACCCAAGGAGAGAATCAGTGTTATTGGAAAGTGAGAATTCAAAGAAGCACTTTACAAAAAGTTTCATTAAAATTGGTTAAAAAAATGAGAGAGTTATGGAAATTTGAAAAGTTTCATTTTACTTTCTATGGGGATCCTCAAATTGGTAAAATTGCTTCAAAATGGCTGATTTTGTGAACAACTCTCCATTTGTTTTGTACACAGATTTTCAGATTTTCCCCATTATCTCTCAGGGTGCTCCTTGTCTCCTCCTGAACTCGACATATGTGGTGTAAAATACATTTTCCCATTATATATGTTGAGCTCAGAAGGAGATTAACTGCACCTTGAAAGATAATGGGGAAAATCTGAAAATCTGTGTACAAAACAAATGGAGAGTTGTTCACAAAATCAGCCATTTTGAAGCAATTTTGCCAATTTGAGGATCCCCATAGAAAGTGAAATGAGACTTTTCAAACTTCCATAACTCTCTCATTTTTTAACCAATTTTAATGAAACTTTTTGTAAAGTGCTTCTCTGAATTTTCACTTTCCAATAACATTGATTCTCTCCTTGGGTTTTGGTTTCCTTTAATATTTCATGACTGGCCTTCGAGATTCAAAGTAATCCATCATGTGTGATTCAAAAGAGTCGAGACACTAATACCTGACACATCCACACTCGCTGGCCGATATTCCTAAAAGTATAATAACTTTTGTCCCATTTGAACCCTTTCGAAACAATTGTAGTTTTGCCTAATAACTATTGATTCAGAGCTCAAAAAAATATACCAGATGCATGAGTAGAAAGAGCAAAAATTTCTGCACTCGCTATGTCCATTTTTGTTGCCAGGAATTTTGAAAAAGAGAATAAGCTTTAAAATCCTTAAATTGGAAACATATTATATTGAGAGGTTCAAAATCATTGTTTTTCATCAAAATTGGCAATGTTTGTTCAACTTTTCGACAAAATTTATAACCATGTATATTGTTTTCAAAGACATTACACCTTATTAGAACCATGTAGCACTAAAAATATTATTGTTGCCAATTTGAAGAACAAAATGTGGTCAATTTAGCCCTTATATGATTCCTGTCATGAAAGGGTTAATCCCCAAGTGAGTAAGAGTTAGTCCACTGATTTATAAAGTGCCTCTTTATCCTGTGAAAATTACCACCATTCTGTAACTATTTGTTTATGTATATGTATTTGTATTTTTTAATGAAAAATCAAATCAAACTAAACAAAACCAAGAGTAAGATCTTTCAAGTGCAATAATTCACATTATGGTTTATGTGTGAGTGCCAGGGCACTTGACAAAGATGTCGGGTGCCACCAAGGTTCAGACCTGTAGATATACAACTAGAGGGAAGGACAAAAATCACACAGAAAGACAAATGGACAGAGAGAAAGACAGATAGGATGAGTCAAATCTTTGAGGTACAATGGTACACAGTATGGTTTCGATGTAAGTGCTAGGGGACTTGATCATGATTTTGGGTGCTTCCAAGGTTCAGACAGACAGACAGACAGACAGACAGACAGACATAGTTAGATCTTTGGAAGTATGGAAGTACAATGGTACACAGTATGGTTTAGATGTAAGTGCTATAGGACTTGATAAAGATTTTGGGTACTCCCAAGGTTCACACAGACAGACAGACAGACAGACAGACAGACAGAGTAAGATCTTTGAAGTACAATGGTATAAAGTATAGTTTTCATGTAGGTGTAAGTGCAGGGCTCTTGATATAGATGTCAGGTACCCCTTAGGTCCATTCTCAATCGATTGACAGGATCCCAGAGAGCCAGAGATGCATATTTGAACAGACAAAGGGCTGAACGAAGGTGCTGTTTTCTGTGGAACGAGCAAAGAGTGGTATTTTGTTGCAGCCGTGATTTGAATTTTGTAAGTTGAAGTGTTGCAAGTCTTGCATTTTGATACTGTTACATTTTCACACATTTTCCTTCAAAATCGCTTTTCTAACCATGAAACATACTGCTATATAGACATGTATGCCAGAATTTTAATTAGCTGTAACTCTATTTTGATATGGACAGTTTTAAGTGAAATGCTTAAAATAATGTAGAGTAGTCAAAGAGGATTTTTTTTAAAATAGTGGCAGCAGTCAAAATTGTACACTCATCAACACATATTTATAGTTGTAGGAATTTGCTACTCAATGATTTCATTCTTATTTATACTTGTGCATCAACTCTTTGAGCTAACTTTGTATTACTTTCTTTTTGAAATTGAAATTTGTACCATTAATGATATTTACATAAAGTTTTCAAGATTTTCTTTTCATCAAATTTTCCGTCTTTTCATTATGCGTTGTGTTTTAGCGCCCGAGAGAAGACAGGCTTGAGGATCTCTTGTAACATGTCACATACCCACTCCTAAATGTCATGCAACCCCTGGGGCCCTTTTGGAATGATTGGTGAGGGGGGGGGGGGGTGGTCGATGGTTATGGATAGAAGAGGAATATGAAGTAGAGCAGAAGAGAGGGTATACATCACCCATCTTATACCACAGTCACACCACCAAACTGACCCCATACCAACTCCAAATCAACCGATTCTTGGCCATTGGTGGCAATGTAATATTTTGTTCGGTCTGTTGTCGGTCTTATTGGTGTGACATTTGTATTACTCATTATTCTTTCATTACAAAATGTCCTGAAAAGGGAGTTAGCAATACCTTCATGCATTTGTGATTTTTTTTTTACATCCATCTTTCAGTTTGTGAGAACTGCGTACATTCATGTGTAAGGGATAAAACTTAATTTTATGTTGGGTTTTTGGTAAAAAGTGCTGTGTCATATTGCTTCATAAATAGGCTTCAAGGCTTTTTCCTAACTCTGTACATGTGGTGTGAAGAAATTAAAGACCATCATTGATATATTTATTGTACATGATTTTTAATGCTGGTACATTCAAACACTGTATTGCCTGCTGAGGGCCAGAATATTGTTGACTGCAAGCAAAGTGATATATGCCCTTCTTGCTTTTAACAGATGACATGTACATTAACAACCTGTATAACTGACAATTTTTTTTCTGGTTATTTAATAATAATGATAATAATTTTCTGGATTTATATAGTTTTAATACATCTATGATGTCTTTTAGCGCTTTACAGACATATTATTACCCTGGTCATCGGATTCATGGCTTGCCCACACACGGTGTAATGTATGCACCTTCTCCACTCCCTGGGGAGCATTCCAGCCAGCTAGGTGCCTTTTGCAGATGCTCACAATGCTGATCAATCAGCAGTGACTATTGCATCATACCAGGTACCCATTTAACACCTGGGTGGAGAGGAGCAATGTAGATAAAATGCCTTGCTCAAGGACAGAAGTGCCATGCCGGGGATCGAACCCACGATCTTCGCATCTCCAGTCGGGTGTTTAAACCACTCGACTACGACAGCTCAATCACTAATGATTTTGAAGAGGATACCAATTAGCAGAAAAGTTCACATGAGAGATGGGGGGGGGGGATCTTATGAGTACCATTGATTTTATCATTTACTTAATATCTCTATAGAAATCTAAAATGTAAGATGTTATAAAATGAAAAACAAATATGCAGATAAGAAATTTGTTTTTTTACATCTATTGTCTGCCTGATAATAAATTCAGATTATTTTTTACATTATGGTTATCTGATTGAAATTTGCTCTTTCAACATCTGTTGCAGACTTTATTATTTCCATCTGGTTTTCTTTTAGGTTAGGTTTACATAGTTTATACTTTGAGGTCCTGGGTTGTATAGTGAGGCATTCACCTATTATTAACAATTGACTGTCAAGCAATTGTCGCTGAAGCATTATGTTGTGCAATGTACAGTTCACATTAAAATGACAGCAATATAATTAATAATGATGATATGAAGTCTGCAAAAGTGACTCAATGAAATCACTACATCTAAAGGGTGATTATGTGCAATGTGTTCCTTACAACATTTGACATTTATCCCTTTATTGCATCCAAATTGAAAAATCTTTTGATAAGACCATTAATTGATGATTTTTTCATTATCATTATCAGAATCAAATGTTACCTATTACTCAAAACCCAACACAATGTAGAATTCAACTTGAAAAAAAAACCCTTCAGGGAAGACTAGCTGCCTGAAAGCGAAAGGATAATAGAGAAAGGTGGTTTGGAAAGCGATAACTCCCTTAATCAATAATGGAATGTATTTTGCCCTGGAGTTACAGTAGTTTTCCTATCAATTCGTGCCTATGCATTCACATCATTGTTTGCAAGATCTTCAAGGTTCTAGAGAGAGAGAGAGAGAGAGAGAGGAGGTGAACAAAATATATCTGCAGTCTTTGGTTTCATGCATACATCTATGTCTAAAACTATTTTGCTGATGTCAATGTTAGCAATTAAATTCCTGATGTGCAGGTGCAAACATGAAATTACATTTTCTTTTAAATGAGGGAACATTACCTTTTTTCTTCTGTTTTATGCATATCTGTCAGAGATAATTTTGTATATAAAGTCAGCAAATGAACTCCAAATTTGCAAGAGAAACCATCAAAATATGTTTCTTGAGAGGGAACAATTTTTTTCATTGAATGGTTAAAATGAAGGTTTATGCATATGTATCAATGATGATTTTTAGCAATATATGTCGGCAAATGGATTCTGAATTTGCAATTGCAACCTTGGTACGAGGATATGTTTTTCTTGAAGGGAAAATTACTTTTTTTAAAAACAATTAATCTTCAGTTTGATTCATACATTTCCACATATGTGTAAAAGATGATTTTTAGATAGGTACTGTATGTCACCAGAATGAATTCATAATTCACAGTTGCGGTATGTAGCCATAATATCTTCAGAGAATAATGTCATCCTTTAAAAGAAAATACAATCTCATGGATACGACTGTGAATAATGAAGTTAGTAATTTTTATGACAAACAACTGTAAGATAGAGAAATTGACCTGGTCAAATATGTAGTTTATTACTTTCTCACATATTTTTCACTTGTGATAGGAAATGCAAATATTATGTAGATCATTCTCGGAAAATTCTATCACAATTAGTGGACTACATGTATTTGTGCATAATACTCATGTTCATGCACATCATGGAAAGACACATAAACATTAACAAATGCCTGTATTTTTACTGCCCAGAATTATCCCCAAATCAATGTAAGGTAGAATGTCAGTACTTTAAAAACATGAATGACTGCGTGAAGTGAAATAAGTGCATTCATTTTATTTAAGTATGTTTTAGTTTGCAATATAAAAAAGATCACATCTTTATTTTCTTAAAGAAAGAAAAAGATAACATATCCAAGTACATATTTCGATACATATCTTTGTTATCGTCATTACTGACTTTTCTTCATGGTTATCAAGATAATACACTTGTTAGATTCCTCTTCTTGAAGCAAAAATACAAAAACAAAAACAAAGTTTTCAAGTTTCATTCCTTAATTCATCTGCAGCTGTGATCACAATGCAATTACTGAGATATAATGATGTCTCCTCTTCAGGGTTAAAAAACAAATGTCACTTCTGATCATTAACTCTAAAAAAAAAATCAGGGTGAAAAACACACAACTTCGGATCATCGTTTAAATCGTTTATCCATGTGAATATGTTGTTGTTTGTGTGTGAGGATTATTTTGATCTGTCAAAGAGTTAATTAAGAATTGTTGATTTCTTACAGATAATTGTTACAAACTTTTTGCCACTATTATATTCTACATTAAAATTTCACCGGGTACATGTGCAATAGGAAGTTGTTTCCTTTTGGGTTAAAAATACATATGTTATCACACCTTGATGTAAATTCTTTATTTCTATATTATGAATTTATACTTGTAAATATGTTGTTTGTGTGTGAGGATTATTTTGACCTTTAAATGCATTAATTAAGAAGATTTTGTTGATTTTTGCAGATGGTTGTTGCAATCCTTATGCCTTTATTATATTTTACAGTACAATTACACCTATTACAATGGGATGCTTTTTGACTGATAGAACGTAAATGTACATACGTCATCTTACTTTCATGCTAAATACTCTGGTATCCAAAGCCTAACAAAAGTAGAGCATCTTGCCATTTATACAATGGTAGAAATGATCTATTATTGATTAGGCTTAAAAGTCTTCTTTCTTTCAGTGAAATATGTAATACCTGAAGTAGTCAAATAGCACACTGCGTTTATTGATTAGTTAAAGAACTGGGCCATCCTTTCACAAACGGCCTATAATCCTAGTAGAGAGAGATGTAGAATGCCTGTTGACGAAAGCAATCAAGCCAAATAGCCTCATTTCAGGTCTCTTCTGGTTTGTTTTCTATTAATAATTCCCTTTCTCTCATCCATGAATAATAATACCTGCAACTTTATAATCTGAAGATACCGACATAAATTATAAAGGATTGATTAGTGACTATTTCTGTATCTCTCATTTGTGAAATGTGATGGTTGTTTTTGCAAATTGGGAAAGAAAATAAGCAGGAAGTCTTTAAAGAGACTGCACACGTTAGCGAGGCAAACAGCCTGTTGCATGTCAGCCCACAGCGTCCTCGAGAAGTGTAGGTTTTTCCATCGGCGACAGACGCAGTGTTTCCCAGGCAATACTGTATGCGGCTTTGCACAGGCTGCAAGCTGCGCATATGGACTGGCTATCATCTTCTCCATGTCTTTTATTGTCTGATTTCCAAATACCTCATTTTAATGAGTTTCAGTGATTCCTGGGATCTGATGATAGATTCTACAGTTGCCTTGACTTTATAGCCGTCCAGCAGATCCATCATCTGACCAGTGTGGAATATATTGGATTACTTACACCTATTTTTATACAATTAGAACAGGATCTTTCATTACTGCTACAATGACATGTCTACGGTTCAGTATAATCAGCATTGCTGTTTCATTTTACCTTTGTTTGGTATATGCTAGGGCTATTGAGACTGATGGTAAGTGTTTTGTTGGTGTTGTTTTAAGGAAAATATGTGTACTTTTTACCAACTATTTTTCAAATGGTATTTCCTTTTTTTCGATGAGAGTGAACTTCATTCAAAGTTTCTCAATTAAAGATTCATACATGCAGGCAAAGTTAATTCAAATGTTTGTGTTTCATTTTATTTTGACTCTTCAAAATTGATCATATCAAAGTGTATAATGAACTTTTTTGTTTTTATACATTCAGTTAAAATACATTGTGGTATACATTCCTCTGGAAGTTTAGTGAATCATGAGATAAATTTGAGATTATGTTTATTTTATATCTCTCAACAAAAGCCTTCCCTTTTTTCAAAAAACAGATAAGTGTATCACCTTCTAGTACAACCATACTGGACCTCTTACAAATTACTTAATCTGTGACACTATAATGAATACAAGAGTTTTTGATACCCTATAATACTGGTCAGATTGATGCATATTGATTACACAATAATCCTCAGTTGGAAGAAATACAAGACTGTACTTTTTTGTGTGAGGCAGGCATAATTAATTGTCAGGTATACACGTATACCGCAATCATGATACACATATTTGGTTTCAAACGTTTCTAATCCTTTCGGACGACCACTAGGCTCTGGTCTCACTTCATTTCCAGTTTCTCTGGATGATAAATAATGCTCTGGAATTATATACATAACACTTTAGGCCTGTACCTACTAATCTCTTTATCTTCATAATTTCTGGAATCAGTTGGGTTTTATGAATGTAAACAAAGTAAGGTGAACTATAGAAATGAGATTTCACATTCAGAGGCACATGTCAATATGTTTAAATATACTAATCGACTAAACTAAAGGACATATAGTTTCAATTCAATTCAATTTTGGTTTATTCATATAAAATATACAGTGCAGTAGTCCAGTAACCAATAATGCAATGTTTACAATGTGAAATTGACATAAAAAATAGAAGTATCGATAAAAAGAATAAATAGTTATTAATATATATATATATATATTACAAATGAAGTGCATATCTCAGTAGAAGGATCTGTTTTTTGATTGAATGATTTAAACCAAATTATATCAAAAAGAATCTCTTAATGCCTAAACCAAAATTCTCAATATTCTGGAATCAACCAAAAGATAAAGAATTTGAAAATTGTTCATCGACACCTTCAGATTTATTCTTATTGCTGACGTTTGTATCAAAAAACAACAAATTCAAACAGACAAACTTGCTGGTGAAATGTATGGAGTTATTAGGATGCATGTATTATTTCATGTCCTTGAATGTTCCTCCAATTTATGGTTATACATGTACCTTGTGTATGGGTGTTTTTTAATCCTGATTCTAGATGTACATATGTACGTTCTAAAAGAGAAAAAGAAAGCACAAAATAATATTTTTATGTGGAAAACAAAATACCACTATATACCTTACATTGGAATATTACATGTACATGTTATTTTTAGAGCGCTTTTCACAGAAATGTACTTGTAGTATGTGATGTGCTGTGCTATTACAGAGAAATGGATGCGATTCTCAGATCCATGCCATTAAACAACAGTAAAAGCCATGAGCATGCATAAGAGCTTTACCGGCAAGACATTTCAGCATGTTAATTTTCCTCTTTAATCTTGTTCAGCATCCCTATATAACCCACGCATGATGAACTAATACACTTTTAATGCCCACGTTCATAGAAGTGGGAGGCTGTCTATGTTTTTTACTAGCTAGTTTCTTCTGAGTAATAATAAAAAACTCCTCTTTTTCTTGTGTTTAGGGTTGAGTTAGCTTATGTCCTGACTATTTTTGTTAACTCTATGTGGGAACCCGTTTTCTAGGTTTTGAAGGTTTGTTTTCTTTCTTTATGGGGGAATGAGGTGGGGTTTTTTTATTTTTTTATTTGTAGAGCTTTAACCATTCCTTGAATTATATATGGACTGAAATAACTACATGATTGTATGATGTAATATCTTTTTCAGTAGTAAAGATGAAAATGGTTAAATTTTGCTTGAATCTGTTGTAATCTATCTTAAACTTATTGAAACAATATACATAATATAGGCCTACATGTATAGGAAAGTTACATGCAAAAATGTTACCAAGTAGTGTGCAAAAAGAAATTTTCCTCATTTGTATCTCTGTGTTTTCTGAGTGCATTTTGTAAACGCACTTGAAGAATAATTGCCAAGAAATGTACAAATTTCCCTCTTTTTTAAAATAGAAAATACTGCTCTCCATGATTGTTTCTATAAGTGATCATGATGCCTCAAATACCTTGAATGGATTTTTGTCATGGCCCCAAAATACTAAGTAGTACCTTCAAGTAATTCAGTATATCCAATGTTCCTGGGGAAACTCTATAGGGAATCAATGAGAAAGATCGAGACTTGGATTGGACAGTAATCATGAGAGCGGGAAACCCAAGATTGGAAGACGAGAATCAATAGAATACTTGAGCATCTTAAAGCTGTCTGATTTGTCGTCAGTGGTATTTCATTCAGTGGCATTTGACCTGTAGTTGTCTCTCAGTTTGAACAGAGTTTGATCTTGTTTCTTGTCAGCTCTCCTTCCCTGAGCCGTCTCCCCTCATTTCCAGTGGGAGTGGGTCATTTTGGTACGATTCTATGAAACTCAAAGACCACAGAGTGATCAACTACAGCCATGTTCACGTTGCAGATTCTGTATTGTACATGCATTCACTTGCATTTCATTCCACACTGTTTGACGAGTAGTTCCGTTCAAATGGAGTTTCATCTTGTTCCTCATCAGCTCTCCTTCCCTCTTCAGTCTCCCTTCTTTTCCACCGGGAGTAGGGCGGTTCTCGGAAACATAGATTCCACAGAGCTAGAGTGATCAACATTCTGTGTTCACTTTGTATTGAACATTCAGTCAGTCGCATTTCATTCCATGGCGTAAATGTGTGCCATTTGACATGATGTAGATGTCTTTCCATTTGAACAGAGTTTCATCTTGTTCCTCTTTAACTCCCCTTCCCTTGAGCAGCTTTACCCTCATTTCCACTGGAAGTTGGTCATTTTGGTGTGATTCTCTGAATTTTAAGTGAGATCTCTGAGCGATCAGGTAGCTAGCTAGAGCTGTGTTCTTGTGTTAGATTCTGTATTGAACATGCAGTCAGTTGTATTTCAGTCAATGGCATTTGACGTGTAGTTGTCTTTCCATGTGAACAGAGTTTCATCTTGTTTGTCTTCAACTCTCCTTCCCCCAGCAGTCTTCCCTCTTTTTCCTTTATAGTTTTCAAAATCATTTGACTGTGTCACACACTCACATCATGAATATACTCCATGGTTATCAACCAGGGAGCTACATTTTCCTGTGATATTCTGATCTCTTTTAATATCAATTTTTGAACCTCGGTAATTGCTGTGTGCGTGTGAACAGTGCTATCGTGAAGTAGGATGAGTGAGCTTTTATTTCTCAATGCACATTGGATTAATGATGTATAAGCAAATTAATCCATCATTACAAATCAAATATATGCCTATTCTCACTTTATCTAGGGGCTTGGAGATAGATGTGTCAAGGGCATTTCATTTTAGACATTTATGCATATCAGCCTTTCCTATTCTGAGCAAGACATGGATGCTTATGCTTTTCTAGTATTCATACTCTTTATGAGCATTCTGTATGTGCTTTCAAACAACAGAAATCAAATTTCCTGTCTCAGTCGACATTCATAAGTGCGTAACTATTGAGTCTTCAGTTACTTTTATTAACTGACAGGAATGCAGCTGCTGAAGTAAACATGTTCCATATCGACTGGCATGCACATGATTTCAAAATACATTATAAGCGAAATCAAGTCTTGTGAAGAAATGTGATGCATGATGCTTGTACGTTTGTACAAATTTGTGCAATATACGTTTGTACAAATTTGTGCAATATCAGCAGCATTTTTGTAAATCTACAAAGTTTGTAATCCTGCAAGGTTTGTTTATATTGTGGAATGGTGTTTGTGCAGGATGATATTTTTAAAAATATGTGATATCCATTCATAAGTAAATCTATGTCATATATTAACAACTTTGCACTAATTAAGCCTACCTACAGGTACAAGGAAAGTTTACCCTACTTGAGCTCCTTTTCAAAAGAATTTTTAGATTTTAAAAATCCACTGTCCTTTGATATTGACCATCCATGCAATGTACAGTAGTGTTCTTCATTGTGGGGATTGGTGGGTGATTCCATTTCCCATTTTCAATTTTTATAAATCTAATTCTGATTTTCAACTTGAGATTTTACATATGATAGCCATTCTTTTGAAATACCACTGTAGAGCCTGATCGGTTAAAAGTATATGTAGGCATTTTGTCCTTCCTTGACATTAAATATTTCATGGATTATAATTGTAGTAGGCAACCATGTCAACCAACTTTTATCCAATTTTAACTCCTTCAGTGATGCCCTTCACAATGAAACATAAAATTGCTCTCTTCAATTAAATACTTGTTTTCTAAAGCTGGGCCTTCAAACTTTCAAAATTTGTCAAATGTCCATCTTTGCCTCTGTATAGTTTTCTACATTACATGTATACAATGGTAACCTATTTATGAACCAATCTCTACTGCACTCCAGAATAGAAAATAATCACCCATTTCCCCGCATTTAGAAACACATGTCATCAACAATTGAAAATACCTGTCGCATAATTCATCAGTGCCCTTCAAATTATCAATCTCAGCTGAGCTTGTTTACATTCACCCCAAGCCAACTACCATCATCCATCCTGATTTGAAGCGGGAAAACGACCTGCTGGTACTTACGGAGAGGTGACGTGTGTACGCCCTGTTGGTTCAGGTGTCAATTTTCAAGTTATTGATCGAAACTTGTGAATTTCTACTCCCTCATGGAATATGCACATCAGTAGGGGTTATATAGAGCCCATTACATGACTCTATTGAAACAGTGCATTTATGTCAGATGCACAATTAAATGCCAACTGAAAATACATAAGCCTACATCTACAAGTTCACACATACATGTAGACCTTGGATTTTGTATCAGTATTTTCAATCGATAATTGCGACAGGGTGCCTTTATGGAACTGTCAAGGGAAGTATACATTTAAATTGTAGGCCCACATCATTGCAAGATAATGAATTATTGACAAACCAATCTTAATTATCTGCATTCTAGATATATACAGTGCATATAACTCAGTTAACCCTTTCAAGACAATTGACCACATTTTGTGGTTTGGCTCAATAACTTTTGATTCAGAGCTCTAGAAAATATACCAGATGCATGAGTAGAAAGAGCAAAAATTTCTGCACACACTAATGTATTTTTGTTTCATGACCATATTGCGTTTGATGCCAGGAATTTTTAAAACAAGAATAAGCTTTAAAATCCTTAAATTGGCAACACATTGAGAGGTTCAAAATCATTGTTTTTCATCAAAATTGGCAATTTTTCAACTTTTCAACAAAATTCCAAACCATGAATATTGTTTTAAAAAACATCACACCTTATTAGAACCATGTAGCACTAAAAGAAAAATATTTTTGTTGCCAATTTGAAGAACAATATGTGATCAATTTAGCCCTTAAATAATTCCTGTCCTGAAAGGGTTAAACAGCTGTCGATACATGTTATGTTTATCTGATGTAGATTTACTTGATGATTGAAAATATGAGCAGATGCATTAAATGGACTCATATAGATTATGTTAGCAGCATTGTATTTTATGAAACTATCATGAGATATATATACATGTACATTTTTACAAGATAATTAATTCTATGACAAATCTGCATGTAATATCTGCATTGTACCTGTACATGTGTGAGAAAATTGTAAATCATGATGTTTATGTCCACAAAGTGACAAATTTGAAATGCCTAGAAGACACGGGGTAACCTCCCTAGTCATAAACACCGCTATTCATAAGGACGACTTATTCATAAGGACCGCTATCCATAACATGTGACTAAATGAATAGCGGTTTTGTACGAATAGCGGTCCTTCTGAATAGCGAGCAAACCATAGACAAATTTACTCGCTATTCATAAGGACATCCATTCATAAGGATCACTATTCATAACTACTCATAAGGACCGCTATTCATAGCGCATGTTAAATGAATAGCGGTTTTCTGTGAATAGTGGTTCTTATGAATAGCGAGCGGACCCGGAAGGCACATATAGTTACAGGTCTTTTTAAGACCTATATACTTCTAATGCTATGAAAAATAAGCAGAAATGGGTTGGCTCTGGTAGCTACATGTAGTTACATTTACTAACATTTTTTTTTTTTCAATTAAATTACATTTTGAGTGCCAGGAGGGTGTTAACTCACACTATAGCTACGTTCATATGGGACTTGTGGTTTCGAAACTTTCAGTTAGCGAAACTTTAAGTTAACAAAACCATGACTCACTAACTGCAACGAGGGTTCACATGGGCCCGAAACAACAATCTGAAACTACAAGCCGAGCAATCATCGTTGTTAACACCAAAAGTAGATACCGATTGCGTGTACAGCACATACAGATCCTGTGTTCATGATTTGTGTGAAGGGTATTACCCGGAAGTTTAACACAAACGGAGAAGTCACCACTGCTCGTGGTTTCGGCATTAACCATGAGCTTGCTTGTGGTTCTAGAACTACAAGTAAACTTAAAGTTTTGAAACTATGAGTCTGTTCATACGGTCTGAAACTACAAGATAACTACAAGTTAACTAAAAGTTTTGAATCTACAAGCGAAACTTCAAGTTCAGCTCCCTTTGTGTGAACCAGACTATTAAGTAGAGTTAAAGACATGCTGTTTTAGATTCTCATGGGGAATTTGACACCATTCGCCATTTACCCAGTAACGGGGGCTATCAATCACCGATAGTGGACTTCACTTTTACAAACAATAGGTCTTATCTAGTGCCCGAGACCTCCCCAAACTTCTTAAGTTCAGCCCTGCAAGGAAAAGTAATCATTATAAATTAAGCATTCGAAAGAGGACAGTTATTTTTGCTATCTCCCGAAGGAAGCTCCCATTGTTCCTGAGAATTTGCTGGTGTGCAAAAAATTTAGGCCTACGCACATTCATTAAAGGGAAATCCAACCTTCATAGCAAGTTGCTTTGAAAGAAAGAGG
Source organism: Heliocidaris tuberculata (assembly GCA_025618425.1). Lineage (NCBI taxonomy): Eukaryota > Metazoa > Echinodermata > Echinoidea > Camarodonta > Echinometridae > Heliocidaris > Heliocidaris tuberculata. Next base: position 29,069,146 of record CM046848.1, read on the forward strand.
AAAAATCAGAGAAGCAGATTGGTGAAAGTTTGAACGAAATCGGACAAGCAATAAGAAAGTTATGAATTTTTGAAAGTTGTAATCACTATGCATATGGGAATTTCAAATTGGCCGAATAGGTAATGTCACTGTGATGTAGCTGTGGACAACTCCCCCATTCGCTCTAACACACAACATGACTAAAATGTCACTTTTTTCCAAAATGCATTACTCAGTAGGATCTTTTCGCTCATGAGGATCTATAACAATATGCCATCTCTAATATATTTTGAGTACTGCCCTGAGGGTAAAAGCGCCTCGAAGAAAACCGCAAATTAATGATATTTTTGTGCACGACAAATGGGAGAGTTGTCCACAAAAATGTCACAATTGACTCATCAAATTGCCAATTTGAGATTCGCATAGATGTAGTGATCTCATTTTTCAAACATCCATAACTTTCTTAGTCCTTGTCCGATTTCTTTCAAACTTTCGCCATCCTGCTTTTCTTATTTTTCTGCTTTCACACAAATCATCTTATTATCAAGGTTGGATTGCCCTTTAAATTCTAACAAGTCAGAGTATGCGATTACACATGGAAACTGGTGACTCTGTGTCTTCAACATCCTTCCAGCTTTCAGCAGACAATTTTGACCAGGAATATTTATTGTGATGTTTCTGTCAAGGTAGTCTTATGGTGGGGTGTTGTCAGTTAATTTATTAGTATACATTATCTGTCGTAGAACTACCCCTTTTTGTTTGAAAATAATTCAGCTAAATTGTAAATATGAATATTTGGGTGTCTACTTTTGGCAAATTGCTCTATTTCATGACTGTGACAAATTTTTAGATGCCTAGAATCGGACTAGGTACAGTGTATTTCATTGTAGTGCTCAAACTGCTCATTCTTTGACTATTTAAACATTCATGTATGTCCATAAAAGAACAAAGAGGAAGAATGGGGAAAGAGAGAGAGAGAGAGAAGGGGGAGGGGTACTCCCATATTCTAGCCATTAGGCACTTCTAGACTATATGCATAAATTGCCTATACATGTAAAGTGCACAATAAACATTACCTCATCTAGGCTATGTTGAGGCTAAAGTGATTTCTGTTTTGATAGGTATCCAGATTTCTCATCTCAATGTCCTTGTTGAATTCAGAAAAAATTATCGTCCACTTTAAGTGGTCTCTTTAGATCTGTTCATTTCCTCTCCACTTTACTGTTTCCCTTTAGTACATTGTCTGTGTTTTCTCTCTCAATCCCCTCCATTTAGTCCCATCACTTTCTATCTCTGTCTCTCCCTCAAATTGCTTTCCACTGTTTATTTTTAGAGCTAGAAGGACATAAACGCTGTGTTGGAGCAGATAAGTAATGCCCTTTCAGCTATCAGCATACATCTCTTGCTCTCTTCTCTCACAAGATCGTCTTTCGCTCATTCTCTTTTTAGCAGACTTTCTTTTGACTCAGTAGAATCTTTCTTTTCCTATATCTCTCTCTCTCTTTCTCTCTCTCTCTTACTCTATTTCTTTCTCTCTCTGTCTCTTTCATCTCTCACACAAACAGACACACACTCCCTCTGTCTCTCTTTTACTCTCCCCATCTCTATACCTCTTTCTCTGTTGTATATCATTTGTTGAGAGCCAAAAGGGTGTTAACTCTTATACTTTAATATAGATGTAACGTGTGCCCTTCTGGCTCTTATCTTCTATCCCTTGTTATGAAATGGATTCTCTCAACTGCTTTCTCTTTGTTACCTCTCCAAATATATATCTGTGTATATTGTAGGGCAAGATCAATTACTTATGCCTACAAAGCGCTACAAATCTCTTTCTGGAACACTAAGCAATGTTTTCTGAAGCTTAGAGCTGCAAATGTGTTTCTGTGTGAAATAATGAGATGCGATTCATATATTGATCTTTCTCACGATGAAAGTGTAAGATGAAGCCTCCAGCGGTATATGCGAGTATTATGCGAGTATTATGCGAGTATTATGCGACAATTTTTGACATTCACTGTCACAGGCCGTCTTTAATTATTAAACCTTTGATACATACAATACATCATATGTCAGAGGTATTATTCAGCATCCTCAAATACAGAATAATGTTCAAGTGAACATGAAAGTGGTTGATTTGTGTTAACATATATCTCTCAATCCTTAGAAAAAACAAACTATCTTTTGTATTGGATTTATAAATGATTTTGTAGTTGAATCTGTACATTGAATATTTAGCTCTATATCTTTCAATACATGGAGAAATTTTCAAGTCATGGAAACATATGCAACCCAAATGTTGATCATTCCAATAGTCAGTTGAAATTAAACTTAAAGTGAAATCCAATCTTAATAGCAAATTGTTGTGGAAGAAAGAGGAAAAATCAGAGAAGCAGACTGGTGGAAGTTTGAATGAAATCGGACAAGCAATAAGAAATTTTTGAATTTTAGAAAGTTGTAATTGCTATACATATCGGGTAATTTTTGAGGACAACTCCCCCATTTGCTCCTAAACACAAAATGAATAGAATGCCATTTTTTCAAAATGTATTACTCATTTGGATCTTTTTCTTTTATGAGGACCTATAACTACATGTATATGCTATCTACAATAAATTTTAAGTCCTGCCCAAGGGAAAAAGAGCTAAAGAGAAAACCACAAATTAATGATATTTTAGTGTACGCCAGTATATCATAATCGACTCACCAAATTGGCGATTTGAGATTTGCATAGATATACTGATCTCATTTTTCTAACATCCTTAACTTTCTTATGCCTTGTCCGATTTTTTTGAAACTTTCACCATCCTGTCTTCCTTATTTTTCCTGCTTTCACACAAATCATCTTATTACCAAGGTTGGATTCCCTTTAATTTGCCAAGTGGTGAATGTCAGTTGAAAGATATAGTTCATTGTTCATTAGAGAGAAAAGAAACCTTCAGACGTGTGGGTTGTTGATGCGGATGCTCCCTCCACTGGGAATGGATGTTTTAATCCGTCCTACCATCTTAAATGTGGCTAATGGCTGGTTTAATTAGCAGCTGATTCAGCTTGTAATCACTCCTAATGAGGTCAGGTCCTTCCAATTAACCTCCAGGAGTCTGGTGGCTGGAAGGAGAAAGCAACGGGGCTGGGGATGACTTCTTTTCTTGATAACTTCTTTTCTTGATAACTTCTTCTCTTGATGACTTCAATTTATTTTTCTTGAAAGAGAGACTTTTTGTAGGAATAATGACAAAGGAAATGGGAGAGGATTCTCATAAAGCCTTTATTCTTCTTTGTTTTTTAATGTCTTCTTCAAACTGATTATTCTTAACCTTAGATATCGTACTGTGAAAATAATGATAACTCTTATCATTCTGCACACTTTGAGAAACTTGTTACATAATGATGTTGATAATAACAATGGTTTAATCCATGATTTGTATGCTTGTGCATAAATTTTCAGAGATACTTCATACATTGTCAGTTATGCTTTTATCATAAGAATTGGCAAGCTAAGTGAATTGTTTATTGTCTGTGATTGAAAGCTCAACTCAGTTTATTACAATTTTCTTTTGAAATATTAATTTGTACATTCATTCAATTGAAGATTGTTTACATTGTACAAAGGTGTAGAGATTTATTTATACAACTGAGATGAGTTCAATAAAAAAAATCAAAGTAAGGTTAAAAAAAAGAGGAAAACAAAAAAGAAACACAATATAAGTGGAGACAAAATTTGGAATAATATGTTGAAAAGTGAAATATGGTATTGTCATCATCATCATCATTAGCATCATTATCAAAAAGAAAGGGAAAATGATGCAAGCATATGATCTCTCATCTTCCTGTATTTCCTTTGCAAAGAATGTATGTTTTTTAAAAATCTGTCATGAAACACAATGAGATACAGGCAGGTTTATATGTGTCAGTTATCAGGCACCACCAGTTAACATATCTCAAAATTGTTGTGATGGTCTTTTTGTCAAAAGGAGAGGATTTTTCCATTGAAATTTATTAGATATGAGTACTTTTCAGTAGAAAGTAGGTGCAGGTCTGTTGATTATTCGCTTTTATGTCTCAGGCTGAGCTGAAAATAACAATTATTGAAATGATGGTGTCTGTAATCTAGGTCAATTATTGTTGTCGTTATGCATCTGCCATGTTGATTAACCTTGTTTTTTCCTCTCCATTTCTTTGTCTCTTTACCCCTTTCTCTATCTTTGTTCCTTTCTCTCTGTCTTTCTATTTCTTTCACTCTCTCTCCATCTCTTCCCCCTCTCTCTCTTTCCTCCCCCTCTCTCTCTCTTTCCTCCCCCTCTCTCTCTCTCTTTCCTACCCCTCTCTCTTTCCTCCCCCCTCTCTCTCTCTTCTCTCCCTCACTCCCTCACTCTACATCCCTTTTTTATACAGAGGTTAAAAATAACGAAGAAAATGTGCAGCGGATGCTGGATTTTATAAACAAAAGAGATGGAGGTAAGTTGTTAGCTTTATTCACCCCATATAGCCTATAGACAGTTTTGAAATAATATCTTGTGTGTTTTATTCATGCAGTCAAACCCAACTTCGGAAAACCGAGCACAGGTACATACTCCGAAAACGGTGTATGAATATAGAGCCCTCATTGTTCAGAGCGAGGCAGTGTGTACAAAGGGCATCGGGGAAAATCTTGCAAAGTCAACCAGCCAACGATATATAAATTTTTGAAAATGATGCTGCGTGCCAATTATCTTCAAAATCCTTGAATGATTTGTCATATGAAATGACTTTCAATGACAAACGTTTGAAATAAATATATCCGCAGCAATATCTTTGAAAAATATATTATCAACAGCAGGTCGACATTGCACGATTTCCCCATGTCTTTTGTACACACTGTCTCACACTGAACGATGAGGGCTCTATATTCATCTTGCTCCATACGCCGTTTTCGGAGTATATTCCTGTGCTCGGTTTTCCGGAGTTGGGTCTGACTGTCATGAGTACCATGAGTTTGAAAGATGGTGGGAAATTTGAACTGAAATTGGAGTAATGTGGTTTTCCTCATGTATGCATTATAGATATTGTGATTTATAAGTTGTAACACCTTGAAAGAGGTCCGAGCTTTTGAGGAGAACTTGGCCCCCCCCCCATAAATGATGTTACACACATGTTATACAGTTATGAGAGCTGATATGTGAAATTGTGTTATTAGAAATAATACAAATCTTTCATTCATTCTCAGTTATTTGGGATGGAAAAAAAATAAAGAAAGTGTAAGTTATATTTTATGTTATCTGTCATGCACGTACCAAACTGTAACTTTTTCAGTGCTGATAATACCATTCATTTGTTTTTGTTTGGTTTTTATTAGATTATATCATTGATCACATCATTCAACTCATAGCATTTTGTATTCCTTAGGATTAGTGCATCATCAATGTTCTCATTTGTTCCTTTTTTGTATCCCTTGATACCACCAAGTTCCCCCCCCCCAAAAAAAAAGAATTCTAAATCAATCTTCTAGAGACAAGTTAACAATTATAGTTGCTTTTACTCGTTGTTTACATTATTGATAGATTGTTCCATGATATGTATCTTCATAATTTGCAAGCCCATTTAGAACTTCAAGAAGAGAGACTTTGTTTTCTTTTTGTGTGACAAGGTATACAATTACAAATTTGGGCACTTCAAACCAGCTAGAGCTTTGAAAGGGTTATTGATGGCTAATCAAAATTTTACTTCTATAATGAATTTATATTTTTTATAATAAAAAACCACCGGAAAATTGACGTCATTTTTTTCATTATTCAGAACTGATCATTACCTTTGAGTTTTTGACCTGCATTAAAACACAATCTGATCTACATCTATAGTATCTCTATTTCCCTCTGATAGTGATATACAATCACCACTTCTCTCTATGGAAGTTGTCACATCTCAGATTAGTCGAACATAAAAAGGGTCAATAATTCAAAGCAGCGCTGGGCTGAAACCTAGTTGTCATTTGTAAGCAGAATTAAATGTGTGTGTGTGTGTGGGAGGGTTAAGTTATTTATTATCCAGACGGGACCCGAGATTGAAAACTTTCACGATGGAGGACATCATCTATTCAACACCCTCAATGAAAGAAAAGGAAAAGAGAAATGAATTCATGATTAATGTACTGTGTCCCATCTCTATTTTCCCCTAGGCTCATGCATTATAGATATATCAATCTCATGATATATTTGATTGTTAACCCTGTCAGTGCCTTTAGTCTGAATACAATTGCATCATAACTTCTCTAGATTTCACCTCATACTCTCTTTTCCTATCTTTTCCAGTTTGTTTTAGGTTCTGTACTTTGTCTCTTTCCTTTCTACTTTTGTCTCTCTGTCCATCTGTCTGTTTCCCCCTTTCTCCACCTCTTTTTCTCTTTTTGAAAATTTCTCTCTCCTCCCCTCTCTGTCTGGCTGTCTGTTTTATCTCCCTCGTTTTTATCTCTTCTCTCTTTCTAATAATATCCTGTACATTTACCATGTACTTTCTCTCTGCCAATACTTCTTCTCCCATTTCTTTCTGTAACTAATGTACTATGTACCCCTCTCTATCTCCCCCCCTCCCCCTCTCTCTCTTTGAACATGAACCATGCATATTGTAAAACAAAGAAATACAATTGTAGTTGATCAACTACTGATTATTTTTAATATTATGTACTGAAATGAAATCCTAATGAAATCCTAATTTGGGCCTTTTATTATCTTTGGGTGTTTTTTTAACACTGTCATAAAAATATAAAGAAAAATATGTATACAAACAGGATGCCATTCCATGATGTCAGCTTGAGAGCCAGAAGGATGTTAGCTTATAGCACTTTACACAGATTTAATGCCCTTCTAGCTCTCATAGATGTATTATTGTTATCTTATCAAGGCCAGTACATCTGTTCTATTCTCATGAATCCAACTCTTTATTGTTCAAATGTTTGATGAGTCATCCTTGATAAAGATTGATTTTATCCCCTTCTACATGTATGTTAATCAGATCTATTTTGTAATATAGCAATACATTCCAAAATGTATGGACACAGGCAGTTAATATTTGTTTTGATAAGAATATAGAAGATATGTAGCACAGATTTTCTGATCATATCCTTTGTTTAGCATTTCATACATATATATTACATATCTACATCAGTGCTTAAGAATATTAAGGCTGAAACTCTGTAAGTGTATTTTTATATTACAATTGTATTTGTATTGTAATTGCATTCAATCACTCAATTTTGCAGAAATATTTCAGATCAGCTAATTGTGTCAACAAGTAGGTATTGATTATTTTGGGTTCATTTTATATCAAACTCAATTAAAATGAATTTTTTAATTGATTAGAAATGTTTTGAATTGACAAATAGACTTAAAATGTGCTCCAGCTAAGCATTTATAAGTTGGTTAAAATGCCAAATGGAAAGACCTTGAGATGATGTACATTGTAGGCCAGCTCACTATAAGTATCTATTACTGCCTATATAGATTTCATTTTGTTAGTTGATTTTCACCCTTATTTTTATGAGGATTGTTATTTGTGTGAACTATACTACTACAAGCATGGGCTTGCTCAGATTTAGGACAGGACACTAGTGTGTTGATTGAGGGTGTATACATATTTGAGATGTCTTCAATATATGTATTCTTAAATCTTGCATTATACAATGTATATTGTATACATTATATAAGAGTATGTTGTAAAAACCATATTAGCAAGTATCAAACAAGGCTACATGTATTCATTTTTAGTAAGTTAATAATAGAGAGTCTTTATGTATGAAGCACTGTATAAAAATCCAGATTGTTTTATTGTCAAGATCAAGAATCTACTCCTTTTCTTCTCTCTTTTTTTTTTTTTTACATAATTGCTTTCAGGAAAATGGCATAATTATTCCCCAATGTAGATCATTTTAAAAAGAGAAATACATGTATTACAATCTGTTTTTCTTTGGTATATTTCTGTGTCCATTTATTTGGACTACTTTTTTTCATAGTGCTTCCCCCCAGTGTTAAACCATAGCTTTAATTACGGTTGCTTGAGAAACATGAAGCCATGAAGCCATAGGTTTTGTATTATCCGAATATCTTTTTTATACTCAAGCAAAACAAAAGGAAAGAAGAAGAAGATGAGTGATTGAATCTTGCAGCATTGACTCATCCATTAAAAGGAGGAAAAATGATTATCTTCCCAGTCTGCTTGGAGCTTTGGATATGATCAGAGCAGCTTTATCAGATTATTCTTCAGTGTGTGCAAAACAGCTGGAAGGAGCGGAAAGAAATAATGAAATTTTGGGCCAGGATCCTAACTGGAAAACCAAAGATTGCTGGAGATAGAAAGAGACGCGGATCTAAACTTAGATTTTTCTTCCCTTCCTCTGTAATTCATAATATTATTAATGTTGATAGTAGATGGATTGATAAACATCAAATTACATGTATTGCTAGTGATGAGGGAACCTTGGGGTAATTTTTCTTTTAGGCTGGAATATGGATATGCAGATTAATACTCTCAATAGATGGAGTAAAATGATAGTGTGTTCATATTCTTTAATCAAGTAATAAAAGACAGTTTTATAACTTGGAAAACACCCTGAAGGGTAAGAGAAAATTTTGGAAGAAAATGCATCCATATGGATGATGAAGGATTATGGCAAGAAAACAGTTTGAGAAAATATATGTGTAGAATACCAGAACATATTTTCTAATGTTCACTGTGCTCAGTGTTGTAAATATGATATGACTATGTAACTAGTAACATTGATATTGTTGCTTTAAAATCCAATTGTAATTTTATTGGTGATTCTTCAGCTACTGTACTTTGCTTCATTTTCTTGGTGTTAATTTTTGGTCCCTTCTTTTGTCACATCATTCATTTTACTCCATATTTTCCCCTCTTTCTTTTTCTCAAAAGTGGCATCTTTTATGAACTTCCCCATAACACACATGTACATACATTGATTGGGCTTATGTTTATATCCTAGGGTAATTTTAAGAATGTTGTGGAAAGATAAGAAGGGTATTGATTATCATGGCAAAAGATTTAAACTCTTGGGTCATTGGATTTTTGAGGGCCCTTATTTTTCAGCCTCCTTTCACTAAACCTGTTAGTGTCAAGTCCTGTCTATTATAATTACATGTATACAATTTATAATCATCCCAGCAATTACTGATACCACTCTATTACATCCTCATCCAGGTACTGATGGTACAGAGGTTTATACTGGTGGTCAGTATCCTCCAAGATCCTACCAGGAGATAGCGAGTGTCCGTTGTAATTGCAACTGTCATAATCATTTAAAAATTACCGATACCACTCTATTTCATCCTTCATCAAGGTACTGTTGGTATAGAGGTTGATACCAGTGATGTCTAGTATCTTCCAGCAGATGGCTGGTAACCTCCAGGATCCAACTAGGAGCCAGATAATCTCTGTCATAATTGCAACTGTCATAAGTCATGCCAATACCACTCTATTTTATCCTTTATCCAGGTACCGGTGGTATAGAGGTTGATACTGGTGGCCAGGATCCTCCAGCAGCAGACCAGAAGCCTCCGGAATCCAACCAGGAGGAAGAGGCTGATGTAGGAGCTGAGGGGAACCAAGCCAACTCTGGGACATCGGGACAAGGTGGTGGTGGAGAAAGTAAGATGATGATGATAACGAGATGATAATGATGATGATGCAATAATAACAGCAGCAATAATAACAAGGAGATACCTGGCTGTAGCCCTTATCCATGTCTTCACATTTTCCCAAGTTGTATCAGAAGATTCATGCGCTGATTATTTAAAAAGTTCCATCCATGATTTACATTGAATTTCAGTGCAAATATCATATTATATCATGTTATATCATATTTCATTTATCGATTACAGCAAAAGCATAAATTATAAGAGATTTGAAGTGAAGATAAGTGTTAATAATTAACCACCTTCTAGAATATGTTTTGTTGCTGTTGCTGTTGTTATTGTTATTGTTGAAAATGGGGAAGTTCTGTTTTTGTAGGAGAAATTTATGGAGAGTAATTTCAAAGTTACATTCTGTATTTATTTGTCATTGTGTTAAAGCTTCCTCTTTACTGCTGAAGGGATGGTTGAATCTTAAAGAATATAAAATTTATGAAATGATTTGGTCCATATCATTCATTTTTTAGCCTTGTTCACATTTGAAATGGTAAACCACCTAAAAAAAGAATTGAGTATATACTTAGGGGACTTTTTTTGACTCAAGTTATATTTCTTCCACCACCCTCCCCCCCCCCCCCCCCCCACACACACACACTTACCATTCATTCACATGCAATTTTTTTTTTCCTTTTGCCGGTTCACCGAGTCGTGTGTGAATAAGGCTATAGGAGGGGTTTTGTGATCATAATTATTATAATCACAATATTTATCATATATGTTCACATAATTCATTACATGAAACTTTTGTGTTGTGTTAACAATGGGCTTTTTTGCGGAAAGAAATATTCATGGTTCACAAAATTTCAGTGTTTTTTCAGTTGCATTGATCATAAATATTTTGCAGCATGAAATTTTTGCAAATCTGAACCACTCCCAAAATTTGCAAAAGTTTCTGGTTTCACATTCAATGTCTTTTTGTGATCTGGGGAGCGTTTCATGAAAGGACTTGTCGGATGTTTTTATCCGACAACTGTTATAAGCTACTGAAATCCTTGCATCTGATTGGCTGAGAGCAAATTTGTCGGATGAAATATCTGACAACTCCTTTCATGAAACGCTCCCCTGATATCAGTGAGAGTGGTGTTAATTACCAGAGCGATGTGTACCAGGGCATTGTTTCATCAAACCGTCATAGTACAAGTTCGCCTACATCCCATTGAAAAGTGTGTTAATTCTCCGTATCGCATATAGCTCTCCGAATCCGAACGCATGCGGCGCTCTAATTTTGGGGCATGTGATTGCTGGCAACTGAGCTTCCGGGTCCGGCCGGAGCGTCATTGACAATGTGTTAGAAGACGTGGTCAGCCTAGCAAAAACTCCCTTCTGTTCCTAATCTAGCAAATAATCGTGTTTTTATACAGTTGATATTTAAATGGATTCTTCTGTGAAGCCACCCAATGTGGGATGTTGAGCCGAAGATGCAAAACGTGTTTTCAGCAGAACAATCACGCACGAAAAAAGCAAGGAAATATCAGTGTATGCTCACTATAGCTATAGACTGGAACCGGAAATATATGTGCCAACATCGTTGTCCCCGATATCGGCATCGGGAGCTGATATCGGCTGATATCGGCTGATATTGGCTATATGCGATAGGGAGAATTGTAATACACATGTTTAAATGGGATTTCAGCAAACTTGTAATTATGTCGGTTTGATGAAACGCTGCCCAGGAATCTAATGTGTGTCAAGAGTCAGAAGGTTTTGTAATTAGTTCATTCACTGGTAATAATTAGTACATTGGCTGTGTTATAATTAGTACATTAATTCACTGTGTTATAATTAGTACAATCACTGTGTTATAATTAGTACATTCATTGTGTTATGATTGGTACATTAATTCACTGTGTTATAATTAGTACATTCATTCACTGTGTTATAATAAGTACATTCACTGTGTTATAATTAGTGCATTCACTGTGTTATAATTAGTACATTATATCATTTCTTGACTGTTTTTGATCAGGTACCAATGAAAGTGGTGATAACTACCCCAGTGATGGATACCAAGAATCTAATGCTGATGTAGAGGCTCATCAAGCTGAGAGAAACAATGGCAGTGTCATCTTACTAGAGGAATGGCAATTCATCTGTAAGTCAATAGTTAGCTTGGTTTTACAGACAGGTGTTAAAAGTCTTTATACAGACATACAAGTATAGTCAAGGATTGTATTTCCGAACAGATTGTATTACCGAACGTGTACAGTTAAGCGCCTAAAATGGGTTTTCATACGCGTGGGACTATGCGTATAAAAACCACCTTATTGAAACAAAGGTTGTGTCTTTTACCCATAGGTTTCACACGTTCGGAAATACAGTACCTTTTTCAAGGGACCAAAACGCCGCGTCGTTGGGAAGGGGTTCACTCGGAAGGGAATATCGTATCAAATCTACGTTGTCTTTTTAAAATTCCATCAACTTCTTTTTCTGTAGGACTTTGAGCATTCATTATGTAAGTTTGACAGATATTCATTTGATATTTTATTTGCTATCGTTGATTTTCTGAAAAGTGTTCGGACACTGGATCCACCACCATACATATATGAGAATTAGAACAATGGCAATGTCTTCTTACTATCAAACTAATACGTAATCCTTTCATGACAGGAATTATTTAAGGGCTAAATTGATCACATTTTGTTCTTTAAATTGGCAGCAATAATATTTCTCTTTTAATGCTACATGGTTCTAATAAAATTTAATGTCTTTCAAAACAGCATAGACCTACATGGTTAGGAACTTTTGCTAATTTTGATAAAAATACAATGATTTTGAACCTCTCAGTGTGTTTCCATTTAAGGATTTAAAAGCTTATTCTCCTATAAAAAATTCCTGACATCAAACGTAATATGATTATGGAACAAAAATGGTCACCGCATGTGCAGAAATTTTTGCTCTTTGTATTCATGCATCTGGTATATTTTTTAGGGCATGGAATCAAAAGTTATTCAGGCAAACCACACAATATGTTCAATAATCTTGAAAGGGTTAAGAGACGTTCATTATTAATGCTTTGTTTCATCATTTTTTGTCACTCCATGGCCGAGATCCAGAAGGGGGGGGGGGGGTAACATTCAATTTGTCAAAATATAAGAGTAATATTTCTGTTACAAATGGAATAAAGAAAAAAAAAAGTTTTCACTGAAGATATAAAAATTCTAGAATTTAACCGGACAGAAGGTTTTTGTCAAAAAGTGTTGAGCTTTTGGAATCAGCATGAATGTGGAGCACTTCATATTTTGATGATTAATGGAATTATTATATTCAGCACCATTAAGTTAAGTATGCATGAACTACATGTACTTTTATTTGTATCTGACCTCTATCCTCCTGCCCTATGAAGATAGTGTTCATTTTTGCAAATTTTGAGACCCCAATAATTTAACTTTGAGATGCTTCAAGTAAACTTAAAATTATATTGTTGCATGTAGACATTATTGATGTTGTTCTAATTATAATATTACTCAGCTATGAATTAACCCTTTGAAGACAATTGACCACATTTTGTGGTTTGGCTCAATATCTTTTGAATCAGAGCTCTAAAAAATATACCAGATGCATGAGTAGAAAGAGCAAAAATATCTGCACACACTATGTCTATTTTTGTTGCATGACCATATTGCATTTGATGCCAGGAATTTTAAAAATGAGAATAAGCTTTAAAATCCCTAAATTGGCAACACATTGAGAGGTTCAAAATCATTGTTTTTTATCAAAATTGGCAACTTTTTCAACTTTTTGCCAATTCTTTTAACCATGTATATTGTTTTCAAAGACATTACCCCTTATTACAATCTTATAGTACTAAAAGAAAAATATTATTGTTGCCAATTTGAAGAACAAAATGTGATCAATTTAGCCCTGAAATAATTCCTGTCCTGAAAGGGTTAATACAAAGAGCAAAAATTTCTGCACATGCTGTGACCATTTACTCAGCTATGAGATGAAATCACATGGAAAACTATATTTTCTTAGATAAGAAAATGATTTAAGCTGTTTAACCTGTATATATGAAACCACACACAACTGGTGGTTATAGACGTACATGTACATTTGCAGTTATTAGGTTTGATAGCCACTTAATATTTTTAGGGAGTGGGGTATGTCCAAACTCAAAAATTTACCCCAAACTTAACTTTTTTTTTGAAAAAAATGCTCCTGTTAAAATTTGAAGCATTGTGATATATCTGCTGATACCATGTAACATATGGTAGGCAATTTGTAGGAAACTGCTAATGTAGTATAATGTAGCTCAAATGTACGCAAGCTTCATAGCAAAATCTTTTACAGACCTTTGTAGGATATGGCACAAGAGGGCAGTATACAAGAAAAGTGAATAGTATTGATAAGATTTTTGTTCACTGAGAGAGGAAGAGCTTGAACAAATTGTACGAAAAGAGCATTTATTGGCTGTAAAGAAAAATTATACTCATGATAGAGTAAATAGTCCAGGCCACTTACTGTGGAATTTATGTGTGCTTTTACTCCTGATTCTCAGAGAAAATACTACAAAACACTTCATGAGATAGGTTTACTTCAGGTTTACATGTACTTGTATTACTTTGATATATTTTTTGAGTCTCTCGGTTATCTGGAGAGAACCTGAAATATTGTGGATATGAATGACATCTACTAGGTCCCATATAGCTCCCGGCATATGAGCTAGAAATGATAAATAGCCTAACTGTAATCAAGATTTTTAGACCTTTTATGTTCCTGCTATGCATTATTGCTTATAATTTTTATCAATAGATTGCAGCATTTGACATCAAAAGTAAGGCTGTCTTGTAGAATGACAGCTATGGGATGAAAACGATGTATTTCTTATTTTTCATGGTATAGTGATTTTTCAGATAGTTTAATTACAAATATTCTACAGTGTTGAATTAATGATTATGTTGACAAGATGTAATTATTTTACTTGTTTTTCTTTGATTTCTTTTGCAGTAATTGTAGTTGGCTGTGTAGCTGTTGCAATCATCGGTGTTGCCATTGCTTTTATCTGCTGGTACAAGTAAGTCAAATGAAAAAACAAACAAATATATGCTATATTATTATTTTGTTTATACTTTAATATATCTTACACAGCATTCTTCTTTTTTTGTTTTTCCATAATAGCATTCTAATTAATGTTTTCTTGTCCTTCTTCACTGTATGCTTTTATATGAAATTACTTTAATTTCTGCTTGTTCTAATTCCTTTTCTTTCCCTTCTTAACTCAGTATAATTTGTATCTTTTATAATTCTTCACATTTGGTGATTCATCTTTTCCTCTCTATTTATTTGTTTGTTTGTTTTTGTTTGTTTTGTTGTTTATTCTTTATTGGTTAATTCCTGCATATTCATTCCCCTTCAAATATGTCAACTACCTAAATCTACCACATGTCTACATCTCTCTTGGCAATCATTTCCCCTCTCTCTCTCTCTCTCTCTCTCTCTCTCTGTTTCTCTCTCACTCTCTCTCTCTCTCTCTCTGCCCCTCTCCCATACTCTGTCTCTCTCCCCCCTTCTCTCTCTTTCTCTCTCTCTTTCTGACAATGCTTTTTACAGGTATATACAGACTTGTTAAAGTGTTTACAAGTATACCAGCATTTCTTTTCAAACATAGTTGACCTTTTTTCTGAGGTAGTAAAATACTGATAGTTTCAGTTGATTGTTCTTTGTTCCCAGAGTTTGCAGAAAACAGGGAATTAAACTTCATGATAAAAACCTCTGGATCATATCCAATTATCATATTTCTTGGAGCTTAGCATGAAAAATAATGCTACCTGTCAAATTTGCAAAACCATTATTCCAGATCAGGGATGTGTACTTGCAGTGAAAACTCTCCAAGAATGACAAGTTATGTATCTGAAGAACATGTAGATAACAAAGCAATGTGAATTAGTTGGCTTTTGTAGTTGTCAGTCGTAACTACTGCCTTGTTGATTATCAGAGGATCTTGAAATTTTCACCAGGAATTATAATGCTCTATAACTGTGATGGGTTCAACAGTATCTTCTAGGTAAGATATGTATGGTTCAGTGGTCTATAATGTACCTTATCACTTATGGTCATATTCTTGCTATAGCAAGAAATTCATCCATATTCAAAAGACAACTGAAGACTTACCCTTTTCCACAAAGATAATTTAGTTTTACCATTTTTCATGTCATATACCTTGTAAGCACTGTGATTTGTATATCATAATTTATTTTTACTATTATTGTTATAATGCTAATGATATTCTGTTCATGGATAGTGCATGTCACATTGCGATATGTCCCTTTGCGCTTCCAAAGAGCTTTGAAAATGATATTTCAAAAATACATTAAACAGAGAGAGAGAGAGAGAGAGAGAGAGAGAGAGAGAGAGAGACTGACAAACAGGCAGAGACTGAGAGACAAACAGAGAGATAGATAGAGAGAGAGAGAGAGAGAGAGAGAGAGAGAGAGAGAGAGAAATAAGCACATAGGATATAACATGAGATTATTCTAAAGTATAAGACGGTAAAGATAAGGAAGAGGGAAATGACAGCAAAGAGGGATTGCCAAAAAACAAAACAAAACAAAAATACAGAGAAAGAAACAGAGAACAGAAGATCGGATCTGAAAAATGTGATGGTGCCATGACACTAGCCCAATTTAATCCTTTCCTCAAACACACTCCCTAGATCACCTGCCAATGAATGTACAGTTTGTTTAGCAAATACTCTTCTTTATAATAGAGAGACTTCACCCTGCAGAAAATTGTAGGGAGTATTAGTATGCAGATCAAGATGTTCAGCAGCAGTGTTACACTGTTATTCTCTTGTGTACATCATCAGAAAGTTATTAGTGTCTTTGCCACTTGAAGAAGTGTTCCTAGTTGTTCATGGATGTGTGCTGGTCAGGGGCTCATTCTCTTTAAACTGTTGGATATGATTTTATTCTGATATATACTGCATATGTTCCATAGAATCTAGCCTTGGATAACCCAAGCTTAGTACTCAACAGGTTATATGGATATCTGATTGATTGGAGAGTGAACTGTCACCTTCGTGATCTGCTGATTTCAAGGACCAGTTTTTATCACGTTATGAGTGCATCCTTTTACCGTGCAAGAAATCTTTTCACTGGCTTGATTCTCTACTGGATTGATACGATTTGATTCTGGTATACCACATATTTTCCCTATAATCCAGCCCGACATAATGGAGGCCTAGTATTCAACAGTTCATACTGATATCTGAATGATCGCAGAGATCACCTTCATGAACTGCCGAACTGAGAGACCAGTTTCTTGTCACCTTTGACTGCATGCTTTTACAACACAGGAAAACTTTTCATCAATTGGATCATTGACTTTGATGATACTACCTTGGGCCAAAGGGTTAATTAGAGTTGTATGACTTCTTATTGTTCTTTGCGAGGATACGCCTGTCATGAAAATGAATCTCCAGGATTTGAAAACCTGAATGACTAGATTGTTTCACTATTACTGCAGACTGCATGTTGATACTTGGTGTTTGCCCTGGAAAATTTTAAAGGAGAATGTAGTTTAAAAACAAAGACAAATACATCAACTTCGGCCAAGGAATCCTTACTTTTTGCTCCAAATATATTGCAAATCCAAAGAGACAGCTTTTTTAATTGGTCAAATATCATGATTTTTAGATTTAAATGTTATGATGAAAAGCAATAATGTGAGAAGGAAATTTTAGAAATAACTTTTAAGTCAATACACTTGCTTCTGTGCGATACACATTAATTTAGGTTTTATTGAAAGAAGGAAGAAGCTGTTTAAGGAAAAAATTTTCATACCACCTGTTACATCATCCTTTTATGGAGCACAGCTGGTAGTTCAACTCACAAATAATTTGTTCCTCTTGTGACTAGGGACATGAACATTGTGTGCAAATAACAAGATACCCTGATCAACCCTGCTCTGAAAAATAATGAAAGATACTCAAACAATTTACTAAATTGACAGAGCACTTTAGCAAAGCCAACAAATAGCCTTGCAAGGATATGAAGTAATCCCCTTATGAGCCATTTGATTTAGCTGTGGCATGGCTGTGTGGATCCTAACTTCAAATGCATAATTATAAGATGAAAGAGTGATTTCTTATCTAAGAAGTAAGATGAACTCAATCGTCCACTGCCTCTGCTGTTGTTTCTGTTGCCCGTTTGATGACAAACGCCCTCTTGTGGTGGATGACATTGCAGAGAGGAAGGCCAAAGAATCAAGTAAATTGTAAGTGACTTTCACCCACTGTCAGCTACAGCAAATATGATGAGTGGTTTGTCGAGTCTGTTTAACCATCTATTGAAAGTTGATCTAAGTTGTCATTGAGGGACAGTTTTTGTAAGTGGTTTGTTAGTAAAGAGAGCAGACTGAATATGTTGCCTCACTGATGAGATTTTGGATGCAGGAATGAAGGGGGGCACGAAGTGAAGCATACATTAGTCAGTTGTACCCAGACTTGCTTTTTACTTTGGGCCAAATGCTAGCCTTGCTTACATTTTGACATGCATAAAGACTAGACACAAGTAAAATCTTAGCAAAAGATTAAAATTGTTAGTTTTTGGCAATATAAAATGTGTCCTGTAAAACATATTTATTCCTTTATCATATATAAAGAAAAAATATAAATAATTTGATATGACGATTAAGTAATGTTTCTTTCATGTGTCACTCTCTATACAATGACCTTACAATTTTTCATCATATATGTTTACATTCATCAGCCTAGGAATGTCCCAATTTACTGGATGACATACCTTTATACAAATTTGTCCTTTCATGTATTTGGCCCATTTTGGTATAGAAACTTTTGACTCATCAATTATTTTTTAGACTTGATCAAATTTGTCCCTAGTTTTTTTGTATTTTTGCATTACAGAGTCCCTTGGACTAAAATATTTTCTACTGGAATACTTTTATTTCAAGTGAAACAGCTATAAAAGGTATAACTTAGCTTAAATTGCAGAAAGGCGGGTTCTGTTCATACTTGTTTGTTTCATTTATAGTATGTCTGCGATTCATACCGTTAGGTTTCAATATGATAGTGGACACATCACGTTGATTTCAGCCGCTTGGACAGATGAAAAGGAGCGCGAGGTCATTTACATTCAGGAAGAGAAGAAATTTAATAAATATTGTTCTATCTAGGTCACTTTGGTATTGCCCTCTCAATGTCGTATTTCATAAAGCCCAACCTTACAATCAAGAAATGTCCAGCCAATAGATGCACTCACTTCTAGTAGATATCATATCATCTTAATCACCACTGTCAATATATAAACCTTTCTTTCTTTTATAAATAAATGAGTCCCCAGCATTTCTTCATCCTCTTCACCTTCATACTATTTTTTTCCTTCCTCTCCTTCTTCTTTGTCATCATTTTATTACATTTATTGCCTTTTTGTTTTATGGCGCCTCTTAACCCTTTCAAGACAATTGACCACATTTTGTGGTTTGGCTCAATAACTTTTGATTCAGAGCTCTAAAAAATATACCAGATGCATGAGGTGAAAGAGCAAATTTTTCTACACACACTATGTCCATTTTTATTACATGACCATTTTGCATTTGATGCCAGGAATTTTAAAAATGAGAATAAGCTTTAAAATTCCTAAATTGGCAACACATTGACAGGTTCAAAATCATTGTTTTTTCATCAAAATTGGCAATTTTTAAAACTAATCAACAAAATATCTAACCATGTATATTGTTTTCAAAGACATTACACCTTATTAGAACCCTGCAGCACTAAAAGAAAAATATTATTGTTGCCAATTTGAAGAACAAAATGTGATCAATTTAGCCCTTAAATAATTCCTGTCCTGAAAGGGTTAATATACTTATGTAATTTGCTGAGAACTTGGAAGTGTGTTATCTCATTTCCATTTACACTGACTTAACGCCCTTCTGCAGTTCTAGCTCTCAGTAGGCAGTATGCCTGTATGTATTATCTTTCTTGAATTATTTGATGAGAGCCAGAAGGCCATTCACTCCAGAAAAAACAACATAAGTAAACACCCTTTTGGCTCTCAAGTGACTACATATTCTTTCTGCCTACCTCTTATTCTCTGTTATCAACTCCATTGCTCCAAGTGACTTTTTGATAGATCATAAAAGCATCAACATTTATTTTTTATTCACTTTTATTTGATAGATATTCTACCATTGCCATTTTCCTCTATGATATTAAGCATTGTACATTTGGTGTGCCCAATTTTATTGTTTTCTTTGATTCTCGTCATAAATGATGCCACTGTGATATTGCTTTTGTTTCTAAATGAAAGCTAGGCACAATTACAAAGACAAAGTAGAAAAACAATCTTACAATTCTGAAATTAATCTTCTTTAGGACAAAAAAAGGTTAATTGTACCATGGCATATTACTTTTGTTATTTTTATTATCATTTTATGTTATTTTTATTCTCAAGGCCTGATGGCAAAGGAGGATTCCTTGGAGTTACTATTTGGTGGTCAGCATAAAAATGCAAACAAGCTGCACGACACTTAATTAGTATACTTTGCTAACGAGCTCTCCAAGCCTCTGGTTGGTTGCTCAGAAACAAAGCCTGTAATTGCTGGTCTAATTTTCTCATGGCTTTATAGGCCATCTATCCAATTTAGTTTGCCCAGAGAGAAAACAAGCCCATCTATGACGATATCATGTGGGTTCTGAAAACAGGACAAGGACTGGCCAGAAACCATATTGATTGGTTTGACCATCATTTACTCAGAATGTCTAAAAATTTGTTTTGTGCAAGTAATTTTGTTGTTGTTGTTGTTTTTTATATGGAGATTGTGTATTTATCATGAGCAATTCATCACCTCCCTGTTTCATTTTTTTTTTTACATCATTCATATACTTTGATTCATGAATATATTTGACAGTTAATTTTGGGTTCAAATCCAGAATTATGTGTGTTCCTTAGCTGAGAGCTTTTTCACAGAGTTAACACCATTCTGGTTGTCAACTGTTGCACTATCGTTTTATTTTTGTGTGCAGAGAATTCCAAAATTTATATTTTTCTGTTTATAAATTCTTGCTAAGCAAGTAGTTGATAGTATATTATCTGCACCAAATCAAAATTCCATAGAAAATGAATTTCTAATTTATTTTTTTTACTCCTAATGATAATCAACTGCTTAGGAAATGACTTACTCAGATCACCGATAAATTTCAATTTCAATCTCAACGAATTCCACTTTTTTTTTTAGCTTATGCTGTAATATACATGTACATGATTGAGGCCCCTAACACTTCCCTGGGAAGCTGTTCAGCCTGAATTAATCTAGGCAATAGTATTGGATCGGCATGGACTAATGGCCCTCAAGGCACCGATGGGCCCGTAAAGGGTTATTGATTTCCCAGCAGATTCGCATAGATGGAGTTGTTATAGTTGATATAAGTTGTGGCATATCGCAATATTAAACAAATGAAAAGAGGATCAGGAAAGGGGCAATTGTAGATGACTCAATTGGTGCATGCAATTCCTAGCAAGTTACTATCCAGATCTTTTTAGAAAATGGGTGAAATAGAAGAAATAATGATTTTTAACAGCACACACATCTGCACACACAGTGATTTGTGAGGGAACTGTATTGTTTTCTCCTATTGTATTTTGTACCCCACAAGCAATAATTTGTACCCCACAGGCATGACTAAATAAAGGCCATCGTTGTGCTCTTTTATTCTCTGTACCCCACAACTACATGTATGTAAGAGCTGTTATACCTACATGTTGTTTTGTAAGTGAAACATGGCTAATTAATACAAAACAGTCAAAGGACTTCCAAGAAATAGCTCAAGGGCAGTTTTGATACCCTATTGTATGTTCTTTTGAAATCAAGTGTGGATTATGTAATGTAACTCCTTTATTTTAACACAGAGTTACACCTACATGTTAGAGTTGACGCCCTTCTGGCTCTCAACAGACCATATGTCATTGTACTGTTTCAAAAAGTGATGCACAAGGATACTGAAATTGTTTCAAGACTAAGAATAGATATTTGTCACAAAATTGAGTAATCTATAACAAAAAGATTTTCCCAAATGTGTTCTTTAATGTGGTTAAAGCAGAGTTGTTTTGAGAATCGGTGAGTTACGTATTGTGGTTGTCACTTTCCTTTAATGAGATTACCTCGGAGTGTTGCCTAATGCATGAATTATACCCTAAGACCAGATGGGTACAAGATGAAAACCCCTATTCTGCCAAGCCTACCAACGCTTCATTAGTCTCACGCAGGAGATACATGTACGTGACAACGACGACGAGCATTTTATGCTTTTTATTGGATTTGATTGATTGATATGTGCATGTTGTAGCTAATTATCTTTCCATCACATTTCTCTGTATCAACCCCTCTCTTTCTCTCTCTCTCTCATTATCTCTCTCGATTTCTCCTCCTCCCTCCCTCAAACTCTTAATCTCTCTCTCTCTCTACCATTTTTTTTCTATATCTTTCTGTCTCTTTCTCTCAGTCTCTTAACTGTTTACATCTAGCTCTATTTTTATTTATCTTTCTTTGTGTGGCTGTCTATCTCGCTTTCATTTTTTTTTTTTTTGGTGGGGGTCTCTATCTCTTCTCTCTCTTTATATATATACTTCTTTAACTTCTTTTTCCCTTCCATTCTTTTGTGTAGCTCACTCCTCATACCCCTTGACCCCTCCTCTCTCTCTCCCCCCCCCCCCTCTCTCTCTCTCCCCCTCTCTCTCTCTCTCTCTCTCTCTCTCTCTCTCTCTCTATGCCAGCAGTTTTAAGTGGTTATTAATTGAGCTGGTGGAATAAAAATTGACAGGCACAAATATCATCAGACATACATGTATATGACATAAAGAATTCATACTATGAAGGGACATATATTGAAATTCAATATCAACGGTTGCCAGAATGTTTGCGTGCGACATTAGGCAGATGATTTTATACATTATGCATGTCCAAGGTGAAATTTGTCCATGTGTCGAAAATGATAATTCATGAAAATTAGTATTTACCCTTTTTATTCCACTGTGAGTACAAGTAGTAATCATTAAAGAACTTCAATCCATCATATTTTATTTTTGATTTTTTTTAATTCATTTTTTAAAAACTGGACTGAAGACTCTTCCTTTGAAATAGAATAAAGCAATACTTACAACTATATTTGTTTTAGGGTGGCAACCCTGCAAGTCTGATATTAAAAAAAATTGTACATCATTTTCTTAGGGTGGATTTGCTGCCCAAAGCCTAGAAAGTGATTAAGATATGGCATGAAAATAGAATAGCTGGGCCCCTGGGGATACAATAAAGACTGAATGCAATTGAGAGTGTGGATTAGGATTTTGTTTCTTATTCTACTGACATTGATTCATAACCATGGGTCTCTTCAATCAGAAGCACCAAATATTGTTGAAAAATCCTCTACATCAATTCATTTCAAATAAATATTTTGATGCTTTCAATGTAATTGCCTTTGACAGTAGTTATAGATTGTATGACAGAAATTGAATCATCTTTAATTTTTGATGTAGCACCTCGTTGTAATCCATGTCTCCTTTTTTATGAGCCTCTCATTTTTTTCTCTGTTTTTTCCTACTGGATGAAAGATTTCAAGCATATCAAGATTTAATTGCTTTGATAGGTTTTGACAGTGTGTGAAAATGATGTTGGTTTAGAGGACAGAATTTCCCGTTGGCAGTGGGATCATACCACTTGACACGATTCGGGTGACTGAAGCGTCCTGTTTTTACGTCCTGTTGCAAAAAATCTACCCTAGAACCTGCATTGAATGGTATGAACCTGATCTAAATTGCTTTCACAGCAAGCAAGCACACTTAGCTCACCCACACCCACACCCACACACACACACACACACACTCTCATCCATCCAGTGTTGGACTGAAGGCATGGTAGCTATTGATTATGCCTGTGTCCCTGGCACGTAATTATTAATGTAAGGAGCACAGGCAGGGCCACTCGCCAGGATGGTGTGTGCACACACACACACAACACACACACACACACTCACGCACACACACACGTGCATATACCCACTCCCTCGCACACAGCATTTTTGTCATCCTTATTAATGGCATCGATCAGATCCAGGGCGAACTATTGGCAGGGGCATGGAAGATGAGAGGTAGAGAGAGAGAGAGCCTACCTTACATTTGCCGTGCATTGATTGAGAGGGGTTGCCAAGTGCGGCACACCATGCAATGTGCTTCCGCTAAACATATATTTTCCATTTGGAGCTTCAGTCCAAACAAGGAGTACACATCACCCTAAGTCCAGGCTTTTATTGCCTAGGTTGGGTTTGATGGTAGCCTTGTTGATCAAGGAGATTTACCAAGAAGGAAAATATACCTGTTTCATCGGGAATATATCCGCGGACAAGAGTATTCTGTGTGAGGATAGATCATATATATATATCTGCCGATTCGAGAGTACCTCATGTGAGACTAACGTCAAAGCAGCACTGATTGCCTTTTAATGGACCTCTTGGAGCGGAAGAAATATATGAGAGGCATCTTATAGGAAACTTGAGGATGTAGCAAACATAATAGGTAGCTCAGAAAGAATACGAGGTAGATTTCCAAAGAGATATAGTCAGATCCTCTGTGTGCATTGGTGTACATGTGAAACAGATGCCGGATGTACAGCCAAGGCCATATTGTCAGCTATTGATTGTTGCCGCATCGATTAGAGCTCGGTGAAAAACCCACTGGCAGTCGGAAGGATCTCTTTCATCTCACTGAACAGATGAATGTGTTTTTACTACTTTTTTTTTTCATCATGTGACCTTGCTGTCAGCAGTAGATATAGAAGTACTAACCATTTATCGCAGTCAGCTTTATTTCCATGAATCTGTTTGCAGGAAATGATATGATTAGTGAAGATCATGAAATATTAGCATTTACAACCAATGGTTGATTTTGCATTTATCTAGATCGGATAGATTGAATTGATGTCAATTCTATGTTATTTAAACCCTAAATAGTTGACTTTGAACCACAATCATAACTAAAGCAATAATTCCCATGATGCAACGTAACCATATTTCATGTCAGCAATAATTAGATACTGACATTCGCTTTGTTGTTCTCAAGTTATTGCACCAAACTGTAAAGGGATCTCCAAAGCCAAAACAAAAGCGGGGGAAATTGAGGGAAAGAGTATTCCTGCACTATGGCTAACAGTACATGTGATACAATTCAACGATATCTTATGCCGAGAGTAGGACATCACAAAGTGTGCACCATCTCCAATGTTGCAACGTAACGAGGGTCAGTGAAGACCTGACTAGGAGAATGGATGACTTATCAGACTACTTGGTGAAAGCCAAAACCTACATATCAACCGCCAAGGAATCGGCAAAAGAACACATATGCAATGCCAAAGAATACTTCTATGCAAATTATCAAACTGATTCAATGTAAGTTGCCTTCATAGCTGGGAAGAATTTCTGTCCTGTTTATTACCCTTCTATTTTAAGATCACAGTGGTTATGAACATGTATTTATTGAGGCCGTTTTCTACTTTTTCTACTTGTGGTTTTTTCCAGTAGCGCTGTTTACAAGTTTTTGTCATGATGCCTACATGTTTCATGTATTACCACATATCATCACTGCCCTACATTACACAGGCATGGACGCTGAGCTTTACATGGTCTCTTATCGTAATCATAGTAGTAATAAATTTGTAATTTATAAACATTTCAAAACTACATTGAAAATTATTGCCTATGAATATATAGTATGTTTGGAGCCAGAAGGGCATTAACTCACATCTCTTATACAGAGTTAATGACCTTCTTGCTCAAAACATATTATATGCACTATGCCAGAATTAAGCATTAAGGCTAGACATCAAGCTTTCAACCTATCAACCTCTCAACCTCTCAACCTCTCAATTAAGATTAAACTGAATCAGTCACTTTACTAAAGTGTTCCACAAAATCCTTGTAGGGGCAGTGTGTTTCGAGATGCTTCTCCGATAATCCATATTCTTTTCTGAACATCTTCCAGAACCCAGGGTTCAAGTAGTTTGTTCTTATTTTCTGTTGAGAGCCAGAAGGGCAGTAACTCTGTGTAATAGTATGTGTGTGTGTGTGTGTGTGTGTGTGTGTGCTAATGCCCTTTTTGCTTGTTAGTAGATCCTTCCAGGCAAAGTAATTATTGTCGTGATAGTATGACCATGCAGTAATATCAAGAGTGACCTTTTTGCTTGTGTGCCCTTGATCCTAAGTACTTTAATATCATCTGCTGAAAGGAGAAAGGCATTAACTATATGAAAAATGATATGAGTTAATATCCTTCTAGGTTTCGGCAGACAATATTTTTTCCTGTGGGAGAAACACATATTTGGGGAATCATCATAGAAAAAGAAATTTTTTAAACCTGCCTTTGACATTGCAGTCTGAGGTATAAATTTTTATTGGTCACAATGTGTAAACATATGAACAAGACAAAACTATGGAGATGTATCTATTCTAATCATATAATGCAAGTGCTTAATTATTACATTTCATTATACATGAAGTACGTGTGCAATTTGATTAAAGTGCTCTTATGCAAAGTAGCACATAAACTGGTTTAATATTTTGAAATACTTTGGGGGAGGATTATTCATATTTGCTTGTCAAGGAGAAAGTTCAGAACCTGAGAGAAAAAGAAATCTAATGACCATGAAACAGTTTCATAAGGGCTTAGTTGTTTTTCAATTTGAGCAGAATACTCATGTTAATTTAATAGTAAAGAAATATACCATGCACTGAGAGGCTCTAGTTGAAATTATGGATTCCGAGGTGGCAGGAAAAGCACTATTTTCTGAGGGGCTATGCCCCTCAGAAAATAGTGCTATTTCTGTCACCGAGGAATCTATAAATTTACTAGTGGCTCGAAACAGTGCATGATATATTTGTTTTATAACCCTCCAAGGAATCTTGAAAAAGATATTGATAAAAATGTACCACGGTTTACACAGTGGTCTATGAGGCCAATACCGATAGCACTTTTCACATGTTATCAATGAAAAACCACTGATTGATCGCATATCTGTGACGACATTTATGGTATAGTGCACTATACCATGTGCACATATAAACAAATGAAATGTCGTCACAGATATGCGATCGATCAGTGGTTTTTCATTGATAACATGTGAAAAGTGCTATCGGTATTGGCCTCATAGACCACTGTGTAAACCGTGGTACATTTTTATCAATATTTTTTCAAGATTCATTGGAGGGTTATAAAACAAATATATCATGCACTGTTTCGAGCCACTAGTATAGTGCACTATACCAAGAAAGACGTCACGGTATAGCACATTTTTCTTCATCGGCATCGGCATTATTTGGGATATAATTGATGCTGTTAATCTTGTATTTTTCAATATTACAGCTTTCTGATTGAACATTTCATTAGTTTATAAGAAATCAGCAATGAACCTTGCCGATCGGATGTATGTTGCTGGAAATTGCAGCAAGAATTTGAAGTATAGCGTTAGAATAATGGAAAGCTGGACCAGTTTTAGGTAATGATCTGAAATCTTTGATTATGGATAGAGGAAGCCATATGTGTGGAACGTGTCCTTTGGATATTTTAATTGCTGCAAAATGTTTGTTCCAAATTTTCAAATCTTCAAATCATGTCTCCCTAATGATATTAAATGCAGGTAGTGTAGAAGTAAAATATTGGAAAGCTGGACTATTTAGGTAAAATGTTCAGAGACAAACACTGACCTGAAGTGATGAAGTCCTTGGTTATGGAAACATGAAGCAATATGAAAAGAGTTGTAGATATTTTGATTGATGCAAAAAAAAAATTCAAAACTTTCAAACCATGTCTTTCTGCTAATATAAATTACAGGTAGTATAGCAGGACTATATAGTAAAGTGAAATGTTGGAAGACAAATGCTGATCTGAAATGATGAGGACCTTGCTTTCATTAATCTTTAAAAAAAAAAAACCATGGACCTACTACCGTTACTAGGTAATGTACATGTAGTAGGTAGTATGTCCGTGCTAAAACTAAGATAATGAGCTTTGTGTTGTATTTATTGCTAAATTGTATCAATAAGGGATAATGTATAACTATCTTTTGCAGCCCAGCAGCCTAAGTCTTTCTGATGAGAGAGAGAGAGAGAAAAAAGAGTCATATGGGGTTTTTCTTTGTTCTTGTGATTGTCCATATTTTGGCCATACTCATGCATTGCTAATGTCCCTACAGATAGATGGTCAGATAAAAAAAGGATGCCATACAAGGAATATGTATTATTCATTGTGAACCAAAAGAATGATTTTATGCATTGGATTTAACCCTTGTGTCTTTCAAAGGTAATTGTTTGGTCCCATGACCGGAAAACCAGAGCAATTTGAAAATTAATCGGGGGTGTATTTATTAAAGCTGTTCATAAAGTTCCGCATGACTTTACGAACGACTTGAATATGAAGTGCCATATAGGATGCCCAAAGGTTTTCCTGATGTTTTAACAAAGTGTGACTGTATTTCAAATAAAATTATGGCAAAAAATATACCTTACATTAAATATATTTGTTATAATAAGAATGTTAATCTACATCTGCACAGTTCAACTTTAGTTGATCATTTAAAAATGATTGAGCATCCCATTTGGCTTCTCATATTTAAGTCATTCATAAAGTCATGCGTAACTTTAGGAACAGCTTTATGAAACATCCCCCTGGTCCTATTCTTAGTTTAGATGCAGTTATAATTCCATTATGTAATCAATTGTATGATCTTTCTCTCTTTCTCTTTCTCTCTCTCTCCCTCTCTCTCTTCTACACATATAGGAAAACCATACTATATTTATTATTTCTTTTCAAAGAATAGAATGCACAGGTTAAAAGAACTATTCAAATAAGCCATTCATAATTAGAACATGGTACAAATGACCCTAAAGTGACCCCAATTTGTACGTGCACTGGCATCTCTTTTGGTGGATGCTCTCCTTGTTAAAGATAAAGTTGACTTCTTGTCATGATAGTGAATTGTGAAAGAAACTGTCCCAGAGCAATTGGGAAAGGTTGATTATATAGCACATAAGAATTGGTGTATGCTGTAAGGTTTTGGAATCACCAAAATGATAAGAAATCGATTCAATCCTGCTGAGATTTCCATGCACTGCACACAGAAATATGTATATTGGACTACACACAAATGTTCAGCAGTTTCTTGTCATAATTTTAATGTCAGGGCATTTGAAGAGCAATCCTTTTCAGGGGACATATCTCCTATGATAAATCTTCCAAACTAACATAATAAGAATGAGCATGCTCACAAATAATTTTTTACCTTTGCCAGCTTCCCGTTGAACAAGTAAAATCATACTGGTGCGCGCATCATAGTGCGTACAAAATGAAAGCGTCTAAATGTCAACTGTACTCTGTACAAATGACCTTTATCTGCACATGCGCAAATAGTAATTAGGAACTGGCTTATTGAATGAATACAAGTGAATATATATTCCCATAGCATAAAAAATATTTGTGTAAAGATAATGGTCTGTATATGTTCATGTATATAGGATTCTGATTAGTTTATTCACACAACACTTGTACGAAATGTACTTTTAGAAAGGAAATATATTTATTCCTAAACCCTCTCTTTCCATCTCAAACAGATTGATGTCCGTCATCCAAAAATTAGCTGTAATGTAGCTGAACCAGTGCAAAAAAAATATATATATATCGAGTGATGCACTGACAGGGGATTGAAAATAGAGTGAAAATTCACTCTTTACTTTTTAGAGAGCACTCGATATTCACTGCATATTTACTCCTGAACAAGTAATCACTGACTTGACTCTTAGGAGAGTGAAAATAAAGTGAACAGGCACTCTTTTTTAGTAGAGAATAGTCATTTCCTCTGTCATCCTGCCTCTATGGTATGACTATCGCGTACGTTACACAGACAAATCTGTATTACCAACACAATTTAGAAGCTTGGCTCTTAATAAGAAGAGAGCCTGTTAAGTCACGAACGTGGCCTGGTATAATGGGTTTTTCCCATCATGTATCATGTACCATGCACTAGGTCTCTACTGTTCTACCCCTTCAGCATTCATATCTCATGCCTGGGAGTATCAAAGAGGAGGTATAGACTGCATAATTTATATAGGCCATATCAGACAAGTAGCAATCGGGATGTTATGCAGATCAATCAAACTCAAATGTACATGACATGCATGGAAGGGGATCTCTATGGAAAGGTCACTTTGTGAATGGTTATCCACATTTGTTCCAGCACGCATTTGCCCCAGGATTTCTTTCGTCAAAGATATAGGGTTAGGGTTGTGATTGAGATGTAAATTAGAATTGGAATTAGGACTGGCTAAAGAGTTTGGTCCAGGGTTGAACTTACAGGAATTCCTCTACTTTAAGAAATTAACATTCTTCTCTAGATTGAATGTCTTCTCTAGCTCTATATGTGGTTAATTTACTCCAAGTTACTTCACTATATGGTCTGGTCATTTGTATAAAGAAAAATGATAAGGCCATCATTCAGTTAAGGTTAACTTCTGGGAAGGGTGAAAAATCATCATTTAGCTTTCTCATTTCTTTTATTTCAGTTTGGAAAAACATCATAGAAGAGATGCCACATGCTTGTGCAGTCCCATATACCCATTTCTGTGCGCAGTGCATGTGCCTTTTAGTAATCGAGATAGGGGGGAATTTCTTATCATTTTAGTAATCTCAAACCTTACAGTATACAACAATTCTTGTGTTTCTTTCACAATCTTATTGCATGAATAGAACTCGGTATCTTTAAAGAGATTTTTCTTTCTCTCTTTCTTTCTTTCTCTCTCCCTCTTTTCTGCATCCATTCAGCAAATGCTTGTGAAATTACCTAACAAGTCCTTTCTTGGGGAGAAATATTCCCCTGAGTGTTTTTTCTTTCTTAATTATCTTTCTTTTCACAGATTTTTAGATTTATTTACTGGGGTATTAAAAAATAAGTTCAGTAGTGCTTTAAAGCAGAAAGAGTGTCCAATGTCATTCACCCACCTCATGTAAACCACAGAAGGTGTTGTGTACTCTGCCTATTTCACAGGATGAGGAACACGACGAGGTTCATAAAGTATGCAAATCACATCCTATTTATGGCGTGTTTAGGGCTGACGGAGCAGGAAATTAAAATGCCTGCTGGCCACATTCCCACCTGGTATCGCTTAACAGTAGCTCATAAAATGGTGGTGCAAAGAAGGATTGGATTTGCCGCCTTTTTTGCCTCCGTGCATGTTCAGGATTCCATCTCATTCTTGACCATGTTCAGCTCTAAACATCCTCATGATGACTATCATTTTTGCCTTTTCGGACCTTGAATTCAGATTTCCAAAATATGTAAGCATAGAAGATTTGCCACCTTTTTGCCATGCATTGTACATGCTGATTCTGTCATTTCTATCCTGGCTTTGTTTAGCTGGCATGTTCCCCCATGATGATTATCATGTTGCTTTTGTCAGACCTTGAACTCTAATGTTAAAATATTCTGATAGAAAGAGAGATGCTATATCCTTGAATGTTCTCCATGATGCAATCAGGGATCTCTTTATTCCTGCTTTTCTTGTAGCCATCATGATCTTCATAGTCATTATAGAGCTCTAGTTGGTCTAACTTGACTTCAATCTATTGATTGGTGGAAGGAAAGATCAGATTTTCCATCTTTTTTCTATACAAGTCCTGCCATCCATGTGTAGCGACCAAGGTCTCCATGATTATTATCATAGAGCTTTAAATAGCCCTTACCTGAATTCATATATCAAAATATACTGATGCAAGGAAGGTTCAGATTGTTATTTTTCCATTTCACTTGTCCCTAAAGGAAACAGATAGTCCTTGTAATTATAGCCTTTAAATGCAATCTACTGTAGATTGTAAAATAGTAAAAATGTAGTCTCTCTGTCTCTCTATCTCTCTCTCTCCCTCTCTCTCTCCCTCTGTTTCTCTGTCTCTCCTCTAAGTTTTCTCTTTTCCTGTCTCTCTTTTTCTCTATCCTCTCTAAGTTTCTCTATTTTACTCTTTCTTTCTCTGTCTCTATGTCTCCCTGTCTCTCTCCCCCTCTCCCCCTCTAAGTTTTCTCTTTTTCTTTATCTTCATCCTCTCTAAATTTCTCTATCTATGTTGCTCTCTTACTTTTCTTTCACCCTCTCTGTCTGTCTTTCCCCTCTCTCCCTCTTCCCCCTCTCCCTCCTCCCCCTCTAAGTTTTCTCTTTTCCTTTATCTCTACCCTCTCTAAGTTTCTCGATTTCACTCTCTTTCTTTTTCTCTCACCCTCTCTGTCCATCTCTCTCTCTCTCTCTCCCTTTCTGTAAAATCTAGGCCTGCTCTACCCATCACTACACTTTTCCACATATCATTACCCTTGCCTGCATGCTACATCTCAAGCAAATAAAAGACAGCCCAGTGGAGTATACTAGTTCAAGTATGATTACGATCATATGCCCCGTGTGATGTGTTTGCTTATTGGTGCATGTTGCCCTCTACATAAATAAAGACATCCATCAGAGCTAAGAAATGCTCCTCTTTTTTTTCCTCCAATAGAATACTGAAATAGTGTCTTGCCTTCAAGAAATGTTCTTGCACAAGAATGTTCTAGATACAAGGACTTTCAGAAGTTATTTGTTGATATAAGATGGTATTCTCAAAGCTATATTTTTGGCATTTCTACAACTTTGCCAATATTGATTCTTATGGCCTTTATAGGGTGTTTGTATGTGTTTTGTTCATGCAAAAGTAATGAATTGATTTGGAAAGATAAAACTTCAGTTTTTGACTTGCTTCAGTAAAGGTGAAATTGATTTATTGATGAATGGCATTTGCATATGTACAAGATGTCAGATTATTATACTTTCAAGATTATGGTAAACCAAAGAACATGTAAATGAACTGCATTATAGTTCATATACATAATATGTTTGAAAATCATGCATGTTTGGATGTTACAAGCAAGGACAGAGAGCTCCCTTTTGAATTGTACAACATTGGTAAAATTAGAAAGAATGCACATGTATAATGGATCAAGCTCTACCATCATCACATGCCCTTTTGAGCATCTATTTACATGCACATTCTACGCCCTGAATGATGCAACGAGACTGATATGCATCGAGCATGTAATGTCCGCAAGTAAGGACATCCAATTTGCCAACCAGTGTGTCTAATGTGTGCACTCATGGAGATGCGATGCATATCATCTGAAGGCATTGCCTTTTTTGTGGTTGAGGTTTACACCCACAGAGTAATTTAGATCAGATTGGTGGTTGGAATGGCAAACATGTATCTGCTTTTGCTTTCATAGTTGTGAGAATAATTTATTGGGCATCTTTAATTATGAAATTTTTATTATTTGCAGTGCCAAATTATCTTCTTTAGATGGGCAAGTTTTTAAGTTGATACAGATATTTGGCAAGGGTTTAGAAAATGAAGGAAAATGCACTATAAACTTACTGTAATGTTTCTGATTGAACAGCAGTGCATAAGGTTTAATATTTGAACAAATTTAAAGTCTGCATTTTCAGATTTTGGAGGATTGGAGAAACAAATGAAAACAAGGTCTTTTAGAATTTCCAAATTTCAAATGTGAAAATATTGCTATGTGGTCTACCATTTCAAATTAAATAGTATATATCTGAAAATGTACCTCTACAATTCTTCTTGATTTGTTTAATCGACTAAGGGACAACATCTTGTATCCTTTGGAAAAGTTGCTATTTAAATCCAATTATTATCTTTATCATTATCATTATTATCATTATTGATTAATTTCTCAAGATTTTAATGCTGATAGTGCCTTTCATTTTATCTGAGTACTAAAACTCACAGGAATTTATTCAGAGTTAATTCTTCCAGCTTTCAGCAGACAATGTAATTGCATATAGAGTAACATGCCACATTCATATCAGTAAGATTGCTCTTATTACTGCTTTCATGGAAAGGTGGTTCTGAAAAAAATTACTTGTCTTTTAAAGCATCACCAAATATCACACTATGTGATACACCCTAGAGGATTACCGATTCATGACTAATTTATTGGGTTGCAAGAACAGAATTCCAGTGTCGTTGGTTCCCATCCGCTAATGAGATATTGATGTCGAGCTTCACCCTTTGAAGGATTAAGCGCAATTGTCTTTCCCTCCAGCTACGTGACTTTATTGATTAGAAGTTGACCTTGCCAGTAACAATTCTCATTAAGTGTTTTTTTATTCATGCTACATGACTATGATATATGCATATACATTGTATATCTTTATTTTGCTGAATTGCATGCTCTATTTTTTGTATGTTTTCTCTTTTTCATTTTGACCAGATTTGTCTAGTCAATTATTTCTCATCTTCTTTCTCTCTCTTTTATTCCTTTACCATAACTTTCTGATTTGTCCTCCATTCTGTATTCCTTTTGTACTATGTTTTCATTTATATTGATGTTCTTAGTCCTTTTATGAAGGGAAATATTTAAATTTGCAAGGTTTTATAGATGGTTGTAACACATAAACCTTAATGTATATGTAAGTGATTGGTGTTATTTACTGAAAATCCCCCCCCATCATTAATTTATGCACATTTACATATACATTTTGATGTAACTGTTCAGGAGTTTGCCCTTTTATGGGGCATCGTCCAATCTGTTTAGTGTTCATATAACATGTAATTCCTCTTAATTTATTACTGACTTGATGCGTAAAAAAAAACAGGTAAAAAAATTCCAGTAACAGTCAGTAACCATGAAAAATAAAGACATTGAAATCATTTACAAAGCATAATCATTATTTTTTTTCTCCCCCTCTTTTGTATTTGTAGAATTCAGACAACGTCCAAGGCCCAGAATGAAGCCGACTATCCAGCCTATGGTGTTACAGGTCCAGGCGCACAGGTTAATACTTCCATGAATGTAAGTTCAGAATGTCAGCATTGCTGGCAGACTTGGGCATGGGAGGGTGGGGCAATTGCTCACTTATCATTTTAATCATTTCAGTCAAGAAAAAATGTAACATGCCCCAAAGCTCCTGCAATATACAGTGCATGTATAGTACATTGACACTTACTGGTAAATACATTGTTTCACAAAATCTGGCCTGGCATCTGTATCACACTGAAAATGCTTATTTTCCAAATTTTCAAAATGGTTAAAACACATCCTGTTCAGGAAGTGTTGTGACTTTTTTCTTTTTTCTTTCCTTTTCTTTTCTTTTTTTTTTTTTTTTTGGGGGGGGGGGGGGTGTGTGTTGTAATAAGCTAATCATAAAATTGCTATGTTTTATACACTTTATATACAGCAGGTACTCCAAAGATTTTGTCATAACAGCTGGCATGTTTTATAAATAAATGGTTATTATGTACCGTAACAGTTTGTCTTCTTCCTGTTATTCTGCTATCACAGATAATAATCATCATAACCCTAAAACTATGGCAGCTTGTTATGATGATGAAATCTTTTGTAGACACTTGTGGAACTATATGCAATGATTGGTTAATCATAATCAAACATTTCTGAGTTTTGTAATCCTGTGTTTCTGATAAGCAAGTTTAAATGTTAAGAAATAAGTGTGTTTGTGTGTACATGCATCATCATGGAAATGCCCATCATTATTATCTTGTTTTGTTCTCTTATGTTAGAATGGGGACAGAAAGCTTGCCCAGAGTGCTCAGATGTACCACTATCAACATCAGAAACAACAGATGATTGCTATGGAGAAGTAAGAAAATGGAAATGTTTTCTTGTTAAGCCCTTCCGTTTTACTTGATTTTATGTGTTTTTATTATAACATTAAAAGAAATACCACTCTACCTTTGGGCCCTATATAAAAGTCAACATACATTACAAGATTACAAATAAATAATACATGTAAACATGCTTAATACATGGATATTAGAAGAATGAATCATTTTAGTTGTACAGTTATGATCCTACATTTAATATTGTGTTTCATTCTTTTAAATTCTTGTTATCTAGGCGAGAGAAAGGAGATGTAGCACGGGATGCCTCGGATTATGATTCAGAAGAGGAAAACGAAGATGGTGATCTGACTGTCTATGAATGCCCTGGACTGGCTCCGGTAAGGAGATGCTGTCCATTTTTACTCGGTTTTTGACCTGCTTCTTTGGCTAATAAGCCAGTTCGTAATTAGTACATGGTACAAATGACCCTGAAATGACCCTGAAATGACCCCCATTTGTACGTGCATACACGCCTGTTTTGATGGACGCGCTACTTGTTAAACAACTAAAATTATACTGGTGCGCGTATCATGGTGCGCACACTATGAAAGTGTATAAAGGTCAATTGTACTCGGTACAAATGACCTTTACCTGGACATGCGCAAATGGCAATTATGAACTGGCGTATTGTCATGTCCTCTTTTTCTTTCTGTCTTCTTTCCCCACTCCATCCCTTCTCCAATATCTTCTCACATCATATCTTCTCACATCATATCTTCTCACATCATCTCTTCTCACATCATCTCCTGTCCATCATAGTCTTTCCCTTTCTCCTATTCCTTTCTCCTCCCCTCTTCCTCAATTTATCATTTCCCCTTCTAATTTTCTCTTCCCCTTTCTTTTTCTTTTCTCCTTTCCTCATTCTCCTTTCTTCCTTCCTTCCCTTATCTTTTTCTCCTCTCCCCCTTCTTTCTTTCAATTTCTCTCTCCCTCCCCTCTTTTTCCTTTTTGTCTCCTCCACTCCCCTTTGTTCCATTTTGTTCTCTTCCTTTCCCTATCTGTCATCTAATCCCAATTTTCTTTCTTTGTACTCAATAGCAAATGTACAGTAACTGGATGATATTTACAAAAATGAACAAATCTGGTCGATATGGCCATTAATGCAATACATGGTCCCATGTGTGTGCATATTTTCAACATATTTTCATTCCTCTAATGATCTGAACACCCTTTTCCCTCATAATAAACAATTTCAAATGACTTTCAGAGTGTTTCTCTAGAAACACAGTGTCATGATTAGAACTCAAAAACCTTTAACCTTTAACACTCTCTTTGCCAATGCTGCAATTTTGCACAGACTTTCCACACAAATCCCATAGAACACCATTTTATGTGGCATACAAAGAGTTAAAATCTTCTTTCTGAATTTTGTACATCTCTGATGTAATCTTCCATAGTAATTATTCAGACTGGTGAGATTAGAACTCCAGATTACCTTCCACCTTTGAAGCCTTCTTTCTAAACTTGGCCCATCTTTGTTTGTAATCTTCCAGACCGGTGAGATGCAGGTGAAGAACCCACTCTTTGCTGAGGATGCCTACCCCAAGCAAGGAACAGAGGCAGAAGGAGAGGAGAAGCAGTAATGAAGGCCTCCAGACGACCGGCAGATACACCATTGCAGTGGCATAGCTAGGCGATGGATGGGGCAGGGTGGGATAGATTGGGGGGGGGGGGGGTAAGTGATAGAGGCAGTGTTATCCTCTTTTTGGACAACTTAAAACAAGATAGAGTTCAGGTATCAATAAACCATCTGTTAACCTGTTGGATGCTTAGCCCAGCTTATCTCATGTTGGAGTACATAGAAAATAAGTGTTGTACCATAATCAAATAGTACCCAACGAGTTAAGAGCTAGAAGGGCATTAATTCGGTGTTGAATGATACCAGTGAATGCCCTTTTAGCTCTGAGCAGATCAAACATTGGTATTGTCTTATCTTCCGGATAGGCCATCGATGCAGTTTTATCTTTCTTTTTAATTTAGAGGGGATAGGGATGTGAAATGCCCACTTGATCAATCACATTTAAAAAAAAAAATGTTTTCTTGCTGTGCCACTGCAAGACAGGTGTATCTGCCTCAAGTACCAATATAACAATAAGGGATCACTGGGGTTATGTGCAATTTAGTTCCCTTTCCATGTTCTATGAGCTGGTGAAAGAAAATTCATTATCAGTTATTTGGTACCATAAAGATTTTGTTATATAGAAAGAAAGATATACCTCATATGTTTTGGTTTTGATAATTACTGCTTACTTAAGGGAAATATGTATCCCAGCTGTGATTCTTCGGGGGTTTTATTCTTTAGATGTTATAAAGCAAACTTCACATTTTTCTATCGCGATTTTGTAAATGATGGGTTTAGAATTGAATTATTTGAACAAGAAAGGCTTTGGTGCATACATGTAGTGTATATCATTATACCAGTTTTAAAGATATAACACTTTGACTTCAAGGTATTCTAAAATTATGAGTGTAGATCATGTGGTTGGTTTGGGTAATATATATTTCTTAACAATTCTCATCTAATCTTGTGTACATCACTGCTAATGAAGTTAGGAAGTTCATTTATTGGAGACCCTTTGGGGTCCAGAAAGAGTCTGAGAATATCTGTAAGTTCATTTAATATTGTTATCAGGGAAATTAGGTAAATCTACTAAGCAAACAAATCAATTTAAGAAACATCTGATTGATTTTGTTTGAGTAATTATTTACAAAATACTTACAATCGCTTGGAAGACTCAAGTTCTAGATTATGCTGTTGGATTTTTTTCCTCTGAATAGGGAGAGGAAGGCATACGCGACATTCCCGTGCCATTTTGT
This sequence comes from Heliocidaris tuberculata, assembly GCA_025618425.1. NCBI lineage: Eukaryota > Metazoa > Echinodermata > Echinoidea > Camarodonta > Echinometridae > Heliocidaris > Heliocidaris tuberculata. The sequence continues at coordinate 29,107,316 of CM046848.1, forward strand.
GTTCTGTTTTTTTAGGTGCAGTTGAGAATTTGTGATTCTATAAAAATTTCAATTTTCTGCACGATTACAGTTAGATTGAGTTTTCAAAGAAGACCCAAACAAATAGAGGTATTCACAGATTCTTTCTAGCGGCATCTGCTTGCGTACGTTTATAGGCTAGGTCTTAATTTTCTGGTTTTGTTTTATCATTTGTCTTAGCCACCAGTATATGTGCAATGTTTGAGTTCAGTGTTTATGAGTATTTATTTTATGTAGAAGTATTCAAATAATAGTGTAATGTTTATATAGAAGTGGTATATGTTACATTATACATCAGTATGTATTCTGTTTCCTAGTTTCACAAGTGGTCCCACCTGTTACATGGGTCTAGTTCAAAGTTAACATCAAAGAATAGTATTTCGATTGCATTCGATTATACCGTAAATCAATTGTTTATATATAATCTAGCACTGTGAAGCAAATGAATATTACCTTGTGATGGCACACTGACATTCTGTAACAGTCTTTGATATCCAGTGTGTATAACACACATGCATGTGTCGTATACAACCCTCATGTTTTTTTGTAAATAATAGGCCGTTTAAAAAGTTTTTATGTTTTCTGCTTTCAAACAAGATGAAAGTTAGTCATTATTATCATTGTGACCATATTGCAATTCGAAAAATTGAACTTGAGATTTTAAAAACAAATGTGTTTCAAAAAGCATAGCTTCACTTTAACAAGGATGTTCTAGTATTACTGGAAGCAAAAATTGTACATTTACCTGTTTATTTATCAAATATGTTATTTGTTTTAAAAGGTTGAGTTACTCATAGGTTGGGACAAGAAACACAAAGTTCTTTTTAAATGGCCTTCAAATGAATGAACTGGGTATGATTGCAGCAAGAGATAATAATTTCCAGGAATTTCACTTACAATCTCACAGAATTTGTTTCGCTGGTGTTAGTGAATTCTCTTGGTGTATTTCAATCATTGCTAAATTAAGACATAGCCGTATTCAAAATGACTTGCATAGTGGTATAGGATTAAACAATCTTGCTGTTTTCTCATCCATTCCAGTATATTATATGCTGCTGTTGTCTTTTGCAAGCAATCAATATCCAATCTCATCATGTACTTATGATATATGTATCATATATATATGTATATATATATATATATATAAATGTCAGAAATAGTACATGGGGGGGATTTATTGTATGTAAAATACATCCAATGAAGGGGGAAAACTCTTATAGAAGGCATTGCCTTTAGAAAATGGTTGAGCTTTCTTAATTGTACTTAATTTGTAGCGTTTGCCAACCAGTAGCCGCAACTATCATTATGTGTTTGAAGAAATAAGAAGGTGAAGAAAATAGAGAGGAAATATGTTGTAAATAAGAAATATTTTGACGTAGTGTAGAATACCTTTTTCTTATTTTTCTCTCTTGTATCTTTACTCGTGTACCCCCCTCTCTCTCTCTCTCTCCCTCTTTCTTTCTATCTCTCTCTCATTCTCTGTATAATACATCAATCTACAGATACCCACTCACTCTCTTTTACAAGCACTAACACTTTACCCAGTGTCATCTTTTATTCTTTATTTGCTTATCTATGAATCTGTGTTCTCATTCACTTTGTTTTTATCTCTCTTTTTTTTTTTTTTAGAACTAAATGATATGTGGTACCTCTTTTCTCTCTTCTTCTCTATCTGTATGTGTTTGTAGTCTCTTTCCCTCTTTTCCATTCCCACCAGTGATGGGTCTGAGATCAATCTCGCCATCAAAATTGTCAGTGTCTTGGTCTTGCTCTCCACCCCGAGACCTAATATAAAATTAATGTAATCATAAGGTGTCCTTGGTCCCGGACCCATCACTGATTCCTACCTTCTCTCACTCTTTCATTTTTATTTTAACCTTCCGACCGCCTGTTCCACAGAGATATTGTTGTAAATAGATTATTTCATATTGGTGTTCAGCCAGTTATCATGTTTTAAAAGCATGTTTTTAAAAAGCATATGCTAGTCATATGAAAGTAAGAATAACATCTTTGTAAAGACAAAATAAATGAGTCATCCAAACTGAAATTTATATTTGGATGAATATATTGAAATTCTTTTTCTCATATTGAAATTCTAGCCCAGTAGACTGAGACTGAGCTATGATAACAAACACGATGCCATGGAAATGGTGAAAACTTTATTTTATTGATACTCTTAATTTTCTCCTTGTTTGCTGTTTTTAACTTTTTTTTCTTAGTAAACTCCAGGGATACATACCTTAGCAGCTTTTCATAATCATCTTCTTCTCCCTGTATTTTGTATGGATTCACTCATAGCTCATTAAGTACACTGAACAATTTGTTTTGGACCCCTTTGTTTTGTCACTCTTTCCTATTTTTCAGATAATCAGAGGGAAGCCAAATATCTCATGCCAATGTAATAAATAGCATTGTGTACTTGTAGATCTACAGTGGTTGATATGCATAAATATGTATAGCCAGTGTACATGAATGTTCGATCTAGCTTGCTCTACAGGTTTTTGCATCAAAATCAGTTATTTGTCCATCATTATGAGCACTGAGCTGCAGATTGCAACAAACAAACATGTTTACAGCCAGTCACAAGAATCTGTTTCGATCTGTCAAGTACAGCAAATTGGTTTTATTGAAAATGTGAAATGATGAGCTATGAGTAATCTTGGTGTCTGTTGAAAATAACTATCTGTATTCATTCCTTTCAACTTTCACTATTCTTCTTTAGACCTTTCTCTGTAAATACATCTTTGTGAATATGAATAAATTATGGAGTGATTTATCTATAGTACTAAGATACATGTGGACAAAAAGAAAAATTATTGTAAATAGAACAATTAAAAATGGTATGTTAAGTTTAGATGCAAATACATTCTTATAGGTGGATACATAATCCAGGTCATATTATTATGGGAATATCTTTTTTAAAATTTTATTTATATCGGATGAATTGAGTATATATATCAATACCAAAATTATATATGAAACTTCAGATTTGTCAGTGATGAAGTGTTAGAAATACTCCTTTTCTTATTGACAGTATATGTATCATGTTACATAATTTGGCATGTTATAAGAAATAGTGTTCACAGAAATAATACAAATTTCCCCTGTTACATCTATTCATATTTTGGGTGTATTAATCTAATGGTTATATATATATCTCTATGGTTTATTCTAATTCCAAATAGGGTTATCTTATTTTTTTATTTGTGTGTGTATATGTGTAGTTATGGCGGACCATTCACCACATTTTATATAGAAAAAAAAACATACTCCTTAAGTCAGTATAATGTCTTCATTGACTTAGTTTTATATTCTTCATGTATTATGCCGATTTTCTTCATTCACATGTAAGATTTGCATAGTACAGACGCTAAACACAAGTAAAGATACGGGTTTCCTCGTGTACACAAAATTTTTATTGAAAGAATGCTTTTATTCTTGCAACAAACCCTTTAACTCTTCTTTTTGGCTTATTAGCTTCTTGCTATGTTGAAGAAACCAAAGGGCTATTTTTTTCTTTAAACATATTCAGCATAAAAATACTGTTTTCTCAATATTTATCCAGTTTATATATCTTTTATTCAAACTTGCTCATGGTATAACCGGCAGTAATTTCTGGAAGCGCATAGACGAATATTGTTTATTATCCAATTTTGTAATGCGCTATACAAAACAGGCTATTTTTATCTATCTATTGAAGGAAGCGCATATTCTAATATTGTTTATTATCCATTTCTAAGAAATCAAATGCCATATTGACTATTTTGCCCTAAGTTCGCATGTTTCTGCTAATTAAGCCATAAATTCACAGCTAATGATTTCACTTCATCTGCAAAAAAAAAGAGTCTTTTTTTTGTGAGTAAACAAATCACATCCACCCTAGTACGTTTGAAAATGCGTGTCAGAATTAAAATTATTGATCGTAGAGTACAAATTGATTTCCTTCAAGCTGCCTTTATTGTGTTGAGTCAAATTGTTAATTTAGTAGACATTGCTTTACCAAATGATTTACGGGATTGATTGGTAAATTGACTGATCGATGAATTGACTCATAGATTGATTCATTGTTTGTTTGATTGAATGCATGACGAAGGAATGATTGGTTGATTGGATAGATAAATGGCTTGCTTTTTTGACTTGTTGAATGGATACACAGTAGTTAGATAAGCAATTGATTAAGTGATTGATATATACTTAGTATATGGTTTGAATTGTTAACATATGTTGAATAAGTGATTGATGATGAATGGATGGATGTGAATTGTTAACATAAAAGATTTACTGATTTGGTGAATTGATGTATTGATTGGATCATTGAAGAACAATATTGGTTGATGGATTTTTTATATATAGAGAGAGATGAATAGTAGACTTGCATTATCGCCATTTTGTCTGGTTGATTGGTCGATGAATTGGTGGGTTGACATTTTATGGATGGATGGATGGAAAGATAGATGATTTAAATTAGCATATTGGTATTCAATTGATCGATTGATCTATGGATTGATTAAATTGATGGCCGAAAAGCTGCCTTGAGTTGTGAATTATTGACAGATTGCTCTGTCATTCAATTGAATGCTTGAATGATAAATTTATTGAATAGTTGGTATGTTTGGTTGAAATGAAACTTGATGAAAATATGTCTATGTAAAAAGACAAGCAAACGAAAATTGCCAAGCAAATTCGTGACCTTCTCAAGTGTTAAAAGTAATATTTGATTTTTTTCTTTCTTTCCTTTGCTTTGTTTTCTAGCTCTTTTGGCAAATACATGGAGAAAACACATTTCCCTTTTTCCAGATTATCTGATTTCCATGTTTTCCTGCATCTTGCTCTCCACACCACTTGGGAAGGTCCCAGAATTTAAATAATAACCGTCTTGTGAAACAGAATTTCAACCTAGCATCTATGCTAGCTTCAATAAAATCATTTATAAAAAAGAGAGAACAGGGGGTGTATTCTGAGATTCATTTTATCTCTGATAAAATCTGAGATATTAAGTCAGTAAGATAAAATACCCTTAAAATCTTTTTAAATCGGTATTCTGAGAACCATTTTAGTGAGATTTTATCTCATCTAAGACATGCCCACTCATGATACCATAACCAATAAGAAATGTCGTTATATTTCACTTTCATCATGCTCAGCCAATAGAACTACTCTCTGCATGCCTCAAAGCGCAAACGCGCTTTCGCTAGCATTTCCTTGTACTGAGGTACATTCAGAGGTTTTAGAACACCATCACAAGCATCATTGCAAGTGCGATATTAGTTAGCAAAAAATATTGAAATAGAATTCTATAATCATATGAGCGAATATTGCTTGAGAAAATACTAGTACTCGGTATTAAGTTTCTTTTCATTTTGATTGCACGACTAGCACCATACTTGTCCAAAAATATCGCACTCACCGTGCATCCTATAGAGATAAAATACCCCCTATCCTTATCTTTCCCACAAAATATGACGGGCGTAAGCGTTTAAAACTGCTTATCATGCGTATAACATGTATAGGCACGTAAGATGTATGAGACTGAGATAAAATCCGAGATAAAAAGTGGTCTCAGAATACCAATTTTTTAAAGAGATAAAATTTAAACAAATAGGAGATAAAATGCTGCCCAGAATACCACCCCAGGTCCCCGTTTCATGAAACTTGTTACTTGATTTGATTAGCGGCTGCTACGTTCATACGGGACTTGTAGTTTCGAAACTTTAAGTTAGCGAGGCTCACTAACAACGGCGAGGGTTCACACGGGTCCGAAACAACGACGCTCGTTGTTCTTAGACTACAAGTCGAACGTTATAGTCATTTAACATGAGCAGAGAGGTCATTGTTAACAACGAGATTGCTAAACTTAAAGTCTATTCTGTCGACATGGTCCGTAACTGCGAGGAGGACCACCGCCGCTCGTGGTTCCGGCGTTAAAGCTCACAGACAGTCTCGGTAGCAAAAAAAATACTGGCAAGAAACTTATCTAACATAGTCACATACTATTCTCCTTTTACCATAAGACACATGTACGAGATTATTTTAACATTCCATTCACGATTTCGAACAAATGTAGTGTAAATATCTGTAAGAAACGCTTGGTAACGGCTTTTCACTGCCTCACGCTAAGACCATATCCACCCGAAGGTTCCCCGCACAATAAACCCAGCGCTTCGCACTGTGTGTAGCGTATTCTATAACACACGGCAATCCCCATGTGCGTAATGTGTGTGGCCGTTGTTTGAATTTACATCCCCTCTTTTTCGGGCCAGGGATTTTTATTACTTTTCACCTTTCATTCGATAAATACTTCACTTGAGGAGGAAAAAACTTCACAGTATCTTAGTTATGTTAGTACCCTGCTATTTATTAAGTAAAATCAAAGAAATCTCACGAAAAGTTTTTGAGAGCTTCCCAAAACTATCTCTTACCTTTAACCACCAGCTCGCTTGTGGTTCTGGAACTACAAGTACACTTAAAGTTTCGAAACTACGAGTCCGTTCATACGGTCTGAAACTAAAAGATAACTACAGGATAACTTTAAAATTTTGAAAGTACAAGCGAAACTTAAAATTTAGCTCCCTCCGTAGCCCCATCAGTTCTCAATAACAATTGCCACAGATCTATGACAAATTTGCTCTCAGCCAGTCGGATGCGAGTATTTCAGTAGCTTATAACTGTTATTGTTTCATTGTATCTTTGTCTTAGATGTATTATTAGACATACCTTTTTACACATCCCAAAATATTATCTAGTTCTTCATCAACAATACAGTAAGCAAGATTTGTGATAATTTTCAGCACAAAACAAACGAAGAGCTGCTCACAGAGATCATCGTCATGATCGTAGTCATTTATTTGTATTTGAGTTTTCAATTATCACAACTTTCTTGATATCATTTATCAGATTTTCTCAAACTTTCACTGATTTGTTTCTCTTATTATTCTGCTGATTATTAAAAACCAGACTGACTTCAGGCTTTTCTTCATACATTACAAATAAATACCAAATTATCATACCCAACATGCATGCATCGACTTGAGGATTAACAGACAACCAACAAAGAAGAACCAACAAAAATAGACGCGTCCTCATCATGATGAACATCAAAAAATGTTGCATAGAATTAGAATGTACTTTGAAATCCTCTTTTTTAAAGTAAGCATGGTGTTCCAACATTGTATAGAAACCTTCCTTTTCTTCGTCTGTCGCTATTTGTTTCTTTTCCCTATCTTACGATTATATTTCAAACACTCAAATCTATCGCTTTGTTTCTGACATACTGAATAATCATAGTCATGAAACTCTTTCCATAATTAGCAGAGAAGTAATGGTCTCTTCTAAACTTACACGGTTTCATCTTTCCTTTCGTAAGAATAATACATGTCTTATTGTCGAGGTATACAGTCTTACTTTCTGATTTAATTGTTTGCAACAGAGAAATTGATTGGTCAATGGACACAGCGTAGCTGACCAATCACGAGCCAGTATTAGCGAACCCGTTTATCCATAGGAGGGAAGATGGGAGTGTTGACGTATAATTATTTGCACATCCGTTGAGCAGGGGCGTCGATCTTAGGGGGGGGGGGGGGGTGGCAGGGGGGTAGTTGGGGGCAAACATATCGTTTTGCCCCCTCCCCCAATAAATCCAAGGTGTAAAATAAAATAAGAAAAAGTGATGCAAAACTCGGGAAATAAAACATTCCAAACAATGAAATTCAAAAGGTATTACACGATCAGACTTCAATTCGCCGCGCACTCTTCGCGCAAGTTCTCTACTTTTCCCTGCTTCATGTAACCGTGGAGGCATTAAAAATGTAGAAATTCGTTACGTTAGGCTGTCTTACCCCCCCCCCCCCCATCCGAAAAAAAACGGATCGACACCCCTGCCATTGAGATCATCAGAATATGATCCGGGATGTATTTATAATCAGCTGGGATAGATAGAGAGATATGTTGTCTTGTTGGTAATTGTCCTAGGACGTAGTTGTCCAGACGTCTATAGTCCAGGAGGTAGCTGTGCTAGACGCATTTCAGACATGACAATTCATATTGATGCATATGTTGTGTTCTACATATATATATATATATATATATATATATATATATATATATATATATATATATATATATTAAACGGGATAAAGATACCAGTGGAAAACAAACATTTTTACGTACCATTTTTAGTACAATTAGGGGCACTTTTTTGTGTATTATTCCATACTGGTTACTAAGAAGGGGCACGGGCTGGTTGTGCCTTCTGAAATACGCCGCAGACCGCGAAGGAAACAAATTGTCCCTATTTTATGCAGGCTCTAAGCGAAAGACTGCCCTCTAATGGACACTTTAGCGGGCTCCCAGTAAATATCAATGTAAATTTAGGTGTACTGAGTCTAGAATAGGTTAACATATCCATGGAATGAGCGGGAAATTCGACTTATATGTTCATAATTATGAATCTTTTTCATTTGAATAATTTATCTCCACACACAATACCAGCTAGAACATTTCACTGAAAGCAAGGAAAAACCCACTCCAGTTGAGCAGGCTATCTAGAGTTTCAGGGCTCGTGCTTTATCGTGCTATATCGTATTATATCGTGCTGTATCATGCAATAACGTCTTATATCATGCAATATCGTGAAAGTGGACTGGTGACAGAGTTACGACTAATCATGATAGTAATTGGGCAATTCAACTATGATTTGTAACATTATGACATCATTACCTTTAACATAATTCAATTTTCCACAGATAGGCTATGTTCATTTTACAAAAATCCATGTTGCATAACAATAAATAAACAGGTGTCGCTGAGCATTTTTGAAAGCGGGGGAGGGGGGGGGGGAGGTGAGCTTGAGAACGAGCATATTATTTTCTATTAATAAGCATTATGAAACGTGTCTACTTTAAAAAAAAAAAAAAAAAAAAAACACTAAACTGTGGAGGCTGCAGCCCCCCCCCCCGTTCCGTGGCCCCTGGTTCTATTCTTTTTCCACTCCTGTAATACGTACCCAAGGAAACTTCGTTCTATAGCACCTTTAATTCACAATTTCTTAATGAATACAATGTTGACTGAATACCACTTTGGTAACATGATATGATTCTTTAAATATTATTAATGTACTTGTGATTTGCCATGCTGGTATCCTATTTTGGGACGTATATCAAAACAGTCATTTTGATGAAGGAAATATAAGACTCTATTTTTCAGACTACGGGGTCTTGGCTTTGCTTGAACTTAACCCTGGAGTCGGAACTAAATCGTCATAAAATTGCAAGCATACGGAAACCAAAGAAATATTCCCCACGGCGGTTTACTTCCGTGTTACTCTCGCTGAGCAGACGACACACAGCATGCTGTTAAACTATCGATAGCAGGGTGCCCGGACAAGGGTTGTAGGCAAATACACACAAATCATACACACACACTTAATAATATACTTGTCAATGAACGCTTTGGAGCATATCGTAGCCATCATCCTATTCTGTTACACATCCAGGCGGGATAAGAATCGCAAAGTGGTGGTTGTGAGGAGAAAGAAAAAGAAATAGATGTCGCCAAAATAGCGCATTGTAATTACACATCGCATACAAGTGGTGGAAAAAGGGGAAGTGTTTTGTGTGTATGCAACGATCATACACAATTCGGCAGTGGACAGAAACGCACGTGCTTGTGTACTAGGGTGTCAACAAAGAAGGGGGAAAACCGGGATTTGGGCCAAAAATTGAAAAGTAGTCGAGAAAAAGAACATTCTGAGCATCGCATTTGAGGAAGAAGGAAGCAGTTCAAACATGCCTCGTACAACTTTCGACCGCTCGGACGTGCAAGGTAAGTGAAATATTAGATTTATTTTGTTCTAAGTGTAATATTTAGGGCCTATTTCGAGGTTTTTATGTGATGATTTTGTAAAACATAATTTCAGTATGGTATGAGAAGCAAATCGAGAGTCAGTGTATGATGGGTTAACGTGGGGCCACGACCTCGGACATGCCAAGTAGCAATGAATACATATGTGAGAGAATAGTTGATACTCTATCCGTGAAGATGGTCGTAGTTTCAGATGCTTGATTTGTGCGATCGTAAAAACACTCTATTTGATGAAGATCCGTATACGGTATTTGATTAAGATCCCACGGTAATGATTTTTCGATCTTCTGCGGCATCTTTGCGTGTGAAACAAATTAGATAATTATCAACCTGCATCACAATATCTCTGTGTTTCTGTCATTTTGATTATCCCACTAAATTCTACCAAATTATTCGCGGTAATGGTGTCTCATTTATTAATTCTCCAAAGGCTTTTTGGCGTTTCAAACAAATTAAATAATTATAAACTGCACCACGCAATGTCGCTGTGTCATTTAATTATTCTACTAAATTATCTGAAATCAGGTACATTTTATTGATTAAAATCACTCATTTGTTTTTAGCCCCGCCCTCAGTATCTTCTTTCTTTCCCATGACGTAAATACCTGATTGAAATTGAACGATTGCATACAGGGGCGGCGCCAGGGTATTTTGATAGGAGGGGCAAGACGACCTAAAGATGACGTCATATTTTTTCTCCATTAAATAACAGGGGTAATATAGAGTTATATATGTTTAAGACCTCTCTTTTTAATACTCCTCTTTCTTCTTTCTTCCCTTTTCTTCCTTTTTTCCCTCCTTTTCTTCTTTTTTTTTCTTTTTTCACTACTTGAAAAATCATAGGGGGGCGGTCGCCCCTCTGCCCCCCCTGTAGCGCCGCCCCTGATTGCATATTATATCTGAACCCCTAGACTGCTGTAGGCGATTTCAATCACACTAATTTCAAATTTGTATCTATAAGTTCATTTGGGAAAAGTTTGTGTTTCTTCTTGAAATTCAACATGGGCACATGAATTCTTGATGACGTGAATAGCTGAACGATTGCATGATTATCTTCATTCGTGGATTGCAGTAGGCGATTTCAATCGCACAGTTTCTAAATTTGTATCTTATAAGTTCATTTGGGAAAAGGTTGTTTTCTTCTTCAATTCAAAATGGGCCCATGACTTGTGAACTCTCATACCATTATGGAGCATTGTTTATCAAAGTGAATAACAGAAAAGAACTGGTTTAACTGCCATTTTGAAGTCTCAGTTGTGATACTTTTTGTTACCTTAGCACCATTTTTGTAGTTGTATTTGTATTTATTTTCCGTCAATTAAAAACAGCAAATGATAATACATCCATAATTATGAAAACAAATTGATTACAAGAAGAAGACGGAGGGATGGCCCTGCTCAGCGTTGTTGCCATAACAACGCTGTTTTACAGAGGGGTCCCAACAGACATAGAAAACATGTAAATAGATATTAACAAGAAAAAAGTTAACAACTTACAATAATTAAAGAAACGAATTGGAGTAAAAACAGAAAAAAATCGAGAAAATATTTACGATATATACAAGAGAGAATGCTTAAAAAATAGCGTACATTTAAAAAAGATACCTGATCAGCTACAAAAAGTCTGGAATAATATTTTTAGAATCCTTTCTGAATGTGTTAACACTTTGTATTAATTTTGTAGTATGTGGAAGAGCATTATATTGTATTGAGCCTCTATATTGAGTAGTTCGTCGGCAGTATTCAGTTCTAGGCTTAGGGAGAGCAAAATTACCAGAACTGCGGAGAGAGTAAGTATGAGAAGGGGGTTGAAACATATCATTCATACTAGAGGATAACATATCATGGACTGATTTAAAGACAAATTACATTTAAATTTTTTTTACGCCTGGATTCGAGAGATGACAATTTTAAAACTGAATGAATTTGTTCATTAGAGATATGTTCATATGGATTAACTTTCATTATTACTCTGCCCGCGCGATTCTGGAGAGTTTGCAATTGTTTGATAAGTTTTCGATCACACGAATCAATTAAAATATCGGCAGAGTCAAAAAGGGGCAATATAATCGCTTTATAAATCAGGTTCAAATTTGACTCATTAGAAGAATAGCGAAGTCTAGCTAAATATTTCACTATGTTCCCAATATGGACATCCCACTTTAGTTTATTGTCGATAATAAATCCGAGATATTCTTCAAAGGTATTTCATAAGGAATACCTTTGAAGAAGAAAGAGGATATTGGATAGATAAAATGGGACTATTGGTATGAATTGGCAAACTGAACGTGTGTGTGTTTCATTTTAATTATAAATTAAAAAAAAACTTATTAGATCTTATTAACTCTTTGTATGCCAGACAAAATACTGTTCTATAGGATATGTCTGTTGAGTTTGTGCAATGAAATGAGTCATTGATACAGACCCCACAGTAAGGATTGAATGAAAACAATGTTCATTCTTATGAATAAAGAACTTCAACTCATCCATTGGTAATGAAGTTGGGCTATACCTTAAGAACATATGGAGGCTGGTCGGACCATGGATATACTACCAACGTTTGTACATCCATGGTCAGACTGCATTTTAGTATAGCATTGACATGAATACCAGCATCTTTCAATCCGTGGAATCAGATGTCACTATCTCTAGACTCTGAGCAGGGTTACTTGCGCTGACCCCAAAATGTTGTTATATCAACAGATCAAGCTCATTATCTCATGATAATAATCGACGAATAAACACAGCGAAAATAGGACCCGACGACAGGGAACGTTATCGAAATGTTTGATATCTTTTACGAAATACACCCCGAACGAACATGCCAGTGGAAATGTAAAAATAAACACCGTTTCCATGTTATTATATCTGTGCAGCGGGGAGAGGTTGTCAATTTATATTTGTGTCTATTGTCCGCACTTTTCTTACTTTTAACACTTCGACAGATGAGCGAACATATCGTTTCCTCGAGATTTATGTTGTGTTGCTGGAAGTGTAAAAATAAACTCCATTTTCATGCTATGATAATTCTGCTGTTTATAAGGGGCGCCTATTGTATGCAGATAGCCTGCAGTTTTCTGACTTTTAAACAGACTTTGACAAATACGACGAACACATGATGTATGTTTTTTTTGTTGCTGGAAATGTAAAAATAAACTCTGTGTTCATGCTATGATAATTTTGCGGTGTTGAGGGGTGTCTATTTATAACTGTATGCTGATAGCCCGCATAATTTTCTTGATTTTAGTATACCATTGCAAAGTAACAACCATTATTTTCTTATTGTATTCATGTTGTGTATGATACATAGCAGTGTGTAGGTTTGGATAAGGAAGTTATTTACCAGCTCGCTTGTTGCAATTCATCTTATTCATTTTCCTGCCCGATATCATGTAGAACCGTGGTTATAGACCACAATGAAGGCTATCTGGTTCGTCCATTGCATTTTGAGGTTGAATCCGAACAATGATTTTTATTGATTCCGCCCTCCAAACGTGTGATTGAAAGTAACACAAAATAAAAAGCGAGAGCTTGAACAAAACAACAACAGATCCGAAATCCTAAATATACCTTCAACCTGATATATACGGTAGTATTTCAAGTACTAGAGTCACGAAGAGTCATGAAACTGTTACACTGAAGTGTCGTGTGGGTGATTTAATCACATTTTTTGTCAAACATTCGATGTTACTTCCTAGCCAAAACGATCCTTACATTAAAGGAAATTCAAACCTCGTTTCTATCATGTCTATATGCGTGTGCTATCATCATACGATAATAATGATGTATAATCAACATTCAAAGACAGACTGTGTTTTAAATCTAACAAAATTCAATTACTTTATGCCTATATAGCCTGTACCATTATGTACCAGTCAATATGATATCAGACAGGGCAGTGAATTATGTTAACCATTATCTTAATAGCCGCTGCATGTATGACTCGAACTTGATTAATTAGTAACGTTCTTCCATCCCCTTCCAGTATCTGTAACAATATGACTACGACTCACTTTACGGCTTGAAAGTGATCTCAGAAATTGAATTGTTTGCATGCTTGTGGTCATGAATACAATAAACAACAAATATTCACATCATTACTGTAAGCCTATACGTCTGTGTATAGTATATTCACCATTGGAGTAACATGGATCCAGGCATTAAGGGGGCACTGGCATCATGGAGGGGGGGGGGGGGTACTGACCCTATAAACCAGGCGGATCAAATGGGAGTTAACAAGGCAATCGTAAGGGGGGGGGGGGTGTGGAAGGGGTCATAGCCTCTCTATTCCACGTTCCTTTCAACCTCTCCTTTCACTTCTTTCATTTTTATTTTTGTGACCTCCCCCCCCCCCCCCCCCACACACACACACCCGCCGCAGCTACGTCACTGATCTTCATTCAAGACCCTTCAAAGTAATTGATTAGTTTGTATATATGTCTACCAAATAACTGTATCCTGTATTGGGAAGGCATAGACAGGCCTATGCGTAAATTAGTGATCCTTTGTTACTGCATGGGTATATGTCGTGAGATATTTTATAAGAGCAATTAGAGAGGCGTTTCCGTCGTGTGACATTCGTCTAGCTAAAGATTCATGACACAGCCTGTTTATGACGCTAATGAAGCGAAACTAACTGGATTTTCAAAGCGAAATGTCTTTCATATACTACCATGCACATTTCTATATGTCATGCTGTGGTATATTGACCTAGTACAACTGTGTTTTAGACCACTATTAATATCATACTTCCTCGACAATCATAACATTTTTTTTTCTCCCAAGAGCCTGAGATTCAGAAGACACGTGGCCTGTAGATCGCTAGTTTTATTCTACAATCGCCGATGGAATCTGCACATTTTTTTACCAATTTGTTTACAAGATTTTAAATAGCTTTTTCAGTGCAAATAACACGTAGAAATATATAATTATATTAAAACGCTTCAAATATACTTCGCAGCTTGTAACTGCATTACACATGCTTTTATTACACGACGATTTTTTTTTTCTTGCACCAACCATGAAAGACCCTATTTTCGGGTATGCGATTCAGAATAGCGCTAATGAGTACACAGCCGTGTACCTACTGAACCAAAATATAATAGACAATATCTGGGAAATATTTCCGAAAACACAACTATTTTTTTTATATCATTTGGGAAATATTTGGGAAATATTTCCGAAAACACAAATTGTATGACGAGTTCTATGGATTTCCCTTATAGAAATGAGATTAGAGTAGGGGAATTTATTATAGCATTGTTCATCTTCACAAGCATGACGGTTCTTGTGTTCCGAAAGAGGAACAACGGGCCAAAAAAAATGAAACTGGGATTTTTTTTCTCCTTCATCATTCATGACAAGGAAAACAAAACCCCAAATGTAAAATTTCCCCTTTTGATCACACATCTAAAGGTAGCTTGGTGTTTACCTGTCTGGTACATGGTTCACAAATCTAATTGTATAATGAAGTATGTAAACAATTCGGGGGTGGGGTGAAGGTAAAAGTTACCCTGGAAAACGTATGTGTAACATCGTTATTCCCTGGGTATAGCATTAATATCATGTACTGTACAGTACATACATTGGTGGCGTAGCTTAGGTCAAGTCGAGGTGGGGACGCTGGTCTTTACGGTGGGTCAAATGCAAGAAGATTATGTGACGGGGCCTTGCCATGCATCGTCTCTCCACCCCTCCCCCCTTCCTCTGGCTACGCCACTGTATGTAGTATGCATACGGGGCACTGACAAATTATCTTGTATCACAACTTGTACAAAGTCATATCAGATTCCAGATCCAAGAAGGTTATGTATGATTTTAGACTACTACACCAATATCGAATATTTGTTAGACCCCATTATATCATGTAAGGTATCATAATTATGATATCATAGAACAGTAATGGCTCCGTCCTGTGCTGATGTAATAAATGCAATATTTTCAAGTTATTGATGCTTGATGGTTCGACATGCACCTACAATTACATCCAATGAACTAATAATGAAATGTGATGACGAGCAAAAGTGCAGCATAATATTTTGAATTTCGAAACTAAAGTTCGTGGATTCACATTTAATACTTCGTATTTTATGCATGTTTGTAAACTTGACTGAATTCTTGAAACAAACGTAATACTGAACCGTTCATTTTGAACACTTATTTAGTAATTAATGAGCTGTAATAAGAATCGGAGTAAATACAGTATGTCATCGATAAAAAAAAAAAATCATTAAAAAGCAAGATGATATTGCTGCTATCGGGCAGTCTCATTAGTACAGTTGATGAGTTTAGAGGTTCCTCTCCATTTCCTCTTTCCCTCCGTCTCTCTCACTTTTTTTTTTTTTTTTTTTTTTTTGGGGGGGGGGGGGGGGGTCCTCAGGTAGACCTAAACCTATAAACACATACATGTATACCTTGCGCGCACGTGAAAAGAAATCCACAGGCTGCATTGGTGACGCTAATTATCACTGCAATATCATCAGTGATTCACAATTCATTTTAATTTTTATTAATTTATTCATTTAATGACAATATAAAAAGGCTGTCCTTCTTTGATTGTCTTGTGGGTGTAATTAGTTAAATGATAAACACTCCTGATATTTAATCGATCGTTATGAACCTTTATCGTAAACATCATCATCTCAGATATTTATAAACATTATTATCCGATGATATCTTGTACACAACGCATGTAAAAACGCGAGTAAGATATATCTCCACACGTGTGTAGTTTCTGATGACGCACCGGTCGTGTTGTAGGAGCCATCATGAGTCACGATAATCATCATTTACATCGCATATTTTCTCCTTGCCATCTGTCTGTTGTCCGGTGATCGTTTTATCAACCCCCAAAGTGCATTCTGTCTCTGTCTCTGTCTCTCTCTGTCTCTCTCTGTCTCTCTCTCTCTCCATCCTTCCCTACTCCCCTCTCCCTCCACCCCCTCTCTCTCTCTACTGTTTATAGACCAAATGATGTTAGACCATAGTCATTAGACCAAATGGCAATTTATTCTCTGTACACATTATCTCTGTATTCTTCTCTCTCTCCATCTTCCCCATTCACCCCTTTCCCCCCTCTCTGTCTGTCTGTCTGTCTGTCTGTCTCACTCTCTCTATCTCTCTCAATACTGCACCCCACAGAGGTGCAGTACCAACAATGCATCTCTGTGGGAAAAAATGTACCCTATCTTGTGACTAATAGTACGTGATTGTGAATAGTATTTGGT
The DNA here is from genome assembly GCA_025618425.1 of Heliocidaris tuberculata. Taxonomy (NCBI): domain Eukaryota; kingdom Metazoa; phylum Echinodermata; class Echinoidea; order Camarodonta; family Echinometridae; genus Heliocidaris; species Heliocidaris tuberculata. Next base: position 29,124,417 of record CM046848.1, read on the forward strand.
CTACAGTCTACGCAAAACGTTGAAGGATATTGCACATCAAAAAGTGTTCTATATTTATTTTCCTATTTTAAACTAATAATTGAACGATGATGCCCTCCCCCCCCCCCCCCCCTGGCATCATCCAGGCCCCTGCTCAGTATGAGTAACGATAATCATTTAAAACGGTTATGGTTAATACCGTGCTAAATTGGTAAAGAGTCTTGATTATCATATACGAGATATCCCGGGTTCCAGCCTCATGATCCTATAGCTCGGTGCTTACATCGATGGACAATGTATTTTACCCGCATTTGTCCCACTCGACCCAGTTATTAAATTGATAATTAAATGGGCTAATATAATGAGGCCACCATTGTTAAATAAGCCTGTATTACTATATAAATTTATAAACGGACAAAATTATACGAATCATCCGAGTCACGGTTGAATATGCTGAGTGATTGACAAGTAATGATCAAGGTATCGGTGTGTAGATACCATTAAAGTAAAGAGAAATTAAGCCTTCATGGAATCTTGGATTGGGTTGAAGCCAAAATGTTACTCTTTACAGGAGCCTAATCATTTACAAGCTATGCTTTTTATTTAGGCAGTTAGGCTCCCCACATTTTACATTTTCTTCTCCTTTATTCCAGTCGTTCCTATCTCTCGAAACTTTCTACTTAATTACCGTACATAGTAACTGATTTGAGTTCTTTACCCGTATACGTTTTTAAATTGACAATTATGCTAAATCTGAATTGTTTTTTTTTAATGTAAAAGTGGAACTAATAACTTCAAACTTCAAACTTCAAAATCAGAGAAGCAGAATAGTGAAAGTTTGAAGAAAAAAATCGGACAAAGAATAAGAAAGTTATGGATGTTTAAAAGCTGAGATCTCTATATCATGGGGAATCTTCTTGTGGCAATGCGGTCATTCTATGTGTGATGTCATACATCATGTACATGGAGAACTCTAATTCCATTTGGTGTGTACCCCCCAAAATATTAAAAAATACCGTCTTTGTGCATTTTAATGAAAGAAGAGACTTTTTTTTATCCATGATACATTCTGGGTAACATTGAATGTACATGAAGATGAAGACCTTCAGACCTGGGCCCCATAACACAAAGGTTTGCAATCAATTGAAAAATGGCAATGGCCTATCATGATCATCGTTGCATGCACATATTGTTTAAAAGGCTGCACACTAACCAATCAAAATCGTTGTTCAAATTTGCAATTTATTGCAAACCTTTGTGGTATGGGGCCCTGAAATGCAAACATCACTACAAGAAGGTTAGTTCCTTGTTTCTTGACTTTACAATTCTACCAAATATGCCACTAGTAGTAGTATCTGATGGGAAGAAAATTGCTTTACTAATTTCCTTTTAAAGTGGTAGACTCGAAACCTATTAAGTATCGTCAACTTCCTTGAAATCAACTTATAGTATTGTGTACGTTGTGATTCTGCTCCTAAGGATAAAAACAGGATCCGAAACAGCTCCAGTGCGTATATTGTAGACGTACTGCCGAATGAAACTAGCCCATGTCCACATAAATTTTTTCCAAGAGTTTAGCCGCGTTTACTTTTATCCCACATTTAAAAAACTGAGCATTTTCAACGTTAATTTTAGCCTAGATGTTGAATCATATATCAGGACACATATACATGTATATCTATGCAAAATGCATCTAACTCCCAAACTTCTGACATTCAGAAGATTACTTGGGGGTATTTACAAGATGAAAACACAGAACAAGCGAAAGCAACCTAATTCTATTACATTCTTTCGATGTGTGTGCTTTCTATGTGCAAGAAATGGTATTTTTGAAAGTTCCATCATGACATGACCTTGCAGACCCTACAATAATATATCAATCATGTGGAAACGTAACACCAATCCGAAAAAGTAAAGTATAGACTAGAGAAATTTATTTTTCCAAAAGAACAAATAAATATGTTGTCACCTATGTAGAATTGCCAAGAATTTTCCCGAGATGATGTTAACAGAAATATGATGTAAGATTCCCATACATCGAGCAGGGGCGGATCTAGACATTGTAAAAGATGGGGGCACATTATTCCGAAAATTTTCTAAGAAGCCCCCCCCCCCCCTCCCCCCGCAAAAAAGGGAAAGAGAGAGAGAGAGAGAGAGAGAGAGAGAGAGAGAGAGAGAAGCACGATAAATCAAAATTTGGGGGTACCTTTTAACTTAGAAATTCCCTGACAAGCAAAAGAAAAGAATGAATGAAAAAGGACATCATCTGAAGGGGGGGGGGGGGGGGGGGGGGCAACATTCTTTGAGTTATGTACCTTAGGTATGCTACATTTGTACCTTGAGTTTCAAAAGGGTTTTAAATTCGTCAGAACATCCAGAACTTCAGATTGTTTACTACTCCGAGAGGACTACGTGTTTGACGAAACGTAATAAATGGATTTGTCGCCTAAACGGTACGGATCCTATTTCTAAAATTATCACCTAAATGTTCTCTGTAAGATGGCAACCCACAACCCGGCACATGTTATATTCATATCAAAACAATATTACAGAGCGTCGATACATGTGTTTGCCCCATGGGTTTTAGAGTCGTGTAAGATTATGTGACGTTATAAAAGTTTCGTAGAAGAGCACTCCACGAGCATAATGTGACATTCACCTTAAAATTAACATTGTAATTTTCATATTTATAAGGAACTATGCTATTAAGTCTTCATATCCATGCGTTCATTATAGGCTTTGTAATCTTAGGAATTCTTCACATTGAAATTATGTCTCACGTACACACTTCATATAAACATGATAAAGGTGTGCAGCTGACATTATGGGAAATAATGTGACATTTTCAAGTCCCCTTGGCTGTGTGGTCGGGGTGTAAATTTGCTCACCTTCCACCCCTATATGGAGAAGACATTTTGGCCAGGCGGGGACGGAGGGAGGGGATTTAGTGGCAAAGCTATGGGGGACACAGACGGCACGTGCAAACTCCCCCCCCCCCCCCCCCCAGTCAAGAGAGAGAGAGAGACAGAGAGACAGACAGACAGACAGAGAGAGAGACAGAGAGAGAGAGAGAGAGGGGGGGGGGGGGGAGAAAATGGGGAAAGGCGATGGGGAAAGCATGGTGAAAAGAAAATGATATGAACCGTTTCACACCATCTCCTTACTCTCTCACATTGCATCCATCTAGTAAGCCCGCCCGCCCCCCCCCCCCTCCTTCATAACATGAGTGCCCCTTCACGGTTGGTTCCACGCTACGCCGCTGAGGGTGATAAATGGGAATGATGAGAGAGTTGATAGAGAAAGTAACAATCTCAGGAGATCAAAACAGATTTAAGATTGTGGATGGATAATGGTATGTTGAATATAAACGAAGGGTATTAATGGAAAATAGCCAAAGAGAGTTGAAAATAAAGAAAAACACACCCATAACATAAACAGAAACCCTGCTGTATCTGAAGGAAGATTAGATTACAAAACTATTAATAGACACTTCATACTTTGCTTAGGCATGACTGTGTGGGCTGGATTTTGTTCTCTCAATTTCCGTCTATTTATTTCTTAATTTATACAGTGCTTATTTGTAATGCCTTTTTATGTTGCCTTTGCCTAGGAATCAGATAAATGAATTTAAAATTCTGTCAAAGGTACTGATAAATACTTTCAAGTAATTGGTTGAAACTCACAATGGAGATCATCTAGCTAAACTACATGTATTATCGTATAGTGTTTTGGTGTTTGCTGCTGCTATTGCTACTACCACTACAACTAATGATAATGTTACTACTACTACTACTACTACTACTACTACTACTACTACTACTACTACTACTACTACTACTACTACTACTACTACTACTACTACTACTACTACTACTACTACTACTACTACTACTACTACTACTACTACTACTACTACTACTGCTACTACTACTACTACTATTACTACTACAGTACATGTACTGCTACTATACTACTACTACTACTGCTGCTGCTACTACTGCTGCTGCTGCTACTACTACTACTACTACTACTACTACTACTACTACTACTACTACTACTACTACTACTACTACTACTACTACTACTACTACTACTACTACTACTACTACTACTACTACTACTACTACTACTACTACTACTACTACTACTACTGCTACTACTACTACTACTACTACTACTACTACTACTACTACTACTACTACTATTGCTACTACAAGAACTACACAAATGTTTGATATTGGCCTGTTACGACTATAATTTATTTTATCAATCGATGACCTAGCTGGTGTGTCGTGATTTCGGTTTGTAACACCTGGGGAATGAGCCTAATATGCGAGATGGATTTCTGGCGGCGCCATTTTCACACCCCATCCATCACGAAGGACAAGTTATTATTGAACTCATCGGTGGACGTGAGAAACTACTATCCCCCTCAACAAAGGAGTATATAACAATACTATTTCACCCAACTGACAGTAACGAATGGGGACACGTGTGCTATTCGTGTATGAATTATCTGCGTCGAATTGCCAGCCACGGGATCAGTTCAAAACGTACAAAAATTCATGCAGAATGATGAAGAATGATAAGAAAATGTGTATGATTAAAAAAACAACAACACACAAACACACACACACAAAAAAAAAAAAAACACGCTCCAGGCATCCAGTTGGTCGGACGATTCTTGTAAAAGATGAACTTAAGGTCAAAGTTGAATGACTGTGATAAGTAACAATGATTCATTCAATTATATAATAATTAAAAAAAACACAACAAAACAAGAATACTGCATTTTTTTGTAATTTGACATTATGTGATTTAGTGATTTATCGTAGATAAATACAACACATACATGTAAAGTTTTGGATCATATGAAATAGATGAGCTTGTGGGAGCACTGAGAAACATGGGTGAAACCTCTTGATGTCATGACTCTCATACAGAGAGAAAGAGAGAGAGAGAGAGGGAGAGAGAGAGAAAGAGAAAAAGAGAGTGAGAGAGAGTGGGAGAGAGAAAGAGAGAGGGGTAGGATTCAATGTTATTGGCTCGAGAGTTATCAGCAGACATGGCAATATTGATCACCATTGCTATCACTCAAAACGTCACATGTAAATATAAATCATTTCATATTTACTTGTAATAAAGACTGTTACTCGACTCTCAGTTTCCGTGGCTTGATATGAATCGTTTTAGGTCACACTAGTAGCCGACAATATTCTCGTTTTTTCCTGTCAGGTAGTGCACAGTGTACAGGGGCGTCTCCTGGGGCCCGTTGCACAAAACTTGCGTTTGATCGCAACTCCTAAAAATCAAACGCAAGTCCTTAATGCGCACTTCTGATTGGCTGAAAATAAAGTTGCGTTTGATTTTCCTGAGTTGCGTTCAAACGCAAGTTTTGTTCAACGGGCCCCAGATCATTTTGAATGTGGTGTCGGAACAAATTTGCTGACAAGTTGGGCGATTTTTTTTTTCTTCCAACACAAGAGAACACACATAAATTGAAGAAAAAAGAAACAACAACAACAAAAAACAAAGAAGGTCAACAAATTTTGCGATTCGCCGACCAATGGTCAAACTGGTCATCAGATTTTCAAATTTGCCTAAATTCACTGACAAAGGTTCCACTAAAATTCAACAATCAAAATAGGAAATAGAGAACAGGGTCACCAGCTTTTGCGATTTGCCGACAAGTCTAAAAAATGGCAAATTTTGACACGAGAAAATTTTGAAAGGGGGAGGGGTCACACCCCCACAATCCTCCCCCCCCCCCTTCTGGCTACTCCCATGGAAGTTCATGTGCACATTATAAAAGTGCGGTAAAGTTGCTTTTACGGAAGTCATTAATTTTCTCACCGTCCACGTTGCTTGCATCGTGATTTCTTATGAAAATCTATGAAGTTAAAATTCCAATATGTACGGGGGCGTCGATAGGGGTGGTGGGACACCCCATTCAAAATGGCCTTTCGACGCCCCTGAATATAGATGCAAGACAAATTCAGCAAGTGCTTGTGGTCATTGTATGAGATAAAGAAGATCCCCCCTCCCCCCCCCCCCCCCCAACCCATGCTTGTCGTTCCTGATCCCACTGACGTCAATCCACAGTCTGGCGTAGGAGAGGTGGGGTAGGGACATTGATAACATTTGCAGTGTCGATGCAAGCAAAATAATGATGTCAATGATATTTAGAAAATCAATCTTTAAAAATTACAAATTTGAGAAAATAAATGGAACAAAATCTCAAAGTTTAAATGTATTTTTTTCTATATCTGACTAATTAAAAATGTATTTAATGATACGGTTAGAAGCATGAACCCCCACCCCAACAACAAACAAACAAACAAAACCGACACAAACACACGCCATTAATAACAACACACTCCAATCAAGGCCTATAATTATGTAGGCAAAGATGAATGTATGATTAAGGGCTATCAGTCCAGATTATTTTTCTGGACTGCTTTTCTTAATTCCTGGACCTATCATTGGTGTTTGGCACTCAGAACTATAGGAGGAACTTGTTTTCTTGTTAACGAGAAAAGAAATCCCATACGCTGTAATTCGAGTATTGTTCATGCTTATCTGCTGGGCACAATAGTACAGCATTCCGCTCTATATACCGGCAAGTAATGACATACAAGGAAATGATTAGACAGTCAGATATTACAGGCCTACAGATTATAGAATTAATCCTCTAATGTGTGGTTTCGTATGTGCTTATAAGGCCAAATAAAAATTATTTCCTAGTTTCTCGTCCCCTCTTCCTTTCCCCTCTTCGGCCCTCCTCAATTTTATTTTTGGTATTTGATATTTTTGTTCTGAAATGAAGTCAAGAAGAAGGTGAGGACAGAGTGAGGTACCCAAAATCATTACTATAACGCAATATCACATGTTTTGAGCCTCTGAGGTGTAAGTGCAAATGATGTAAAACTAAGAAAATTTGTGTTGAAATTGACCCAATAGCATTTTTATGTACATTACAAATATCAGATATTAAATAACATGGATCTCCCTCCTCCTCAATTTCGAAAAATCAGGACGAGAAACTAGGAATCAATCTTACTTGGCCGAAAACAAGTAGTGTCAGGCTTGTCAGGTTGATGTAAGATGATTCCAAATTATAGTTCAGTAATGTCCAAACCAAGTGTTATCTATCCTGTGGCGTAGCGTTGGTTAAGCCATCAAGGGACATGATTGTCAAGGGGGAGGGCATTGGCGTTACAAGATGGAGGGCATCGGTGTTACAAGGTGGATGGAATGCTAGAGAACAAGGCCATCGAATGAAGGGAGGGGTGTAAGTGGGGTGGAGGGGGGGGGGTTGTATCATAATTTTTTCGCCCTTTCTTTCTCATTTTTTCCTTCCCCCTTTTTATGGTTATTTTTTTGTTTTGCCATTCGATTCGGGGGCGCACGTGCCCCTGTTTCCTCTTTAACTACGCCAGTGTATCTATCTGTTGAGAGAGAGAGAGAGAGAGAGAGAGAGAGAGAGAGAGAGAGAGTGAGAGAGCGAGAGAGAGAAATCAAAATGTTTAACTCCGGTTTAATAATTCATCAAAATTTTCCTAATTTGCTTACAGTGAAGTTATAAAATAACTACATGTTGAGACATGATACGAGGATTCAATGACCATTTTCTTGTGCCAGGAAAATGTACATTTCCCTGTTTGTGCTATATTAAGGTTTTTAGTGTTTGTTGGAATGATTCAATGAATCTAATTTGGCTCATGAAATTAATGCATATTCCTGAGTCTAACAGCATCAACACTTTGCGTGGAACTGCTTCAGTGGTGTAGCTACGGGGGTACGGGACATGACCCTCCATCAAATGAAGAAAAAAAAAAAAAGAAGAGACAAATCATTTAAAAAAAATGTAAGTGGGGTTGATGGACTGACTTCCTTTTAAAAGGCTGCATGGGACAAGGATATAGGGAAATATTAAAACGCCGACAATGACCAAGTTGAGGGTTTCTTTAGGCTATACAAGACACTGCTTCTTAAAATAGAATTAGCTTACTGAATTCTTGAGGTCAGCTAAATACAAAATAGAATGTAAATGCCACAATAAGGTGTCTTCGTAGAAGATAGAAAAGAATTATCTTTTCTCTATAATGTTGACTCATTAAAACTCAACGAAGCTTAATATCCATTCTCCCTTTTTTGTTACTGCTTCTTTATATTGTTTTGTTTTGTTTGTGGTAGAAGACAACGTATTTTTGGTTTTTAGATTCTGGGGCAGACTGAGTGGGCGGTATCAAACTAAACCCCGACTTTAGATGTGATGTGAGGAGTTTCCCGAGATCCATACATTACTTTTCAATTCATGTTCGTCTCAATTCCCCTTAACCGCCATCCACCCCACCCCAGTTATAACCACAACTACATTATCTACCAGTGAAAGTGTTACATTTTTCCTGTTTTGTTGGCACTTCCGTCTATTCCGGATGTTCCTTTTGAGGCATAGGGAAGTTTGATTGCGGGAAATTCGATACAATTAAAGATGCAGTCGAACACTACTCATGCAATGTCATTGTGAAAGGAACTTCTAGGAGTTAGTCTGAATGGTTAATGGTGGTTATAAATACATTTTAAAATTTGTATTGAGACTGTTGAATCATCATCAAAATGATTACAAATTGACTAATTGACTAAATATTGCTGAAAATGAGAGATAATGGAAAGCATTGCAGACTTGTAAGAGTACATGGGACTTTACAAGCATGGAGAATCAGAATTCGATGTCATGTGATTTTGAAGGAAAAAAAAATAGTGTTGTTCTTCATTATTCTAACGTGAAATGTACACTCTCAACCTGAAAGAGGAAACTCCTTTGCTTTAGAAGGGACATCATAGACAAGGAAATTTCTAACTACGATATTCTTAGAACTCACAAGCTCAAAAATTATTTTTCACCAAATACGAGAGCTCAATCTTCTCTTTTAAGGAAATAATCTTGAGTACCGGTATGAACTAGAATTCTTTCATTCGGTGTCATCATTGTCATGTGATTTGTAAAACATCAAAGTTATTCTTCGTTATTCTAATATGAATTGCAGACCCCTTGTGATCTGACTCGAAAGTGAAACACTTTTTTTTTTTCATATGGAATAATAAACATCATCCTTACATTTTGTTAACTAATGTTTTGATGTTATATATTTATATCAGTTAAGTTCAAATTGATATTCATTACTTTAAGAAA